>OU565296.1:3093241-3616658 GCA_913789915.3 Sphecodes monilicornis | reverse complement strand
AAAAACGACTGACTTCAGTGGAGCGGGAGAGAGGGAAAGGCCGCGCAAGAGCCCCGAGTGACCCGATCGTCTACCGTTTCTCTCTTATTCGACCTCGTTCGGTACTGCAATGCTCGCCTTCGGCGAGCAGAATCGCCGAATCAAGCATCTACTAGTCGCGCCTTGTCGTCCCGGTAGAAAGCATGCAGATTTTAGCAATCGGTTGGTGTAAAATAGTGTACAGCGTTTGACGGTGACGACACGCGCGCATCCATCGGCGCCCGGATGGACGGATTAGTCGGTGGAGTGGTTTCGTTTTTTATGAGGCAGAGAGATCCCGCTGCTACGTTTGGTTGATCGGTGGTCCAGTTACCTCTTTGCTGGAGAGTGTGGAGGTACTCGGAGGACCATCGATGCCAGTAGTGATCTCTCATCCTCTGCAGCATTTGCCATCGCGTCAAGCGCGTCAGTCTTTCTTCTAGCAAGGAAGGTTCGGGAAGAGCAATGAGTGAAGTGCCTATAAGAAAATGCGCTGGATTTAAAAAATTGAAGTCGTCGGGCTCGTCATTTAGCGGAGTAAACGGCCTTGAATTTAGGCAGGCTCCGATCTGTGTTAGCAGCGTGGTCATCTCCTCAAACGCCACGGGTGTGTCACCGAGGACTCGTCTTAAGTGACCTTCATGGACTTCACGGCGGCCTCCTAGATCCCGCCCAAGTGCGGCGAACCGGGTGGATTGAATTGCCACGGGGTTCCCGCCTCAGCGAGCTGGGACATTAAGGTGTCCATCTTAGCTTGACCAGCCGTGAAAAGACGTTTCAGTTCCTTGTCTGCGCCTGTGAAATTTGTCCCTTGATCGCTGTGGAGAGGATTGCATATTCCACGACGTGAGATTAATTGACGGTATGCAGCTATAAATGCTTCGGTTGTGTAATCGGAGACTAGTTCAAGATGCACGGCGCGCGTTGCGAGGTAAATGAAAACAACAACATAGGATTTCCTAGTGCGCTGTCCTCGTCCAGGAGCTGTCTTTAGTAGGAATACTAACAGGGATTCTAACACATGGGGCAATAAGGGGGGATGAGGGGCGAGGGGTGTATCGGGTTACCACGGTGGGTCTCGCGTTACGGGGGGGTGTTCAAGATTTAAAACATCTTGAATTTCGTTCTGCTACGCGATCTATTTCAAGCCAGCTAGTTTCTTTTCCTATTAACGCACCGCGTTCTTATGTATAGGTCTTACCCGCGCCTTCGACGGCCTATACCAGGCATGTCCAGAAGTAGCTCACTTCGAAGTATTTTCGAGGGAGACGCCTACTTCTCCCGACCGCGCGTCTCGCTCCCCGTGGCGGCCGTAGTTCTCCGAGCTCCTCAGGCTCGTGCCTACCGCTTGCGGTATGTATTGCGTGTGATTGTAAACGTCTTCGGCGCCGGCTATTTACATTTCACGCTGTACTTGGGCTCGTGGGCCATCCTTCCGATATTCCATATTTTAAATCCAACGCCTATTTTCCATTGCTCCCTCGCCACACAGGTCGTTAGGGCAATGCCCCGATTGCCAACGAACGTTAGGTGCTGGCGGATCCTTGCAATTTCAAAAATCCCACTCCTCAATCCTTCCTAACCGATTGTCCCGGGCAAGTGAAAATAGGCGCGCAGAAACCGCACCCACTCTCGGCGCTCTTCGATTGTATTACCCGCTATCACGCTTTTCTGTAGTTACTTTTGTGCGCTTCGCAATCGTAATTCAAGTATCGATAATTCTCGTGCACTTCACGAGAATTCATCACATCACACACCTCGTGCGCTTCACGTTGTGTGCATCATCTCATTTCATCACCCGCTTCTCACCTCATTTCGTAATTCATTTTTCTTTATATCATATACACCTTTGCTTTGTACATACCTGTTTTTCTTAAATATATCAACCTTTTATCATACCTTTTCTCGCTTACTACAGCGGCGAGAGGGAAAGAGAAAGAAATAGGCAAAAAAGAGAGGGGAAGAGAGAGGGAAAGAGATAGGGTGATAGTACTCGGGTACTCGGGTGTCTCATCGGGTTACAGCGGTGGAGGGGGAAGTCTTGGGTTACAGCGGCGAGAGAGAGACAGAGAAAGAGAGAGAGAGGGGGAGCGGGAGACGCAGAGGAGGGAGAGAAAGGGACGGACAGCGCAGCGGAGCGGTTCACCTGAGACTCTCACGATGTTTGTCTAAACCTGGCTGGCCCCCTATCACTTGCTTGCGGCACTTGCTAGCGACCACTCGAATCAAACAGTTCTCGATTGCGAGGTCGTTGCGGTATTTTGGAAGAGAGTTGACAAGTCTGTCCAGGGTATATAAAGCACCGGTATTGACCGAGTCTTGACACCAAAAGTATTTTCACTTCCTTACGATCATTCGAACCGAGCAGTTCTCGCTTACGAGCTCGTTGCGGTATATTCGAATAGTGTCGAAAAGGCTCTAAGTGTTACGATCAATCACAGGCATTCTCTGTGTCTTGCTGACATAAAAGGTGCGTGGTTGCAATAGCTGCTTGGGACTATCTAACACAGCTATTGTTTCATCGCATAAAACAGTGTATTTCGGAATGATTGACGCGAGTACCGCGTTCATTCGCCGAATTCACTGTCCGCCTTTGAAGAAATACTCTTAAAGAAATCGTGATTCCGATTCCTTATGGGTATCCGTGTTCCACGGAGGACATTCAATCCGAGAACCTTCTCTGCAACCCGCCCTGGTGACGTTTCGTCGTGCCTAGTGCAGCAGAAGACGCATTTCAAAGATTGTGAAACGGTCAATTCAATATACGCCTTTACTATTCTTACGTAGCTAGTATTTTGTGCGGGAATTGATCGGTTCAATTGGCAGGTCTTGAATCGTAAAGCCGAGCCTCATCACCCTCCTCATAGTGAGAGCGTGATAACAAGCTCGGTAGACTTGACCAGTTCAACCACCAAAGTGGCATCCACATACGCCTTTGCTACTCTCACTGAGGCAGTATTTTGTGCGGAGATCGTGACTGGTTGAACAACACATACGTTATACGCCGTTGCTGTTGTGCGCAAATATCAATTTGTGCGTGTATGTGGCTGGTTGAACCACGACCCCCACCTTGATTTTTCCGGCTTTGTGACGTACTGAGTCACTTATACTGAGTACGGTGCAATTTGGCCGGACCATCGCACGTGGAGCCTTACAACCCCCCTGTGGCATTTACCGACTGCACATCCAAAAAAGCATCCGCAGTAGAATCGGTTGAAACCGAAACTACCGCCGCGCCGGTGCGAACTGATGATCTCTCGATTCTCGATGTTCGTCACACTAAGATACAGTCCACTAAATCTGTTGTGAGCAGATAGGCTGTATTTCCTCTCCAAGAGCGCGATTGCCGCTATCAGGAGAATAAGGGAAACAGCGTCTCGAACGGATACGATTACGGATCAGACAGGTGTATTAACATCTCTGTTCGTTATTTCATTTTTTAAAAGCCAACGTCGACAGACGAAAGATCCAGGAGACCCAGTAGAGCGGACCGCATGCGGCACGTTCTTTTTCCAATCAATAAACGGTCCACCAGTAGGTGGGTCACTATCAAAATAAAAAGCAGTGATACAAATTTACTTTCCTGCATAATTCCTATGTATTTCCTCATATTCCAGCCACCGTTGAGAAACGTCGAATTGTGATATACAGCTCACCTTTTTAATAAATGTCTATCAACTTGTTTACGTGCTTATCTATTCATATATCTGCATTATTTGTTTCTTTTTGAATTGAATTTAAAATATACATAAAATTAAGGAAGCTTATAAATAAATGTACCTAATCAAATAAATATAATGAAGAACACACGTGGAAGAATGTGTGCATCTATTTGTTCAATTTTCCACTGTTTTGCAGAAAAAGAAATTTTAAAAAGTGCGAGCAACAATTGTAAAGTGTTTAACAATATATACATAATGAACGATAAATGAATACTCTAATGAAATATAGAGATTTCAAACTAGATAACGCGATTCTATTTTCATGGCGGTCAGTGCAAAATAAAATGAATTTATACATATGTATGTATATCGAAATTTCGTAGCCCTGAATATATGTAGGTTATAAGAATTTACCATGCAAGTGAATTTATCAATATTCAAATATTTATTTCCTTCCTGTGTATGCTTACATATGCACACGTCACAAAATATCGGTAGAAAATTTCGTTTGTTAATTGACTATAACATTTGGTAAATCAAATATTTCTTGTTAGGCAGTAACTTTCCTTGATATCAAATTATTTTCAGAGGACATCATCATTTATTTGAAATGTGAAATTCGACGGAAAATACGACATCAAGTTTTATTTTTGAGAATGGGTCAGATAACTGACACAGATAAAATATTCACTGCTTTATTATATATTTCTGTTCAGGAGCGAACGAGGAATCCCCTGACGTCATCTGCACAGCAACGTGCGCGCCCGTAGCGATCCCGACGGATGGGCGGACTCACGGGCCGCAAGGTACTAATGGAGCCATCTTATAGGCATAATCGCAATTAGTAAGCTAGAGGAGCCCACGTGAGCATTGACATCCGGCCAAATTGGCGATATTCGCGGCTACAGGCCCGTTACGACAGAGTTCTCTGAACGCTCGTTCTGATCGGCACGCATATCTCAAAGTCAAAATCGCGATCAACTCATCCATTCGATCTCGCTATCGATTAAATCCTAGATTCTCAGCTCTGGAGTCCTCATTTATATTCATTTATTAAGTGCAAATCACCTCACACTATGAAAATGCATTCTTTTGCCGCATCATGTAAGTTCAAGCGTCGCGCGCGTTCGGTCCGAATCGTCGCCTGTCGGGCGTTGTTGGTTGTCGTCGCGAGCTGTATGAGAGCGCGTTGTGTTTCAGAATATAGCGTCGTGTGGTTTTGTTCAAAATATGATGTACTTGTGTGATCTCGCTGCGTCTCACATATATATATACATATATATAATTATTATTATTATTATTAACTATTTCCATATTATATTAAATAAACGTATTATATTCATTTATCCTATAAATACCCGCGACCACGCCATTATTTTCAATCATAACCTAACAAAATGGTTATGGGCCCAGGCACACGTGGCATTTAGTAAAGTTAAAAATTATTAATTCTGGGGCCGTGGAATAAGAGGTCGGAAACGTGCAAATTTATTAAATAATCGAAGAATAAAAGAAGACAGAAAATGGAAGAGTACATGATGTCGTTCCCTAACTTTCCGAAACTAAATTCAAATAATTATAATAGTTGGAAGGTGGACATGAAGGTTTTGTTGATCGATCGTGGATCATGGGAATTTATAACGGGAGTCACGGAGCCACCAGAGGAGGACGCGCCAAGTCGAGAGAAGCGCGACTACCAAAGAAGGAAGGACAAAGCGTATACAACAATATACCAAGGTATAGAAAGACAATTTCAGACTCTAATTGCTAATACTTTAGATGGAAAAGAAGCTTGGGAGACGTTAAAAACTAATTTTGAACCGACATCACGTGCACGTCTAGCTGGTCTTGTAGACGAGTTTTATGATCTCAAATTCAATCCAAATGAAGAGACGATAGGAATATTTTGTCGAAGAGTGAATGAGAAAAAGTTACTGATCAAAGACGCAGGATTTGATATTCCAGAAATACTCATGTGCTTTCAGTTAATAAGAAAATTACCTGTCGAATATGATAATCTAGTACAAACTACTTATAGACTAGACGATACGGATTTTACATTCAAAGGAATAGAGAAGCAGCTGATTACCGAAGAAGGAAGAATTAAACAAAAGAGGAAAGATGAAGGCCTAGACACTGTAATAAATGCATATCAGACTGGATCAGGAAGAGAAATGAAAAACTTTAGAAGAGAGAACAAAAATCAAAATACACAATTTGGAAATAATGGAAGCGTAACGACTAAAGAAGGTAAGATACCACAATTCTATGAAACCAAAAGAAATCAACAATGCAGGTACTGTAAGAAACCTGGACATTTGATGGACGACTGCTGCGCATTGCGAAGAAAACAACCAAATAATACAAGAGGTAATTACCATGGAGGCAAAAGGGCTTTTTATACTGAAAGTACCATGGAATCACACAATGATAGAGATCACGAAGCACAAGTTGTAGATATTTCAGAAAAGCCTCTCGATGAATGGTTAATCGACGGTGCAGCTACGTCTCATTTTTGCAAGGAAAAGGATTGGTTTCAAAATTTCAAGGAACTGCGACCCACTGATATTTTAGTAGGAGATAAAAATGCTAAATTGCAGGTACTAGGGAAAGGAGACATCATATTTTATGCAAAAGATAAAAACAAATTTGTAGAAATAAAGCTGAAAGATGTTTTATATGCACCAAACATGAAAAGAAATTTGATAAGTGGATCGTGCATGGACATAGCAGGATTTCACATAAATTGGAAAAACAACAAAATGGTAGTGTGCACAGAAGAAAACGAATACTATTTTACAGTTCATCGAAAAGACAAACTGTACATATTATATGGAAAATCTGAGAGAAGAAAGGATGAAACATACATGTCCGGAAGATGCCCAAAAGATAAGATTGATATGAATACGATGCATAGAAGATTATGTCATATAAGTAAAAATATTATTGACTATATGGAAAGGAAAGATATTGTGAGAGGTATCGGAAAAAATAAGTGGAGACATGGAAATGTGCGATATATGTCAAATGTCAAAGGTGACAAGGTCGTCGTTCAAACCCGTATCAGGCATAATGTCCAACGACATAGTAGAAAGAGTATACATGGATGTATGGGGACCATCACGGGTGACATCGCTGGGCGGTTGTAGATATTTTTTGTCAATAATAGACGACTATTCCAGGAAAGTATTTGTTTATACTATGAAACTGAAATCCGACGTTTTCTTATATTTTAAGCAATTTGTAGCTCGAGTTGAAAGACAGCACGACAGAAAATTAAAAGTTATTAGGACAGATAATGGAAAGGAATTCTATCACTCAGAATTCGAAGCATTTCTAAGACAGAAAGGGATTAAAGCAGAGAGGACATCTACATATACCCCAGAACAAAACGGAGTTGCGGATAGATTTAACAGGACAGCGATGGAAGGAGTAAGAGCCATGTCGCAAGACAGTGGTTTAAAAGCAAATTTCTGGGCTGAGGCACTGCATGCATTTGTTCACGTGAAAAATAGATGCGTGCACAAATCATTGAAAGACGTTACACCAAACGAGAGATGGTGGGGTCGCAAACCGTCGATAGGCCACCTACGGATTTTTGGCTCATTAACATACGTCCATATACCGAGCGCAAGGAGAAATAAACTACAAGCGAAGACAGACCTCGGAATTATCGTGGGATACGCATTGAAAACTAAGGGATATAGAATATGGCTACCAAAGACCAGGAGCATAGTAGAGACGGTACATGCTAAAATTGATGAAGGTAAAAAGGGAGTCGAAATGCTATTTGGAAAAGGAAGGTCAATCATGAGTTATAATATTATTACAAATGACGGGGAATCATCGTGGGAAAATGATAGCTCAAATGGACAGAGAAAGCCAAACATTAAAGACGAACAAAAGCAAGAAATGCCCAAGGAAGTACTGAGACATGTTGATATTTCGGAGTGGGGAAGAATAGAGAGAAAAAGAAAAGAAAGAGCCAAGGAAGAAAGAATCGATATATATTACTGTCCACCCGGAAGTAATACAAGATTAAGATCATTGGTTGACGTAGAAAAATATTGTGCGACCAATAAAATAAAGTTCGATCCAGAACATTTCTCATTTGAACCAAAAACTAATGATCAAGATGGAGAAGAAGACGAGAAGGAAATTCATTTCAGCAAATATGAGATTCAAGATGATCCATTAGATTACATTTTTCAAGATGCGGTGTATTCGGCAGAAATTCCGAGAAATTTTGAAGAAACCCAAGAACATCCCGAGAAAGAGCAATGGGACGAGGCCATGCAGAACGAGATGAAGATAATGGAAGATAGGGAAGTATGGACATTAACAGATTTGCTACCAAATCAAAAGGTAATCGGAAATAGATGGGTGTACACGATAAAAACCGATACCAAGAATAATATCAAGAGACATAAAGCCAGATTGATAGCTCAAGGTTTTAATCAAAGATATGGGATTGATTATACTGAAATATTCTCACCAGTTGTGAGTTTTTCTTTGCTTAGATTTTTCTTTATTTTACTGGTGTCTACTTTATCATGGTATCATACACAATTAGATGTAGAGTCGGCGTATTTGTATGAAAAATTAAAAGAAAGGATATATATGCGGCAACCGAAGGGATTCGAGGTAATGGGAAAAGAAAATAAGGTATGTCTACTGCAAAAAGCAATTTATGGATTACATCAGAGCGGTAGAGAATGGAATAATGAGTTCGAAGATATTTTAAAGTCATTGGGATTCAATAAACTGTTAAGGTGTAATTGTGTATATAGTTTGAATAATGAAGCTTTCTTATTACTATATGTTGACGATATTATATTATTTGCAAAAGATGAAACATTAATTCAAGAAATTGTAGCGCAAATAAAATCAAAGGTAGATATTAAAGAGCTTGGTGAGGTAAAATATGTATTAGGTGTAAATTTTGGAAAAGATAAGACTGATTATTACCTGCATCAACAAACATATATTGAAAAATTAATGGATAGATTTGAAGAATTACCTAAGGCACCTGTTAAATTGCCGTTAAAAATAGGAAGTTTACCACCCAAGAAGGGAAACGAATTAGTTGAGAATGACTTAATGAAAAAGTTTCCTTACAGATCACTGATTGGCTGTTTGTCGTTCTTGGCTGATAGAAGCAGGCCAGATATAGCGTTTTCCGTAAATTTAATGTCACAGTATTGTAACCGTTATAATTTTCAGCATTGGAAGATGGTTGTCGACATAATTAACTACGTATTCAATACCAAAGATTATAAATTAAATTTATCAAGCATCAAAAATACAGGTCTGATCTTGTACTCGGATGCGAACTGGGGGTGCGACCTCATGCAAAGGCACTCGACAAGCGGATATATTATGTATTTCAACAATGTTCCGTTTATGTGGAAATCGAACAAACAAAAATGTATAGCTTTAAGCTCAATGGAATCCGAATTTATTGCGTTGACGGAGAGCGTAAAAGATTTAGTTTGGTTCTCAGATATTTTAAAAGAATTAGAGATATACTCAGATATTGTAAAACCGATCCAGTATTGTGACAACCAATCCACAATATATTTCAGTAAGAATAGTATAGAGGATCTAAAAACTAAACATATCGATATTAAGTTACAATTTATAAGAGACTGGATAAGTAAGAAAAAGTTTGAGTTAAGATTTATACCGAGTAAATCAAACATGGCGGATTTCTTAAATAAACCATTATTGCAGAATAAACATGATTATTTTGCAGATCAGATATTCTGTAAATGATGCTGCAAACGACTGTGGGGCCGTATATGAGAATGTATTCTTTTGCCGCATCATGTAAGTTCAAGCGTCGCGCGCGTTCTGTCTGAATCGTCGCCTGTCGGGCGTTGTCGGTTGTCGTCGCGAGCTGTATGAGAGCGTGTTGTGTTTCGGAATGTAGCGTCGTGTGGTTTTGTTCAAAATATGATGTACTTGTGTGATCTCGCTGCGTCTCACATATATATATATAATTATTATTATTATTATTATTATTATTAACTACTTCCATATTATATTAAATAAACGTATTATATTCATTTATCCTATAAATACCTGCGACCACGCGACACTCGTTCTTTCCACCGCGCTCCTCTCTCATCACCACTCGCGCGCTCTCGAACAATTTCTGTTAATGGATAACAACAGTTATGGTTCGCACAGAAGATATATACCTGTTACATAAATTACTGATTCTGATTACGTTTCCTATAATATTACTCTATCTGTTATGCAATTATGTACCTCTTTTTGCCAATATGGAGTTATTTTACACTTTTCCATTGTTCTCTTATTTCTTATTTATTTCATTTGTTATTTGTTTGGGATCGTCCTCGCCTGAGACTTGAAACGTAGGCGGCTCGACCAGTATCGATACCGTTTCGAACGCCGCCGCGCCGTTGCTCGTACGTCGGTGTTTAGAGTTTAGAATCGCGGGCGCGCGCCCGCTCCACCGTTTCCGACGTTTTATCGTAAATACTGACACCAACGGCGAACTCCTTCGTTTCAATCCCATGTCGAGGACAAAGGTTGGATCAAACTGTCAATCGACCAACCAATCATCTTCACCCCGAAGAAATCGTGTTCAACTGCCGTGCGTTACAGTGCGCTCTCGATGACACACTTCGTACTCAAACTAAGTAACGCCCTTCGTGGCGTTTTGTTCTCGTGGACAGTCCTTATTCGGACTATTAAAGTTGCTTAAAGTGAAGTCGTGGTTGAATCTTTCATTTCCAACCGTCACCACTGCCTCAACGTTCAATTCTGGGTATGTATGTATTTATGTTTATTTCTTGTTCCTTTTACGGGTTACAAGGAGACCCCGTTTCCTTTACAATTATCTTACTTAATTTATGGCTCTTACATCTGAAACTATTTAAACTATATACATCTATACTATACTATATACACTATACACTGTGACGTTGCCTCTTTTTCTACGCGGTTTCCACGGACGAAAGGAGATGCAACTCCGGGATTTTACAGGCGCTGAGACCGGGCCTCGGCCGGCTGTACGGAGGAGGTCCTCCCGCCACAAAACGCGATTCGAAAACTCGATAGCGAGACTAGCAAACGATGTTCGGGCGCCAGGTATCAGAAGGATACCTCGCGAAACGAGATGATTTCCTACACGCGGAGGATCGAAACGAGAATTTCCGTTATCGAGTTTCAAGGTACGTTACGCGACTCGCGAAGGGTCAGAGATTCGGACGCAGGAAGGACGGGGACGGCCCTTACGGCAGGACGGATCTCGCAGGTTGAGAAACGACAGTTCAGTTTGTCTTGAGATTAATTTTTAATCGGTGTCAATAATTTACAAATTAGGCGGCCACGTGGCCGTGACCCGAGAGCCCGCGCTCTTCATACACTTTTGCGAATAGATGGACGTTCGCAGCGCAGGTTGTCGATTTCTTAGGCCCGCTGCACACATCCGTTTTTTTAATGTGCGGCGACCGTGTGGCGACCGCGCGGCAACGGAATTGCGGTTCAGTTGAAAGGCGTCCACTTGCGTTTATTTAACGTGCGGCGACTGCGATTTTCACTGCATTTTCTACTACTATCGAAGATAGAGGTGTCCCAAAAAAAGCGTAGAGTATTTGCCTATATTGTATATAAATACTATTGTCGCTAACAAAGAAGACGGTATTGGGTGCATCCTTTTATCGATTCGAGATTTACACGAGGCAGATTTGCAACATCCTTTGCTTATTTAAGAGAAAATCCTGAAAAATTCTATAATTATTTTCGATATATTATTTATATTATTTTACATATTTAATTTTTATCTTTGTCGTCCTTTTCGTCGAAATTATCGTGCAAAACACGACAAACCTCAATCCACGCACTTCTTCTTTTTATCCTGTCGTGATATTCTTCTGCTGTGACATTCCATACTTCAGGATATTTTTTTAATTTCATCAATAAAAATTTCAATGTCTAAAAATGTATCACCGTTTATGTCGTTCATTGTGCGGCAGAATAACGGACCTATACATCAACTGATATGCGATAATGTAATGACGATCGCATATGCGATTGCGGCGACCGTGCGTTTCTTTGGGGAACTGCGGAAAATATTAAACGCAAGACGGACGTGCGGCACCGCAATTACGATTCAAACAAATGTGCAGCGTCGCATTGAATTCATAGTACTTCAGATCGCATTTGCGGTACCGCACGGTCGCCGCACGTTTAAAAAAACGTATGTGTGCAGCGGGCCTTAAATCGCCCGAGGATACAGTAATTCGGTATTTAGTTCGATGTAATCGATACAATTACTCGCGAACGCAGATGAACGGCGCAATTACAATGTGACTGTCGCGACGATTCCCGGAACGGAACGGAGCGAGCATGCGATGGTACGCGATTTTTTCTCTCGCTCGCTCGCGCGAGCACGCTATATCCGTCGTCGCCATTTTACTCGATCGAGATCTACGGACGATTTTTCCTAACGTCACGAAAATTACACTCACTCTTCCGACGCGACTCCTCCGAGGAAAACTTCCCTTACTTGGCGAAATATAACGTCTTCCCACAACGTCGGCAAACGGCGTGAGATGTGAAGACGAGGCGAGACGCGCCTCGGTCCGCACGAACTCGAGGACGAGACGAGAAGCGTATCGTCCTTACACGAAATTATCTAAACCACTTCACGAAATTTTAAGGGAAGGATCACTGGTCGACTTACCGTTTCTCATGATCTGGTCCGATTTGGACGGGACTCGGCCTCTCCAGTCGGGTCACTATTAACGCGCTTGAATATGACGTCACGGACTATTTACCAATTCGCGATACGGGAGTCGTGATACGTAAGACAGTGATCCTTCGCGATTTCGGCAACGACGATCTACCCGGCGATCCCCACCCTACTCATTACTCGGAATACCTATTTGGTCGGTCTCGCATGCGAAATCTTTAATTTTGTGGGTCTTCCACAGATGGCCCCTGGCCCATAACGATCGCCGTGTGGCGACCGGGGTGTCCAAGACAGTCCCTGAGCGCTTCCACACCACCCACGCTTATGCAACCCCTTCCTACGGGATGAGACGACGTAAAAGCCTTTTAGGTGGAGTTCCTCGGGAGGAAAGTCCGATGTTGGAGGGGTTTTAGGCTTGAGTCGCCTCCGGGTTGTTCGGCCCGTGTGTGTCGGCAGTCCTTTTCTTAACCAGTGCGCTGGACGTTTTGGGTGGCCAGCGAAATCACGAGGAAAGATCCCACGAAGGGAGCCACCTTAGGCTTCCTGAGGGGGCTGGTGGTGCACGGGGCACGTCCTGAAACTTGCCGTACTCGGGGCGCGCGGTTTGAACTAGCCGCCGATCGGTGATTCACGCGAAATTTCCTCGGGGAGCGCTCTCGAAATTTGTGATTGTCGGTTGGGTACGCTAAATGGCGGTCCGGTCCATTCAAAATGCCGTTTCGGCCGCACAGAATGATGGAAAAGTGACGTCGCAAAATCTGCAACGTCACAATACAAATCCTATTTTTTTTTCTTCGCACTCACTCTCTCTTTCATTCTTCCTTTCAGTCCCCTGTCTTCTCACCCCTCTCTCTCACTCCTTCGTACCTTCCTTCTTGTCTCTCCTTTCTCTCCCTATCTAATTTTTTCATCCATTCCTCTTCCCTCCCATCCTCATCTAGTATTTCTTTCACCTTCTCTTGTATCCCAACTTCTATTCCTTGTTCTCCTGTGCATCTTTCTAGCACATGTTCCCACGACTCTTCTTCGTATCCACACCTTCTGCACTGTCTGTCCTCTTCTTCCATCTAGTACCTTCCATCCCTCATTTCATTCCCTAGTCTGTACCGTGCTATCCTTTTCCATTTCTCTTCCTTCTTTCCTTTTTCTAGATATTTAGGTCTGCCCTTTACTCTTATCTCCTTGAATCATTTATTATATCTCGAATCCAACGCCATCCTCCAATTCTCCTCTTTCTCTATCCCTTTCTTTCTGTTTTCTATCTTTTCCTACTCCTCCTCTCACCTTTCCTTATCTCTCACTTCTAACTCCCTTCTATTCCCCTCTTTTATATATTTCTTTCTTCCTTTTTCCCATTTTGACAGTTTCTTTCCTTCTCTAGCTCTCTCTCTCTCTCTCTCTCTTCTGTGTCTTTCAGACATTTCCTGGCCCATTCGCTTCCCCTTCCGCCTCTTAGCCTTTCTTCGTTTTTCCACGCCCTCCTCGCTCCTCTCGCTCTCATTTTTTCTCTTTTCGTCTCTTCCCTTATCATGTATCCTGGCGTCTCCCATTCTACCCCTAGCACCCATCTTATATGTCTTTCCTGCATCGCTGCTACTTTCTTCCTTTCCTCCCAGCCCCATATCTCCACCCCGTATGCCATAACTGGCCATACCAGCACATAAAAAAACCATTCCCTTCTCTTATACATGTCTTTGAAATACCTCTTACCTATCCCCCACACACTTTTCAATACCCCTCCTCCCTTTCTTGTTCTGTCTTCTACCTGCCTCTCTTGTCCTCCATTCGCTTTAAAAATATAACCAAGGTATTTTATCTCCTCCAGTTCTTCTACCTCTCCATCCCACCATCTCCACGTCTTTTTCTCTTGCCTTCTTCTCTCAAACCTTATGATCTTCGTTTTTTCTCTGTTCACCTCTAGTCCTTTCTCCCTTATATAATTTCTGAATTCCTCTGTCATCAGCTTCATGCCGCTCTCCGCCTTCGCCAGCAGCACCAAGTCGTCTGCATATTGTAGGGTGTATAGCATTCTCCCTCTTATCTCCACCCCACCTTTTCCTCTCTCCCTCATTCTTTCCTCTAAATCTGCAATAAATAATATAAACAGCGTCGCGCTTAGTAGACAACCTTGTCTTACCCCTCTTCCTACCCGAAACTTCTCTCCCATTTCGCCTCCCATTTTCACTTTTACTATGGTCTCTCTATACACCTACTCTAATCTTTCTCTTATTCCTTCGCTCACACCTCTTTCCCTTAGTGCTTTCCACATATTTCTTCCATTGACGGTGTCAAATGCTGCTGCCTTCGGGTCTATAAAACACCCTATTAATCTTCCTTTCTTCTTCATAATTTCCCTGTTTATTGCGTAATTTAAAACGTATATATTGTCTGTTGTCCCTTTCTCCTTTCTGAATCCTGTCTGCTTCTCTGGTACCATCTTCTTCTCCTTAACCTCTTTTTCCATCCTTTCCTCTAGGACTATCGTGTATATTTTATACAAGGTGCTCAGTAGTGTCACGCCTCTATAACATTCCACTGTTTTCCCATCTCCTTTCTTTTTTATTGGCACCACTACTCCTGTTTTCCACTCTTCTGGCCATCCCTCCCCGTTCCATATCCCGTTGCATATCCTCCACACCTTCCTTATATTATCTCCTCAATATTTCCATATTTCATTTCCCACCCCATCCTCTCCTGCCGCTTTCCCTTCTTTCAATTTTCTTATTAATCTCTTTATCTCTTCCATGCTTATCTCTTCCTCATTCCCCTCGCTTCTCTGTCTCCTTCCCCCTCTACTATCTTTGTTTCCACTCCTCCTAATAGTTCCATAAAATAATCCTTTCATTCTTCCATTTCTATTTCCTTCTCTATCACCTTTCTCTTTCCACCTCCCATTTTTCTTAGAAAATCCCAGACTTCTTTTTTCTTTGTTCTCCGTCGACTGCCTTCCACCCTTTCTTCATCGTTATTACTGACGGTAGGTGATCTGATTCTACTCTATCTTCTTACCATACTACCATACTACTATACTTTCTATCCCTTCCCTCGTTCTTTCGTCACCTATCACGTAGTCGATCACTGTTCTTCCCCTCTGTCCTACAAAAGTATATTCTCCTCTCTCATCTCCTTCTATCCCACCATTCATTATTTCCAATCCCAGTTCTCTGAGCGTTCCTATTAGCTTCCTTCCTTCGCCATTTACCTTTGTGTCCCTTGACGGCCTACTGCCTTTCCCTTCATCTTCTTCCTGTCTTACTTTTCTTCCTTCTTTGCCTGTCCTTGCATTAAAATCGCCTCCGACCATTATTTTTCTTCTCTTCCCATATCCCTCCATTCTCTCAACGCCTTCATTTTCTGGTCCATATCTTTATTCACATACACTACTAATATCTTCCATTCTTCACCTTCTATCATTACCCTTCCCTCTATTATTCCTTCTGTTTCTTTTGATTCTCCCCTCCTCTTCTTTTTACTTATAATTTCTTTTCTCATCCCTATTATTACTCCCCCCTTCGATCTCCCTATTTCAGTATCCCTAACTGCTCATTGCTTCTTCCACACATATCCTTGTGGTAATCTTGATTCTATCTTACCCCACGTCTTTTCTTCCACCCACGTCTTTACTAGCAACATTACATCCCATCTCTCTAGATCTTTCCAGAATCCTTCGTCCTTCCCTATCATTCCCGCTACGTTCCAAAATCCGATTTTTATTTTTCCTCCTCCTCCTCTTTTCGCCTTTTTCTTCCGTACTTTCTCTTTCCTTTGACTCCCTTTACATTATTTCACTTCCTCCTCCTTCTTCCTTCCCCATTCGTTTCCCTCCCCGTCTCTCAATTCATTCTCCCTCTCATTCCGCCTCCACATCTTCCCATTTATGGTATTGTAGCGTCCGGTTGTACGCACAAAAGAGAGTTTTTTCTTTCGTGCAAACGGCCAACGTAATTTACAACTCTCGTTCGTCGAAGCTATTTTTGAGTTGACAATTTCCAGGTGCCGATATTGCATGTCTAGTAAAAGATCTTTCCAAAAGTCCTCAATAGCAAACAGAGACCGTCGTAAATTAAGGCATTAACTGAAGGGCACGTGGGCGAACTCATCGGCTTGTCGCCTCGTGGGCCCGGCGCGGGTGGCCTGAAGGAAAGTCCCACGACAATTTCATCCCCTCCGATCACCTCGCCGTTCCGAAAGCAAGCACGCCGAGGGCGTAAGGAATAGGCGGCGAGACGGAAAAACTAACGGCTCTTATTGGTAGGATACAACGTGTGGTTGACCCAATCAGGGTTGTTTAGGAATTTTACCAGGGCAAACGCGGAGTCGAAAATAAGAGACACGACACTTCGTCGCGGTTCGTCCTTAGATAAAAATCGCGAGGAGTCGAGATCGAAGACCACTTTTATATACAGTCATTAAAGGCATTATTTTCACTCCGCAAAACGAGTACACATTTCTCAGAAGAACCTCTACTCACAGTATCCATAATTTCATGAATCCTATTTTCACCCGCTTCCCTTTCTCTCTCTCCTTTTCCACTGTTTGTCTTATCTTCCACTGTATGCTTCTTTCTTCCCATGTGAGGTCGTTTTCTATCCTTTCTTTTCTCCCTGCTAATCTCTTCTTTTCTTTCATGGTTCTTCTTTTCTGTTCTTCTGTCGCTAATTTTACCACTGCCCATTCTCCCTTTCCTGCCCCTCTTCTTCCTGCTCTCCTGACTTCTTCTACTTCAACTTTCTCCCCTATCTTCTCTAATACTTTCTGCACTTCTCCCTCTCCTTCTTTTCCCACTTCAACTCCACTTCCTTTAGCCTCTTCTCTATTTCCCCGCGTTCCTTATCTATTTTACCTTCCTTTTTCCCTTCCAATTCTATCTTCTTTATTCTCTCTTCCATCTCCTGCCACATTTTTCTGTTTTCCTCCATTTCCTTCTCGCAGTCCTCTCTCATTTCTTTCATTTCTTTCATTTCTTTCATTATTACCCTTAACTCTCTCCATCCTTCTTTCATTTCTTTCATATCTTTACTCAATTCTTTTATGTCCCCCTGCACTTCTCTCCTCGCTTCTCTTAAGCCCACCTTTATCTTCTCCCTCGTGATCTCTCTGATTCTTTCTTCCGTCCATATCTTTTCGCCTCTTCTCCCTCTCTCTCTCTCTCTCTCTCTCTCTCTCTCTCTCTCTCTCTCTCTCTCTCTCTCTCTCTCTTTTCTTCGGCGACCTGTCAGTTTTCTGGCTTTTCCAGAAAACATCCTGTTCAGGATTCAAGCTGTGGAATTCGGCTTCTATTATTCTTATGGCAACCGAATCGTCAGACGGTTTTTGCTATGTATTTCGATACGCGTCAATGCCTTTTGTCGCCGTTGCTCGACGCCGTGTAGCCACAGTTCACGCGCTCATTGGGCGAATTCCACCGCTTGAATCCTTCAAATCTCCGAAAACAAGGATCATCCGATTCGCGAGCACCAATCACGCTGCTCTAGTTTCGACGGTCTTTGTTATTTAAGGCACCTGCGCTGCCTTCTCGCTCTCTTCACGCGCTTCACGTCTCTTAACCGCTCTTCTCTCTTAACCGAATCTCAGTCTCTCTCGCTCTGAGAATTTCGCGTTCACGCGACATTTTCGACGCTTGAGACTCTCGGTTTTCCGCGCCGCGTTACGTGCAATCTGCCCCGCGCCAAGATCTCCGTCGTTCGCGTCGAAGATTTCCGTCTCGCGGCGGCACGCGTTTCGTGTCGCTCAAGATTTCCGACTCGCGATCCGACGGCAGAAATTTGCACGCGCAAGATTTCCTCATCGTTTCCGACGGCTCGCGAAAGTATCGTTCGCGCGTTCTCTCTCGCGCATGCTAGCAACCCGTGCTACGTGCCGATTCTCGCTCGTTCTCGCCTCTGCGAGCGATTCTCGCGAGTTGTAGTGGAGTGAAGCAAGAAAATAAAAGTTCAGTGTCTAGCCAAACGGTGTCAATTCTCTCTCCCTTACATTCCCTCGTCCTCGTGCGTTCAATTCTGAGCGGTCCCGGCCTCAGGCGTTTCCGACCGTCGGTCGACGCCGAACACATCCTTTTCCCTTTCTTCTCTTTCCTCGCTCCCTCTCTCTTTTATCTTCTCAGCCCATTGTTTTATGGGCTCCATTTTTGTTATTTTGCTGTTCCTTGCTCTATCCTGCCCTCTTGACCCCATTATTCGTTCCTGTCTTTATCTTTCTTTCCTCCGTATTCCTTTCCATTCTTATCTCCTTGACTCCCTTCTTTACCGACTCTTTTCTCTATTTCTTCCTTCCTTTGTAACCGTTTTGTCTATTCCTTCTACCTTTCTTATTCCTACCGACAGTAGCCGCCGTCTATCTTGTCTACACTATTGCAAGTGCAAACAGGAACGACCAGGAGATCCGGCAGGTACGATGGCTGAGCGTCACTTCGGTCACCTGAGTGATTTACAAAGCGTGTCTCGATATCCGTAGGCAGAATCTGTCTCGCGATTTCGTAACCGAGTCCACTCCCTGCAAGGGCAAACAGGTACAACCAGAAGATCCGGCAGGTACGATGGCTGAGCGTCACTTCGGTTGCCTGAATGAGCCTACAGGATGAGTCCCGAGAAGACGGACCTCGATCAAGATTCAAATACCGTACACGAAGGATTCAACTAAGTTCGAGTATTGTCCAGGGACGGTTACCACCCTTAATATAATTTACGAAGGTACGTGCCTCCAGGAATTGGAAAGCGGAAAGGCTTGACTAGGTATAGAAAGACGAAGTCGGTTTCTGAGGTAAAAGCGAAGTATATTCTGATATCTTGTATTTACACACCACGTGAAGAGAGACCTCTTATATAATGGTGTACGCACGTATGTTATTTCGTATCCAGAACAATTGGTACGGAATGCGACTTTCACGTGTTTTTATAAATGCCTTGTGTCGACCGACAAGGTTTGTACACACGGTACCGACGTTTCACGCGCTCGAAGAACAATACGCGTGTTACTCGAATACGAAAATTTATCTAACGTCGAGCAACGAGCATTTGTAAAACTCGTTGCTTGAATCTACGTTTGGAAGGCTTTCTTTCAATTCGTTCCGTGGTTTGCCATTCTCGTTGCCGTTATCACGGCGCGACGGACAGGAATCCGCGGATTCGATCCGTCGGATCTTGTCCTGTGGCGCGGCGTATGGATGTACCACAGATATCTCGGTCACACTTCGCGAATGCAAACAGGTACAACAGGTACAAGATCCGGCAGGTACGATGGCTGAGCGTCACTTCGGTTGCCTGAGTGATTCACAAAGTGTGCCTGGATAAATGAAGGCAGAATCTATCTCGCGAATAGGCATACGGATTCACCTCTTGCCAGGGCAAACAGGAACAACCAGAAGATCCGGCAGGTACGATGACTGAGTGTCACTTCGGTTGCCTGAATGAGCCAACAAGATGAAACCCAATATGCAAATCTCGATCAAGATTCAATTTTACCATTATGCCTGCCCGAGAATTCGATTTGAACTGTTTCTATATAATTTAGAGCGAAGATATTTGAATTACTTTATTCACTTTTAATTTGAAATGAGTATAATTAAATTAATTAATCGTGCGACTACTACATTGAAACGTTCGGTCGTTAAACCTGGAAGGTTGTTGGCCGTGCCACAGTGCGGTTTGCAGCTGTGACTCCTCGGTTTGAGGCGCGTACGAAACGAGGATGAATTAGACGGTTTGCTAAATTCACCAAGTCGGTTTGACTTCCCGTTCGCGTACCGTTTTTCGCCTAGCCCTTCTTAGTTGGTTCTTACCGGAACCGCTTCCAAACGTAGAGTGCTCTCGATTTGTCGCGCATCGACCTCCTTCGATCCGTGTCGAGTGGGGATCGATGCGCACGCACATCGATTAGTGGGGATTGTTTCGATCCTTCCTAAAACAAGGATTACCGATGTCACGCGAGCCTGCGCAGTGGGGAAATATTCCTTGCCGTAGAAATCATAGCTGTATGTAACCGTGTTCGCACGGTTACACCTTCCTTTCCCGCGGGATGTCACTCTTTTCTCCTTTTGATGTCTTTGTCTGTCCTAACCTTAGACTATAACAGTCTAAGGTCCTAACCGCCTTTTCCCACTACACTCCTAACCTCACTTCTTTTCCTTTTCTCTCTCCGCTCCTGTTATAACTTTTATAACTCTTCCTCTCTTATCTCTACCTACTCCTCTTCTCTCCCTCCGCCCTCAGAACCACTCTCTCCACCCTTCCTGCTCTTTCTTTTCTCACTCTCACTTCTATATCTTCCGCTCTCAAATTCACGTCAACTCTCTATATAACCGGAAACGGATCCCCCCAAATTCTGGGTACCGGCATCAGACAGAATCGATCAGCGATCGTGCCGAAATATTATTTAAGGTCGTTTTACCCATTCATGTGAAATAAGTAGCATATTACCTTCGTAAAATATTTAAATTATGCATTTCATTTATTAATTGGCCTCGTATATGTTAATAAGTAATTAGGAATGCGGAATACAAACAATTCAATAATTATCTCGGCAGTACGGAAATATAATTATACATATGTATATACCCAATATGACGTAAAATACACAAACTATACGAGATTCGTGATTTTTAAAACGATTTTAAGAAAAAGATAATTTATAATAACCTTTCGTATAACGCGATACAAAAACTGTTGAAGTAGATTGTCTTATGTGGTAGTGAATGTGTAAAGAATTCTTTAAAAAGTCTGTAAATACACGTACTTACTACCACAAAAGATGCGCGTACACAATCTTCATTAAACAATTTTTTATTGTAACCACCGTGGATTTAAAGATTGAAGCTTCTCCTTTACAATGAGTGCTTAAAACATGATCTACGATTTTTTGTAATCAATTTATTGAGCTTTGAATAAAAGGTGTACTGACGTATTTGCAATAATATAAGGTACATTGCAGAGCCATTACACGACAAAACTTGTTCCCCATTTTTGTTCTATAAAACAGCCAAAAAGTCGTACATTAGGCCTTAATCAGTAAATTACAAAAGAGGAGATTGGAGCTTTAAATCTGTAACAGACTCATTCAGATGAAGAACTTTTTTATGCTTTCACAGACGATTCAATTTATAGAATTTTTGTTCAGAAACATGTTTTCAGATTCTCATCTGCTATATCATGCACAAATATTCTAGTACAAATGAATGATGGTCTGCGAAAGTAGAAGCTTGGAGTTTTAAAATGAATACAAATTTATTATTCTATAATACTATCGAATATCGACAATTTCTGAAGAATCGGAAATTTAGTGTTCAAATAGTTTTCGGATCCACTGTCTATTTTTGCGAGAATGTTAAATGTCCCCTTGTAACATTTTATTTCTGTTAGCACGGTATGAATTAAATGCAATATGTATCACGGAAATAGATTAATAACTCCATCAAGCGTAAATTTGTACGTCCGCAGGCTGTGCAACATTCACGATTGAACCGCATGTAGGCCGATTACGGTATTTCTCAGGAGAGCATTAAATTTCATTTTCAGAGCGAGAAATAGCATGAGGTTTAACGTGTATCGTAACAGTTCACATCGTATAAATTTTATGATTTCTAGTGCCAAATTTGCGGCAACTTCGTACAGCTTGAACGTTTCAATGAATGCATTAAGGTAAATGATCCGTTTATCGACCATATAAGAAGCATATTGTCTCATAATATTTTATACAGCATTTTACAAAGTATTTATATTGTTTTTATCGATACTTATGTTGTTAACTTGGCCCAACGAATTGTATTCGTTAACGTGTGCGTGCTGACGAAATTTTAAAAATTCATGAGTAACAAGTACTGTCTTCTGTTTATTTAACTTACAATTGAGTCTTTCCTGTAAATCAAAGTTTGAATATTAATTTCCACCGTTTTTACCCTAAAGTACAGATGACCTCGAAAGCATTGTAAATCTTCAATTAATATTAACTGATATTATTTTAATGTTCGATATGACACTGTAACGTGTTTTCTCCAAATAAATGAAATCATGATTACTGCATTCGATGATGTCGCATGCAATTAATATTACTATTTGCATTCTAAATATTAATGTTGTTTCACAGAAATACATTTAAATTATATTAAACCACTGGCTATATTCTTTCTACCATTAATAATTGCTGATGACGACAATGCAATATTCGATTAATTCTTTGGACTATTGACAATGTCTATTTAATTAGCTTTATATCGAAATTAGCTAAAGAAATAATAATTAAGTGTTAAAACTGTTGTTCATATATTTATTAAATTACTGTTACATTCGTTATTATTATGTATGTTACAGATTGAAGGCTTACTTTCACAATACATCATTTTTTCCTTCTAACATATTTTTATATGATACTGCGGGTTAGAAACTGAATACATTTTTTTCTCTCGAAACTGTTACGGATTGAAACGTCTCAAAAACACTGCAACATTTTTTCTTGACAGAATTTATCATAGATTTGAAGATTAAAGCTTCCTGTAAAACTTGACGTACAAAATTTTTTACGTGTTTTATAAAAAAGAAAACGAGGAACAAGATTAGTCATATAAAGCCATTATCATGCTGTATCTTGTATTCTTGTACAGTTGGCAGTAAGTAGAATTATCATTCGAAGCTCAGTAAAGTTGCTAGCAAAATCATTGTAAAGTGGATCTTCCATTTTCAAATATACAGGGTGTTTCGTCTAAAATAGGACACCTAAATATCTCCTATACCTCTGAAAATACAAAAAATGTTTCTAACGTAATCTGAATGGTTTCAAAAGACGAATCAGATGGAAGAATCGTGTTTTATACATTGTAATTTTTTAATCGTTTTTTCAAGGTCACTCGTGTTTTTTACATATACAGGGTGGGACACTAACTATGTCCAGTTTGAATATTGCCGTTATTTGTAATAATATGAAAAAATGTTATATAGAAAACTTACACGGTATAGAGGGGGACATACTGTGACACAAACATTTTCTGCGTGGGTGGAGGCATAGAGGAGATTTCAAGGTCAATTCTATTTTTTTAAATGGAATGCTATGTTTTTTTTTATCACTATGTGATAGCCAGTGTTGAGACGAATTCAGCGAGTTATCATTGAAGGTCATGCAAGGTCAAATATGGTAGTAAAATAAACTTTATTATATTACGGGAGATGTTCGAATTGATGACTGTTTGCGTCAATGCAAAGTTGCAATCTTCGTATCATATAATTTTTTGCACAATCTTCCAAATGTTCGGTGCGAAGGATGTGTACGGTTTGGATATCGTTCAGCATACAAGGATTGAGCTCTTATCGAATTTTGTCGCATTTCTCCATAAATGAGGATCAGATCCACTTGTTCTTCGAAAGAAAACTTCATTTTGATGATCACGCAGCTACTTGACTTAACAATCTGCCGAGACTGACTGACCGATTCATGTTAATGTTACGAACTGGTGAGATGTTTACATTACGCGCTGATGAGATGTTTACATTTCTAGCTATACGCGATGTATTGCCACAACATAAACAATGTTACAAAACCATTCGTTTATGTAAAAGTGAGGGTCTATGAAATAATACAGCATGTGCTAGAATAAGTTCAGAAACGATAAGACATACACGTGATGCAGGTATACGAAGATTGCAACTTTGCATTGACGCAAACAGTCATCAATTCGAGCATCTCCCGTAATGTAATAAAGTTTATTCTACTACCATATTTGACCTTGCATGACCTTCAATGATAACTCGCTGAATTCGTCTCAACACTGGCTATCACATCGTGATAAAAAAAACATAGCATTCCATTTAAAAAAATAGAGTTGACCTTGAAATCTCCTCTATGCCTCCACCCACGCAGAAAATGTTTGTGTCACAATATGTCCCCCTCTATTCCGTGTAATTTTTCTATATAACATTTTTTCATATTATTACAAATAACGGCAATATTCAAACTGGACATAGTTAGTGCCCCACCCTGTATACACACATTTTTTGTTGTTTATATGTTATAGCAAACATTATTGCGCATTCATCCGTGTTTAATAGCACGACCTTGAAATGACCGTGAACTCTAAAATTTGCTAATTAATGCAGAACTTACTTTCAGCGACATTTCAGATTTCAACGGTAACAGAAATTCGACCATGAACTTGAACTTGTGAAGCTTCTGCTTATATCAGCCGCAATTCCTTTTTTCCTATGACAATCTTGCATGACGTGATAGGTGGAAAACAGAAGACATGTTCTATCTCGAAAATGCTAGCAATTGAACCATCTTTAAAAATAAGCAACAAATTTTGCGTGAATGAATCTTCCATTGAACACTGAAGATGAAGATTGAAGTCTCCCCTTCACAAGGATATAATAAACTTGATGTACGATTTTGTTTAGTCTGTCTATTAAGGTTTTAATGAGAAATGTACAGTCAACTTTACAGTGATATAAGGAACACTTTGGGAGCTTTACAGTATCGAACTTGCTCCTCATTTTTCTTCCATAACGCTGTGAAAAAAATCGTACATCAATTTGTAAGGTCTCATTATTATACGATCGTCTGTAAATATAACGAGGACTCCCGCGATTGAAGGTGTGCTTATGTATGTATATGTGTGAGGCGATCATACGAGGCGTATCCTGCGACGACACGAGAATCTGACAGTTAGTCTTGAATTTTGACTCGAGTGAGTGTGTTTGAACGGTGTGTGTGTGTGTGTGTGTGCGTGTGTGTGTGAGAGAGAGAGAGAGAGAGAGAGAGAGAGACGCGGAAATCGGGTAGCGGTGCCGAACGCGTAGCGAATCTTTCGGGCGGATAGCTGGGCCGCTTTAGTGCAATTCGTGCAGTTAAGTGCAGTTACACTCTAGTGTAATACCGAAACGTGTTTTTGTGTTGTATCACTGAACATTTTTACGTCATAGACACTGCGATCGAAAGATCCCACATTATAAAACTAAGACTTCAACCTTCAAATGTATGGAAGATTTATTTACTGCAAAAATTCTTAATCCTCTTAGAGAGGTTATAATTCGTATCATTTTTTAAGGAAAAATGGTGTCTCGTCTGCTACATCATGTAAAAATATCCGATTGTCAGAGGAAAACAAATAATGGAGTGCAAAAGTAATGTAGAACCTGCAAGTTTACTGCTGTATGATTGCTTTTTACAAAATTACAACTGGTTAAATATCGTCAATTTTTCGAGAATCAGAAATTTCATGTTCAAATACTTTTTGATCCACTGCAGATGTTGATGCAGCTCATATAAATAACTATATAAACAAAACTTCTTAAAACAAAGAAACCATAGATTGAGAAACTAGAAGTTTCAACATTTAAACTGGGACCAGGTGAGACCAGGTTTTTGGCCGAACTCTTCTTTTTACAAAATTATGACAGTTTAAATATTGACAATATTTCAAAAATCGAAAATTTACTATGCCAATACTTTTTGGGGCCACTGTACACAGCAAAAGAGAATTGAATTCGCCCTCTCCAACGGACGCTAACAATCTGTTCAACATTCTTGAATATGTATAATTCAATCAATCGTGCATCTTGTCGGGGAGACTTGTTCCCCATTGCACGGCGCAGGTAACGTTGACATTGCGTCTAATAGCAGCTTGCCACGAAGTACGTCGTTTTCGATCAATCAGGCTGTAGTGTGTGTGTTGGATTATACCGGACGTTAGCAGTAAACGGCACTTCGACCCATTTTTCCACTTACGGAGGGATCCAACAGTAAATTTTCCTAGGGCTCCGGTGTACTTCAATGAATATATTAATTGAATAATCCTTATGTTTCAGCTACTCAAAGACAGCCACTTATCTGGGTTCCCCTGTCTCCTCTTCTGCAGCCGGGGTCTCTGCTTGTGTTATATATGCAAATTCCTGGGCGAATTCGGTGTAATAGCCCTCCCCCCTCCACCTGCCCAACTAGGGTTCCCTACATCGTCCCTTCTCTCCTCTCCTCTCTCTACCCCGCTCTCTCACTCTCTCTCTCTCTCTCTTTCACTCTTCAACCCGCTCTCTCATTCTCTCTCTCTTTCTCTCTCTCTCACTCTCTCTCACTCTCTCTCTCACTCGCTCTCGCTCTCTCTCTCTTTCTCTCTCTCTCTCCCTCTCTCTCCCCCCTCTCTCTCTCGCTCTCTCTCGGGAGCAACGAGCTAATGCGAGAGCAGTTAGGCGGCACCGACCCCAATTCACCGTGTACCCCCGCAAATTCATTAAGCAATTGTGATTTCATCCGCCACCACTTTTACGGCTGGTCCACTTTTACGCTCCCTCGTAAAGCGCCTTCCCGATGGCTGTGTAAGTACCGCTTTCATCAGCAATACGACGCGGATTCCCACGATGACCTTTTGCCAAGCTTGATCGCCGCCATTTTCCATCCTGTCGAACTTCATTTTGAAACTGTTAACGCCGATTCGGAGCACATTTTTAACGAGGCGCACCTGCGGTTATCGACTGAAAATGGCCATCGTTTTGTGGCGATTATTACATGATATATGTACAGTGATTCAGTTAAGTGTTCCACCTAAACTATATAGGGTGTCCCGAAAAGTTTGAACATAACTGAGAGAGGTGATTCCTAATGTGATTCTGAGCACCTTTTCTCTTTGCCAATGCGCGTCGAAAAGCTTTATTTTCGGGTTATTAACGAAAAACACGGTCCAATCAGGACGCGGCTGATCCCGGCTCGGTGAAAGATACCACAGTGCGTAGCGTTGCCGTTGGCCGTGCCGGAATCCGTTCGCCGATGCCGCGCTCTGATTGGACCGTGTTTTTCGTTAATAACTTGCAAAACGAAGCCTTTCGGCGCGAATTGGCAAAGAAAAATGTGCTTAGAGCCACCTCAGGAATCATCCCTTTCAGTTACCTTCAAACTTTTGGAGACATACTGTATGTAAACAATTTGGTATATGAGGAAATGGTGGAAAAAAGTTGTTTGGTTCCAAGAGTAACATACAATGTAACAATTAATTCTTTTCTATTTTGCTTTTTTATCGACATATGCAAGTTGCCTCGAGTTTCTTTATCGTAAAGAGTAAATTTTAATCTTACGGTTGAAATGAGAATTGAACTCTGAATAAGAAACTTTAAGGTTATATGGGTTAAAAAACGAATGGTTGCAGAGATGTTATCTATGAATGATTTTTAATGCAAGTAATGCTCGAAATGATCTCCATTACAATTAAAGCATTTGCGTAGTCGTTCTATAAGTGTAAGTGATACACGTTGCAGTATTCCTTGAATTATTCCGTCGCGTCGTTGGTATCTCGTGGTTAACTTCGTTTTTTAGATGTCCTCAAAAGAAGTCATAAAGCGGCATATGATTTACAAGCGGCTGATTGTTTACGTTTAATCATTCCAGGAGTATGTATCTTATTTTCTGTGACGATTGTTAAATATCAGTTTGAAATTATTGCCACATGGAAGCACTTCCTTCTGCACCACTTCAATACGTGTCACTTGCACTTACCGGTGGATTAAGCAAATATATTAATTATAATAGAGAACATTTAGAGCATTACTTGCATTAAAAATCATTTATAGAGAATATCTCAGAAACTATTAGTTTTTTACCCGATTGTACCTTCATAGTTTTTTACTCAAGATTTAATTCTCTTTCCAGCCGCAAGATTAAAATTTACAGTTTCCAATAAAGAAGCACACCGTGTCCTTTATATCTCGATAAGAAAACAAAACAGAAAAAATACTATATATTGAATTATATGCTACTTGAAACAAGTAATTCAGATGGCACACTTAGATGAATCACCTTGTCTAGTAGTGCTCGCTTGAATTCGCAAAGTTTGAAATCCGGAAGTCACATTCTTGCGTTACAGAGTAGCGTTTCTCTTTCAGCAATTAACTTGAGCACAGCTCGACGAAGTAAGAGAATAGATTCTAGTGAGCGAAGGCGAGATACATATATGCAGTCCGTCGAGTAGAGATTTCCGACTCTCCGGAAAAAATCGATTCCTGACAATAATCGAATCGATGGTACATGAAAGAATCGTATTGGACTGTCTGTTCTTACAAAAAAGAGTCGATTCTTTTCAGACTCACTCTTCAACAAAAAATCGATTCTCAAAAAAAAGCGTAGAAAATCGATTCAAATGATCGATCTTTCCGCCAAAAGAATCGAGTCGAAATCGAACATTCCTAGCGTCGACCATCGACGATCAAGGTTTAACTTGGTTTGATCAAGGTTAACAACATTTAAACAAGGTTTAAAAATTAAAGATGCAACAAAGAAAATTTCAAATCCAGTAATTTTTTTTTAACTTTTCAAACGTGGTACCAATGGATTTTTGAGGTTCTTCCGATTGAAATCAGTCTAAACATGACATAAATCAACTTACTTTTACAGACTTTGTATACACAGCAATCATACGTATGACCTTAACTTTGTCACATACATCGAGGCTATCAAACTAGTGCGATATACACCGTGCATGAACTCATTTTAATCAGAAAAATCTCAGCTACCCATTGAAATTTCTTTTATTGCACAATTACTTTTTACGTTCGCTGCGCCACTTTGAAATACGTCTGTCTCTTTTTTTTCTGGTAGTCTTTTCTAGAGATAAGGCGGCGCTGAGTTTAAGGCACTAAGTAGTAGGGGGAAGAGTGGGGATGGGACGTGCAAAGCGTTACAGAATCAATATCAGTTTCTGATGAATGACAAAGGTATCCCAGTGGATGGTAATTACATAAAACTACTTATGATAGGAGCACTGAACCATCTCAAAATACAAATTACAATACAACTTACTTTGAATACGTCGGATGTCGCTCGAACAACTGCTACATAAATTAATATAATGACTAATTAATTATAAAAAATGATCTCTTTAGCGAGACGTCTGTGAACTTACAATAGAATTATTATAAATGTTATTACAGTGAATTTTCGTTAATTGTCCACAACACGGGCCCGGCCAGGGACAATTATCGTGCAGATGATACTATTTTTCTACCTCTGTTGACGGTAGAGACGGTCAACGAAGCCCGAGAGGCCTCGGTCGCCGAGAAATGTAACACAATACAGGTCGAGTATATCAGGCTGAGACCATTGTTAATCCAATAGCAAAACTTCTTTATTTTCATTATTTCGACACGACGAGACGTCCGTGCTTCGAAGCCAAATAAAATAATTTATTTTTTTATTATATATTTGGTTTGTAAAGTTATTTTAGTACCTTTCTTTAGTACCTTTATTGGAAATAAATTCTATATTTTTAAATTCACCGCGTCCACTCAACGATCTCCGCGCCCTCTTTCTATTCTTTTATAAAATATATAATACTGCTGTACTCTATCTTGAATCACGACACGTGTGTTATAAAATAAAGCTGTGCAATATCATTTAACAAGTCTGTGTTTATTAAGTAAGACTGATTCTAATCCTTGGTAAATATCCTGAATCACTAAATCTAACCTTAGTATGCCTAAAATAAAGGAAAAGAGTAGTATGTTATACATATACACAATTAAAATATATTTATATATTATATGTACATACTCATTAAATTTTAATACAACATATTCATTTTTGAAAATAGAATAATAAATTTTGCGAAATTATGCGGGATGACCAAAGTACCCCATTTTAGCCCAACTTTGAGCTTTACTGGCGCTAAAATCATCGCTACTCATCACTTTTGTTGAATTCTGAATATACGTACAAAACAAACTACACAATTATTCACACTAATATTCTGACATAACACTATTTCTAAATATTGTTGCTTTATATTATATACGACGGAATTTTAATACATTGAAAATAACAGAATAATATTCTTATATTCTTCTAATATTTTTACTATTTGGTATATGCCTTACCTCTAATTTTGTCATAAATGCATAAAATCCACATTCTAATTACTACATGGGCAGATTAAATCATGCGAATAAAATCAACTAAATGAAATGACACTTAAATATAATATACATACTACGTTTTCTCACATATACAATACCGGAGGTATTATGTGAATAAATTTAGATAATTTTGAAAAGAATGTGCTTACTCAGACGAATCTATACCATGAATTCAGGTTTAACCAATAATTAATTTCATATGTTCGATTATTAATAATGTAGAATTATAATCGTAGCCAAACAGGTTCAAGCAACAGACTAATATCGATTATATATTTCATTAAAAATAAAAAGATTTAGTCTTATTCAATTATCTGTGCATGATCAACACTACAGAAAATATAGTTTGGAGGTTTAATAACAAAGTTCTGTGATTGTTGACGAAACAATTTATATAGTATTCCTCTTTGAGGACTTTGCAATTGATTCATCGTTTTCGTGTTGAACAGTCTTCTTAGTTTCGTTGCGTACCTACAAAGTTACGGAGGCTCATATAATAACAAACTACAGCATTCCTAGAATTTCCAGGTTCTCCTTGGGAATATTCATGATGAGACAGAATAATCCACAGAGAATCTAGAATTTCCCGCAAGCGTGTAGAATGCGTATTCCGGTTGTATCCTAAAGTTGCTTTTATATTAACAAGGGTTATCGCCAAGAATATGGGATTGTGAGCACGTAATTAGCATGTTTCCCGCATGATTATCTGAGAGTGCTCTTTTAAAGTCTTGGAAAATGTAAAGCAGTACGTATAGAAGATTCATTCTTCCTTTCCGAAGAAGTATCACTTAAATACATATATTATATTAGGTCTATGAAAACATTTTAGTCTTCCTCAATCGTTCATGCATAATGACTTGTAATTAGCCTGCAGATTTTCATGCAAAATGAAAGTTGTTTGTATCAATTGCAAGATGCTGGAGCTACACAATTAGGAGGGCAATTGTGTATGAAGCATCCAGATTCGTTAATGAAATATTTCACCCTTCTCTAACATTCAGTGAACTAAGCAGATGTTTCGATATCTATTAAAGTAAAGTTATAAATCAATGAAAAAATACATGGAAATATAAACTTCCCGTGTTTCATTAACTTTAATTGTATATTCATAACAGTATCGTCTGGTCAGTTTAGTCACAAAACAAAATGCAACATGGAACAATAATGGACGATTGGGCTATATCCTCAACATGCTAGGACCTTTCTACGCAAACCAAACTGACGCAAAAATAATGCGGATCGTATTCGAGATCCAAATGGTTTGCAAGTTCTTATGAATCCAAGAAATATACATATGTATGTATTTTTGATAGAGGTTTTCGAGATGTTCATTCTCACTTGCAAGAACCTGGCTTTTGGAACTGGCTACGGAAGAATCTAATGCTTCTCGCAAAGTAACCAAAGTTCGTTGGGTAGTTAAGGAATTCTACAAAAATACCATTGATTATTACATAGTTAGAAAAGTTGGAAAAAAAATAATTTGTTAAATAAAAAAAAAGTAGACTTATGATGGGCGCGGACCTAGTATAAACACACTGGCCCAATCGAACTGTTGGAAACACGGTTAATATTTTCAGATGTTATGCACTGACATAGCAGAATACTAATCAAGTTAATTGCATTTTTTAATTATTTCTGTGAAATGTTCAAGGTTTATCAGTGTCCAATAGACTTACAGAAGAAATAAAATGTTGCAATTTGAAGGTTAGCTTAGTTTTTCACGGAAAAAATGGCGAAAAAATCCGGTCTTTATTTTTTTTAACAGCGGCGCAAGAAACCGAAAATTGTGAAAAAATTCATATACGATACTTATAATAATATATCGGTACTGTAAAAATATAAAGTTAGTCACTCCAGAACTTCCATGTGAAATCTGCATTTTTTCGATTTTTTGGATTTTTTACAAGCAGGATTTTTAATTTAATAATGTGTCAGATTTTTACCAGAATTTCTAAACATCATTAACTAAGGAAAATAAGCCAAAAACTGATTTTTTGATTTTAAGATACAGGGTTGAAAATTTGCACAGCATGTTTTTTCTTGATGCCCTATCGAATGATCCATCGCCGATAAAATTCGGTTCAAGGGCACTTTTGACCATCTTATCCGGCTATAACCTTTCAAAAATATTACATACTTTAATAATAATAGTTGTACAGTTACGTATTCTGTAAATTCTATTTAATTTCTTGAATCAAGTGATGAAATTTAATCGTTGATAACGAATATGTAAACACTTATATTTGAATAATGAATAGAGTGAAAATGAAGCTCATCATGCGATAACTTTTGCGGATATCATTTAGGGTATTTGAAAAACTAAATTGGAGTGAAAAAATCTAATCACACGGTGCAGTAAATATTTGTTCAACCTGTGACGTCAACGAAAGTTACAAATTAAACATTCGACTTCAATAAAGTAAATGTGACACGTCTAATGTTCAACTAAAAAATGACGAAACTAAATATTGCTACTGAATTTTTTGATATTGTCTGAAGATTTTAGGTTATAATAGCGAAAGTCAATCTTTTACAATTGCATTAAAACTAATCATTGACAAATTACATAGGGTTATATTGAAATTTAATTTAAGCTTAAATTAAATTACGTAGCGGTTTGCGTAATGTTGAATAAAAAGAATGCAACTAAATTAATCACAGTACAAATACAATATTTACTAATTTATTTAATTGTATTTGTACTTTTTAGTAATTGTTACTTATAAAACTATTAAAATATAATAATTGTGTCTTTAACATTTATTATTGTTATTACTACTTTTAATTAACTACTTTAATTAACAGCTAACTATTTAGTAATATAGAACAAAGGTTTTCATCTCATTTCTATTTCGGTAAACGAATTAGTAAACATAAACTATTCTTAATAACAATTGAAACTATTTTGATTTTGTAGTACAATAGATGGAATGTTTGTAAACAATATATTCACACGTAGTAGATCAACATGAAATACATATGAACGGATTGCTAAAGTGCAACATAAATCATGGTCGATGTTCTCTGTAGGTCGTAATGGAATCATTAAATATGTAGGAATCAACGAAAGCAGTGCAAACGTGGTAGCCAGATTTCCCGGTCACTTAATCGTATTGTTAATTTGACCTCTATAAAATATTTCTCCAGCTAACACTATGGCTTGAAGTGCACATTTGTTCTTTGTGTATAATGTATCTTCATAATAACTATTTCATAACTTCCGCGAGCTTCACAGCATATTGAACATTTGAGTTGAAAGAGTTGAGAGATATATTAATTATATCGAAAGACGTATTAGATGTAGTTGAATAATTCGGTGGTATTATGCTTCAATATGTCTTTTATTGTCTGTTGCTTTCACGATTCCATTATCAGGCGGAATGAATAAGTAGGAAGAACGTTTTTATTGTAAGCTTACTAGTTTGATTAAATAGTGCATGGAGAATGATCTATGTATGAAACATTAATAAAAATTGTATTATTTCTTCAATAATTTTAATAATTTAAAAGTATTATATTAAAATTCTTGGATGTCCTTCCGAAAAGACCATACCTCCGATTTTTTTAGACTCTGGATTCTTACGTATTTTGACGTGCTTATTACGAATATGATAGTGAAAATTGGCGCAAATGTTATTTTCATAGCGGAAACCATGAAAAAATCATAGTTTTTTCCATTTATTTCCGCAAATAATGGAAATTTTGAAAAATATTTCAGAAAAAAGTTGTAGACCTCATCAAAATACACATTTTATGTCGTATTAATTTTTGTCATAAAGATAATACTTTTTGAGAAAAATGATAGGTAATTATTGACTTATACAGAGCTACTCTCGATTTCAATGTTCTTTACATATTGTTGCGCGGGCGGCTACATAACTTAGGCATACTCAATAAATAGACCGATATAAAAAGGCAATTACTAATCTCTTTATTCAGCGAGAGAGGGAATTGCACGTCCGACCTGTACGACGTTCGTGAAGCGACTCGTCCATTGTCCTTGTTATATCGCCGTTTAGGCAACGACGATATAACGGGAGAACCTATTGTGCCATATTCGTAACAATATGTTATCGAAATTACCATTATTTACGGAAATAAATGGAAAAAACTATGATTTTTATGCTTTTTTCGTGGTTTCCACTATGAAAATAACATTTGAAGAAAACATGGTAAGAATCCAGAGTATAAAAAGAATCGGAGGTATGGTCTTTTCGGAAGTTTATCCAAATTCTTAAATTATTTCAATCTATTCATTACTGTGAATCGCACCTACTCATTTCTGTTATAAATGTATAAAATCCTAGTGTAACAAAAGAATAGAGCATTATAATGCATACACATATTCGCCATTGCCATTTTAAAATCGATATGTCCTTAATAAATGTTCTTGTCTGTTATTTCCTACGTCTTGGGCGACCTGTTATTGCATACCTGCTTTTATTGAAATTAGTAAGGTATGAATTACCCCCAACGTGCTATTTCCTAGGTAAAAATATTATATACCGATAACATGCCAGTGTACATATACTGTATTTTTTCCCACTAATTTCACGAGACATGAAAAAATGGTGCGGATGTTATCATTATATCCTATATCGTAAGATTATGGAGTCGATTAGGGGGTCTGTCCCTAGTTGATTGCTACTTCTTCGTCCACACTGTTCTTAATGACATAGTGATTGTTATGTCGTGTCAGTGCTCAAACTGCAATTAGTAAGTCGCTGAGATACACGCCTCAAAGTGAGGTAAGAAATAATATTAAGAGAATAATCAGGTTTTCAGATAATTGTACAACTTTAATGAAACGGGTGCGAAGAACGGTACACAAGTATATAAAGTAGACGTTGACTATATAAAATTCGACTTGTTCCGACTTTCGACTCTAGTTCGCGACTGGCCTTGCAACGAAGGCATATGAATAAGAAAATCTCGTGGGGTTGAAAATTCCCTCCACCAAATACAAAATAGTGGGGCCTTAGACAATAATACAATTTTAGTATATATACTATATGTATACTATAAAAAAACATACAGTCTCGCTGCAAAATCGCCGTCACAAATACACGCATAAACAACTAGCAAAATCTCCATCATGAAAGCGCCACTACTTCCTACAATTACAATTCCAGGCCTAACCCATACATAAAAGTGTTAGCAGCAGTGTTATTAATTACCCACAAATTCAATATTGTCATTCACTGTTTTACGAATTTAACTAGCAACAGAAACCTGCATAACTACAAATGCAGTCCGTATGTGTCTTACTACCAACAGTTACATTCACTTTGATAACGGCTATAAGGGTTTCGGCTGTACGGTCTTCCACTACTGCCATCCGACAGTCACCTGCCTTGATGTTGATCGTTTCGAAAACCCAATGGCCCTCAATTCTGCGGGCACGGTTATACTTTCGCTTGCCAAACTTAGCTTCATCACTCTAGAACATAATATAAAAACAAAATTGTGAACATCACTTCCAATTCCTAGTCACTTGCATGACATATTTAAACGTTTGTCACTTACTCTCATTGATCGTCTACGCACTTGTTACGAATTAAATATACAGCATTTCGAGCATTACTTACAATGACTTACATGAACGATTAATTAAAGAATAACTCGTAATTATTTGTTTTCGTTCGCATATACCTTCCTAGGACTTCCAGAGCAGGACCAGACCTATCAGGAAAACAAAGCCAGGCCAACGCAGTATCCTCTACCTGAACTATAATCGCGTTTCCAGATGCCGAACGCCCCCCTAATTTCGGCTTATTCAGCCACGAACTAATAGTACCTGATCCAGAAGATGATGCTTCATCTGAACCAAAATCCTATAGCTCGTGCACAATATCAGCATATGAAAAATCCCGCACAAAGCAGTAAATTAACCTTAAAAAACAGTTTATTGAACTCTACAAATGTATCAATTAGCATAAATCTTACCGTATTCCTCTACATAATGGTGAACGAATTTTTTCAAATTCAAATCGACTTATTGCCGAATACTGCCAGCACTTTTCGCGACCGAGAGTACATTTTTCATAGTATGTGTTTCGCTGCTAAAATTATTTTAAAAAATTTTTATCTTCTAGTGGGAAAGTTTTGAGGTCAGTATATTCTATACTTTCAACAATTTTTTATCTTTTTACTGCATATCATTTGGTGATTATTTATATTTCAACATGACTAGTATTTAAATAATATTTGTTACGATTTTAGCATATCATCAATTTTTAAGATTTAAACCAATGTTGCACCGCGTTCCGCGACGTGATTTATTTCAAGACATTCGATTTCTTATATTTCACGCTGTTCAGGATTCAAGCTGTGGAATTCGGCTTCTATTATTCTTATGGCAACCGAATCGTCAGACGGTTTTTGCTATGTATTTCGATACGCGTCAATGCCTCTTGTCGCCGTTGCTCGACGCCGTGTAGCCACAGTTCACGCGCTCATTGGGCGAATTCCACCGTTTGAATCCTTCAAATCTACGAAAGCAAGGATCATCCGATTCGCGAGCACCAATCACGGTGCTCTATGTTTGACGGTCTTTGTTATTTAAGGCACCTGCGCTGCCTTCTCGGCCTTCACGAGCTTCACGCCTCTTAACCGCTCTTCACGCGTCTCTCTTAATCGTTCAAAATTGCTCCAGTTACTCTTACAGTTCTCTTTCGCACTTTTATATACCTTCGCTCTCGTCTCGCTCCGAGTCGATTCTTAGTCTCTCTCTCGCTCTGAGAATTTCGCGCTCACGCGACATTTTCGACGTTTGAGACTCTCGGTTTTCTGCGCCGCGTTACGTGCAATCTGCCCCGCGCCAAGATCTCCGTCGTTCGCATCGAAGATTTCCGTCTCGCGGCGGCACGCGTTTCGTGTCCCTCAAGATTTCCGACTCGCGGTCCGACGGCAGAAATTTGCACGCGCAAGATTTTCCGTATCGTTTCCGACGGCTCGCGAAAGTATCGTTGGCGCGTTCTCTCTTGCGCATGCTAGCAACCCGTGCTACGTGCCGTTTCTCGCTCGTTCTCGCCTCTGCGAGCGATTCTCGCGAGTTGTAGTGGAGTGAACCAAGAAAATAAAAGTTCAGTGTCCAGCCAAACGGTGGCAATTCTCTCTCCCTTACATTCCCTCGTCCTCGTGCGTTCAATTCTGAGCGGTCCCGGCCTCAGGCGATTCCGACCGTCGGTCGACGCCGAAGACACGCACTGAATTCTTATGTACAGGGTGTCCCAAAAATGTCACGGTTCCTTCAAAGGGGAGGTTCCTGAGGCCATTTGAAGCGACATTTTCCTTTGCAAAAATGGTGGTTTCGGCATTGTTACGGAGTTATTAACGAAAAACACGGTCCAATCAAAGAGCGACCTAGAGGCGTATCGGCAGAGACGGCCGCGCGCGGCAGCAGTCGGGCGATGGTGATACACCGCGGACGAAAGCAAGGAACAAACAAGAGAAGAAAATTTTTCGAGTCCTATGTCGGATAGTTTAAATTTGAATATGTTGTAGTGTTTAGTAACCTATGAACGAATCTCGAAGGATTTTTCTAAATCTTAAAAAAATGTTGGTTTTACAGACGTGCAAAGAAAAGTGTCAACTTTTTTTCATTAAATTATAACACTAAAACTAACGTACCGAGGAAAATGAGTTTTCAGGAGCTTATAGGGAACACATAAGAGTATCTACTGACAATATTTCGATTTGGAAAAAATTGTTTTTTCACCATTTATTTCGCAAATGTTTTAAACAAATGCAATTCTTATAGCCGGGACATTTTTAAAAATTCCAGAAGAAATGAGATGACAGTTCCAAGTCTCCTCTTTACAGACCTATTTTTTAAAAGGCAGACACTTCAAAATTTAGGGAATTAAAATGATTCCTGTATTCAAAAATTATTCGGTGTACAACATTGAACCTGCCTACTCGTTAAATTCACAAGAGCATTTTAATTATTCGCTCTATGAAATTATCGAGCAGAAGCGGTCAATGTCCATTCACTGCACAATCCGGCCCACATTATTAATTTATTCACGATCACAGTAAAATTATTCACACATATCCATTGGGTCCACAAACGTTGAATGAAATCCGCACAACTGATTCACAGAAATCCACATATCACGCACAACTAGTTCATATGTTATGGACGTAAATCGACTGTTTCGATTGCCCGTGCACGAAAAATCGTCCGTCCATGCTCGCGACCGTAGGAAGACTAGTTCAGAACAGCTGGCGAGGTTAACGCCCTCTCAACAGCACACTGCCGATTTTCATTTCAGCAACTGTTCGATGGAACCGTGTTTTCAAATGGAATGGAAAGAGTAAATGACCGCCCCCAAACCGGGAGTCACTCGCAAGTACGCTTGTACTCCCGAACGAGTAATCCGCGTGTCCCAAGGGGGCACCGTAGCCATAAACCAGCGCCTTGACTCGAACAAAGCAGGCGGAAATGTGTACAATAGGTCAATAAAATGCTAAAAGTTTTAACGAAGAGTAACGGTTTTTTGGGAATATCATTTTGTTACCTGTCACCACTCTACACTTCATCTACCTCTACACTTCTATTTCCTTTTGGCTATAGTTTACAACAATGAATCGTTTTGTTATACTTCAGGGTGAGTCCCGGTATTTTTTCAAGCATTGTTGTAATTAAGGAAGGTATGTGCTTACAGTAAAACAAAAATTGCTTCCACATTCTAGAGTGAAGGTACGAATGATGTATGTATATTCCCGTGTATATTAACAGACAACCCTGTATATAGTTAAATTTTTAAAATAGAGGATCGATAATAACAGAAGAATTTGAAAGAGAACGATTGCCTGAGCGGTGGTAGAAACACGTCGGTTGTGAGCACAATGGTTATCCGTGTGCTCAAATATATTAAATAAATCGTTTTTCTTACGACTTTTCCTTACAAATATCAGAAGTGGGATTGCCATCGTGTTCGGCAACCTGTACTTGTGGTGACCTGTTTGAAATTTTGTGAACTTTACGGATTTTATGAATTTCGAAACGTACCAGTTTATGTTGAATTCGGTTTATAAGGGTGGAGACTCATGGGTTCTCAGCGTTTCAAGCGGCCGATAGGAGAAGCTCGAATGAGCATGTATGGCACACACATTTCCCTAGATCAGCACATACGTATACGAGCAGAGAGGAATCTGATACGAATTTGAAGGTTCCGCGGGGCGCCAAATCACGCTAAAAAAACATAAAAGTAGGATGTCTCTATAGGCAAGCGCTCTAGATGAAAGATAAATGTAGGGCGCTTGCCTATAGAGACATCCTACTTTTGTATTCTTTCGGCGTAGTTTGGAAAATTCGGCAGGATTAGTCTGTCAAAAATCTTTGTAGACCGTGTGACGTCATACCATGATGAATTCTTAAGTATCTGGAGGTTTAGCGTTTTTATAGAGACACTTGTATGCAAGCGCGCTAGCGTATTTTAGGCGTAAATAGAAGTTTTCTAAAAAATTTGTTTCATAATTTCGACATTTTCCGTTACGAGCGCTGATATCTGTTTCCGATGACAGCTGCCGTCGTCGACACGATGCCGCGATATGTCGATGTAGCGACGCAGTCGATAATGCAGGTAACGCAATCCAGGTAGAGTTTGTTCGAGTGAAAGGGCCCATTCCGCCCAAACCATACGTTCACAACGCAAAGATGTGAATCTTCAGAAAATGCATTTGCTGGACAAAACGTTCATCTAGCGGACAGGATTCCTAAAACATTCTACTTTCCATTTCCAAGAGACAGTTACCAATATTCGGCAGCATGTTGTCCGGCAGAGAGTCTACGCAAGCAGACGCGGCGCTGGCGTAGTACACTCGCACACCGCTCGGTCGGCGCGTGCATCTGTCTACGGCGATAGCAAGGGTCCGCGGGGCACCTTCCTATTCCTAAAAAAAGCAACAGTATGTTATCTCTGTAGTCAAGCGAGAAATCATTCCTTTGCGTTTCGGAGGCGAAGGAAGGTGTCTCGCGAACCCTTGCAAGAGCCGCAGATTGGACGGACAATATGCTGCTGAATATTGCTAACTGTCTCTTGGAAATGGAAAGTAGAATGTTTTAGGAATCCTGTCCGCTAGATGAACGTTTTATCCAGCAAATGCATTTTCTGAAGATTCACATCTTTGCGTTGTGAATGCATGTTTTGCAATTTCCGAGGTCCTGGCGATCCTCGTAGGTACACATATATGCCGGATGAAAGCTATGTGAAAAATACTTTTATGTTTTTTAAGCGTGATTTGGCGCCCCGCGGAACCTTTAAATTCTGAATCTACACCCTTAAGTTGTGATATCTCGCGTAAGAATTATCTCGCAAATATGGTTTTGGTGTCCGAGATTAAAGAAATTTTGAAATAGAATGGTTTGTCCACTACGGAGACGAAGAACGAATTGCTCAAGCGGCTGAGGGACGCGGGGATTTCGGTCGAAATAGCGATACCGATCTCGGTTGAAGTACCGCGAATACGGGTTTCTTCTGCAATTTTGTTCATTTCAAGTGATTACACTTCCACAGAACTCGTTCTATATTGTTTACACGTATTTTAACACTAGAATATTCAGCAATTCGTCTGGCGGACATTTTCGCATTCGATGCTAGGCTTGAAATTGCACGCTTTTGACGTAATGTTAAAGCAAGAGAACGACCAGAATTCGTTTTTATACCATAATTATCTGGATTTTTAACAAATTCGCTGATTACTTTTCTACTTCGATTCAAAACTAGCAATTTTGACAGTAGAAAACATTTTTTGGAACAGTTTTAGAACGGTTACCACTTCAGACGCAATGAGACAACTGACACGGGAAAATACGATGCATGTTCGATCATATTGTCTCACGTGAGGACTGCAATGTTTACGTATTTCTTCATAACTAGACAGCGGATCTTTATGCAAAATAAAAATCGTCAACTTGAACTGCAACAAACTACAGCGAATTTGGAAGTTATTTTCTTGTTTAATATGTTTAGTAGGCTAAACATAATACAATAGCATTTTTAAATTCTTCTAATGTATTTACCGTTTTAAATTATATCTACTCATTTTTGTCATGAATCATAAAATTCGCTGTTTATTCATAACATTGTTATGAAGAAGCGTTCGTGAAGGCAGATACTAATCATAATCTTCCGTACAAATAATTACAGCGATGTGTACACAATGTAATTAATTTACTAAAATGTACATTTCCTCCTGATATCTTATGGAAACACAAACAAACGTGGGGTGTCCCATTTTTTGGTCCCTGGCCTGTAGTTCGCATAATAGAGGCTCGGTTAAAAGTTCGTATATACATATGAGGTTTAGCACTAATTGGTCGCATAAACGAGGTTATACTGTAAGTTCACAGTAAATAACATCACAATCATTTTCAATTTTCTCATCTCAGAATAAGCTGTTTAGTTCTCAAGAGCTTCGCTTTATCAATTGGAGTGGCTAATAGGCATCACAAAATGATTAAAATGCTAATGGTTAATTTCAAGAACCTCTCGAGCAGTGACGACAAGTTTGATTCCAATCGTCTGAGTCAATCTGCTTTCGGCACTTCAGACGATAAAATAAAGTTAGTTGGGTAAATAGGGTGCTTGCAAAATTATCCAGCTTTTATTCATGAAGGATTAGGAGCAAACAGCATGTTCCAGTTGCCGCGAAATGAATTGAATTAACCAGAGCGCATGCGCTGCCTAAAGATAAGAGCACAGAAAGATCTACGGGTCTCGTATCTTCTATTCCGACGAAATGATGTAGCAGAGGCTCTCACAAACAGGACCGCTTACGGTACAATAGCATGATATACGGCATAGTACTGAATGAGCACCTTATTAACTGCGTCGGGTTTCCACGGTGGGCAACCGGAGCATCACTACTCGCGTCTTTCTCATCTCTTGTGCAGCCCTACGGTACTCCTCCTCTTTTGGATCAATTCATCAAGAAAGACCTACAGGACTTCCATTTTTATCCGGTCGAAAGCACTGAAACCGTGCACCAATCAATTAAACGGTCGCGAAATCGTATTCACGGTCCCCTATAATGACGTTATCGGAACCACACGGTGTGATTGTAGAGAACGATACATTAGAAACAGCACACCTAAATAGTCGACTATGGCTGGAATAAACGTAATTGGTTTCAGAACCTCATTTGTTACCCCATCCGTTCGTTTTAGACTCCATAAGGTTTTAGAGCACTACCTTTTCAATTTCAATCTTCGAATTGTATTAGGTTGGTGAAAAAAATAATTATGATTTTCATTCGTTTAATCCTCAACGATTTTTCTGAAGGGACGTTTTATTTCATTGCATTCGCAAAGTACATCAATGGAAAGTGCGGAACTTCATCTATCGATTCGTGTTCTATCTTTTGTCGTAACTGTTTATTATTGGGTTATGTTTGCTGTCAAAGTGAAAATAGAGAAAAAGCAAATTCGTGAGATTTTATTATACAAGTTCAGAGTAGGATTTGAGTACCGCAAAACGGCAGTAGCTGCTCGCAACGTTAACAATGAGTTTGGTCAACAGACTATTAATAAGCATACAACTCTACATTGGTTTAGAAAATTCTGCGACAGAGATAAAAAAAAGTCTCGAAGATGAAAAAGTCGCGCACATTCTTGTGCAATTGACAATGATGAAACAAGAGCTATTGTCAACGTTCGATGTTTACCTCAAATTGTCAAATAAAGCAAAGTACAATGACTAACATGGTGACTGCCTCGTTGGTCAAATATGGATGACACTGTTTTTTGACCGAGATTGAAAATTAATTCTTATTCTGACATATTTGTTAAAAAGGTGGACTGCATAATACAATTCAACGACTTTTTAACGGTGGCTCGAATATGAGGAAATAGGAATTTTTTGGGAAAGTAAATTTTGTACATTCTCCCTCTCTCCCTCTCTCTCCCTCTCTCTCCCTCTCTCTCTCCCTCTCTCTCCCTCCCCCGCTCTCCCCTCTCCCCTCCCCCTCTCCGCTCTCCCCCTAGCTCCCTCTCTCCCTCTCTCCCTCTCTCCCTCTCTCCCTCTCTCCCTCTCTCCCTCTCTCCCTCTCTCCCTCTCTCCCTCTCTCCCTCTCTCCCTCTCTCCCTCTCTCCCTCTCTCCCTCTCTCCCTCTCTCCCTCTCTCCCTCTCTCCCTCTCTCCCTCTCTCCCTCTCTCCCTCTCTCCCTCTCTCCCTCTCTCCCTCTCTCCCTCTCTCCCTCTCTCCCTCTCTCCCTCTCTTCCCGTCTCTTCCTCTCTCCCCGTCTCTTCCTCTCTCCCCGTCTCTCCCTCTCTCTCTCGGGTCGTCTCGTGGCGTCTATCGACGTTGGCATCTGAAAAATCAAAAGTACCGAACGAAGATGTTAAACACCTATACGATACGTAAGTACCCGTTCGAGACGCTGTTTCCCGTATTCTCCTGACTGCGGTAATTGCGGTCGTGGAGAGGGAATACAGACAATCTGCTTAAAGCGCAGAGTTAGTAGACTGAATAATTTTGACTTCTCTAGATGATCGAGAATTCGACCGCTCGCACTGGCGGAGTTACGGTTAAATCGACTCTACTGTGTGTGCGTGAGCGTAGGTGTGGCGATCAATCTTACAAGGACGTTGTAAGGCTCCAAGTTCGTTAATCCAGCCGAATTGCCCCGTGCTCCGGCTACCTCGATTTCAAGCACGAGCGTGACTCAATGCGTCACGCGGCTGTCAATCTCGGTGAAAGACGTGGTCCAACTCACCACTTACACGCACTAATTATTATCTGCGCACAATAATAACGGCGTATAGCGTACGCGTCGTTCAACCAGTCGCGATCCCCACTCGGAATACTATCTCCGTCGTACAAGCGACGGTGTATATGGCAGGTGCAAGTATATCGGTTGAACGGGTCGAGTCTGCCGAGCTCGTCGTCACGTTCTCAGTCTATGTGGGGTGATTAGTCTGGGCCTTACGATTCAAAACCTGTGGATGGACCGATCAATTCCGCAAAGCGTATAATGAATTGACCGTATCACAATCAGAGTATCGGTTCGTCTGCTGCGCTGGGACGTCAAAGCGTATGCCAGGGCGTATGGCAGAGAACGTTCTCTGAAAGAGTGTCCTCCGTGAAACACGGGTTGCCGTAAGGAAGCGTAATCACGGTTCCTTGCAAGAATATTTCTTGATTATCATGCAGTGAATTCGGGGAACGAACACGTAACTCGCGTCGATCATTCCGAAATACACTTGTCGTGTGGGGAAACAATAGCCACGTTAGAAAGGCCTAAGCAGCTATCGTAATCGTGTACTGTTTATATTATCAAAGCCCGGGGGATGCCGTGGCTTGATCGTGTCACTATTGCCGGTACAACGCTGTTCGAATTTCCTGTAGCGAACTCGTATGCGAGCTCAGCCCGGTTCGAAAGGTCGCACGGTAGTGAAAAATGTATAAAAATACTTATAATTATCGAAACTCGGAAAATCCGGAGTTCGATAGAACTCGCTAGGCTTATCTCCTCTCTTTTAACGAGCGGAACGATCTCGTAAGCGAGGCCAGTTCGTTTCGAGCGGTCGTTGCAATAGCTCGCCGTCGAAGACTTGAAACAAGAATTCAACAGCACGATCGAAGAGTTCAGTGACAGCCAGAAGAACTAGGGAGCAGGCACCCGCTAGAACGTCTCGATAGCAAGTGACCGCTAGCACGATTCGTGAACAAGTTGCTCCTAGCACGTCTCGTGAGCAAGTGACGAAGAACCGGCAAGCTTAGACAAACTTCGCGCGAGTGTCAGCTGAGCCGCTACGTGGCGCTGTCTCTCTCTTGCCTGTCTGTCTCGGTTCAATGTCTGTATATATGCATTGTTCTCTCTCTCACCGTACCATCGCGAACGAGTTTAATTTGAACATTATTTGACCGGTGCACAACGGCTTACCGTGTTTATCGGCTGACTTTTACCGGTAACGAGAAAGTCACGCCGTTTTTGCTCGATTTATTGTGGGTTAACGAACTCCTCGGACGAGTAACATCGGAGGGGTCACCAACGAATACAGATCGCGATATTCGCGAAATTCGAACAGGATATTCAAACTAACACGATATTTAAACATACCGCCTCCCTTGCACGAATCGTGCAATGACCAAGAGGCGTGGTAGTTTGACAACATGTGAAATGACGAAAGAACGAAAGAGAGAACAATTTGCGAGAACAGTAAATTAAATTTACTTACATCCTGGCAGGTGGGGCCGAATTTATCTGCCCTGCAGCATCTCGAGCGCGGACTGGATCGCCTGATCGATGACCGCGCGGATCTGCACATCCGGTGTTGCCGGACCAGATATCCATGACTCCGACTGAAGGAGTTCCGCAGCTTGCACACCTCGCGAGTTTAAATCCGCTGGGTTTGTGCGTGTGGGAAAACGACGCCATCCAGCATTCGGTAGCATGGTCTGGATTTTGACACTCGGTTGACAATCACAACTTTCCATGTCGTTGCATGCTTCCTTAACTAAGCGAGTGCAATCGTGCAGTCTGTCCGACAGACTACCCGCTCAACTTGTATATCAAGTAAGCTTTTCATGTGCACTAGCAGCTCAGAGAGGAGTACAGCCCCGTTCAGTTCAAGAACCGGGATGGACTGCGTTTTTATCGGAGCTACTCGTGTTTTAGCCATTAACAATGTCGTGAAGACGTCATTGTTATTCGACGTTACGCGTAAATACGTAACGGCCGAATAAGCTGCGAGTGAAGCGTCACAAAATCCGTGTAATTCCACAGAAATCGTGTCGGCTACGTATCGGTTCCATCGGGGGATTTTTAAATCATTTAGATTGCTCCAATCCGTACAGAACGTGTTCCACGTTCTCAACGTATTCGTGGAGACCTGATCGTCCCACTGGAGTTTCTCCGGCCATTGGGACTGCATCAAAATCTTCGCACGAATCACGACTGGCAAAAGCCAGCCGAGCGGATCGTACAATTTTGCGATCTCCGAAAACAAAGTGCGCTTTGTAATTGGTTCTGCGGACGGTTTAAACCGTTGCAGATTGAAGTAAAAATAATCGCCTGATGGTATCCATCGCAATCCAAGTACCTTTAATTCGGAATCATCGAACAAGGTAAGGTCGGCGGCGTGGGAGTGAGAATTGTGGGGGATGTTTCGCAGCAATTCTGACGAATTTCCAGCCCATTTTCTTGTCGAGTCGTCAAATTCTGAACGATAATTGTCGCAAAACAATCCCTCCTTCCGCGGGATATAGCCCGTGAGGGGCCGTGAAGCTCGTGAGGCCTCGGTCGCCGAGAAGTGTAACATAATACGGGTCGAGTATATCGGTGATACCACTACTAATCCAATGACAAAACTTCTTTATTTTTTTTTATATTTTGATGGAACTTTTACCAACATATTCGTGGCATTTTTCTAATGAAAATGATACCAAATAAGATATAATTACGATGATATTTACTTGTGTAATGGAAGATGAAAGTTTCAGGCGCAAGGAAGGATAGTGCGGTCGCCGGCGTAGCTCAAAGACCCGCGTGTCTTCACTTTTTTATTATTACTTATTTTTTTATGAGAATTTCTCCAATATATTTGTGGCATTTTTCTGATTAAAATTATACCAAAGACGATATAATTCGGATCATATTTACAATAATTTTCCGAAACTTTCATCGTCCAATACTCAAGTAAATACCATCGGAATTATATCTTATTTGGTGTCATTTTCATTAGAAAAATGCCACGAATACGTTGGCGAAAGTTCTATTAAAAAATAATACAAAATTAACAAGTATTGTCACTGGGTTGATTGTTGTTTTCACACCGACATACTCGACCCGTATTATGTTACACTTCTCGGCGACCGAGACCTCTCGAGCTTCGCTGTCCTTTACTACGTTCGGCACAAGTCAAAGAATAGTATCATCTGAACACTAAACGTCGCTGGCCGGACCCGTGGTGGCGACGATTATCGATGAGATACTGTATGTGTTAGATGCAAGATGCGGGAGCTATGTACATAGATATTTACTTCCTATTTTAATAATTTTGTTGGGCTCGAAATAATACAAAAATATTTTTAAATTCTTCATACGTTTTTATAATTTTGTATTTGATTTACTCATGTTTGTCATAATTGCATAAAGTCCGCAGTCTAATTATAAGTTTGTTTAAGTGTTAGGTTTCAACAATATTAATAACACTCTTTATTTGTAACATCTTTCTTCTCAATTTAAATAGTATTTCAAATAGTATTTACATTAAAACGAAAGTAAATGACTGTTTTGTACGGACAGTTCAGGAAATCGTCTGTGAATTTATTTTTATTTATTATATCCAACGCAACAATCTTTTCATAGTGACAATTATGAGAAATTTCATAGTAGTAGGAAGAGAGAAGTCATTATAGTTAACAGAACATACTACGTTAAAAAAGCGTTCCTTATTGTATTCTGATTTTATCCGCATAAACTGTCCCTTGCAGCATATCCCATTGTAGCTCTACTAGAATTGAAGATACGAGATAATGTCCGTGAGAAAAATTATACCGTTCATGGGGACAAATATGTTGGCACAAACAAAGTTTTGCCTTGGCAGAAGAATATGCGTCTAAGTATATCGTCAACTTCTCTATTATAAAAGGACATTCTAACTTAAAATTTCAATTATTTCCTTAACTTAACAGTTAACATGAAACTTAAGATTTTAATAATTTATTATAACTTTATTATTAGTGAATCATTTGCGAAAGATAAATTTTTTGCATCTGTTGTAAAATATTGTAGCCATTTAGGAATTTTTTTATTTGTGTAATAATTCTAGTAGGACGAGAGTAATATATTGTTATCCTTCAATTCTATTAATCTTTCTATTGTTTGAAATTGCATTTACACAATTTTGTCATAAATAGATTACGGAACTTCATGTAAAATAAATATTGTTCAAGCCAATTCTAAGAAATTGGGGTTAAATGAAAATAACTTTTCTCTTTTAATCATTTTAAAAAATAAAAAATAACAACAAAATCCTTAAATCCCTCTAACGTCTTCTCAGTTTTGTCTTAATCTATTCATTTTTGCCATAAATGCATAAAATCAAACTTCCATAATTAAATTAAATTGCCATAAATGCATAAATGCAAACTTCCATAAATTGTATGCTACTCCAGAAAATTAAAGAATCACTGGATTATAAAAAAAATGTTAACTATCTTGTAACTTCTGTAATGCTCCTTTTAAAGAATGAATTACTTTTACCAACGCCCGTTCTAGCGGTTACGTCGCCCCGGACAAAAAGACAAATTGCCGCACCTTAAGAATATATATTATATATTTTTTAGGTACATATTTTTTATTTTCAATAAAAATCAAATCATCTTATTTAAATTTTAATAAAAATATATATTTAGAAAGAAACCTATAACATAACATAACATTGATAATCAAGCAGTACAAAACAGTAGAAAGTAATTAAGAAATATCTGTACCTAGCCACAAATTTAACCATATAATTTTTTACATTTTTAAATGCTATTAGAAATGTGTACTATTGCACAAACAATCAAAATGCCATTATTTTGACAATAAAACAAGGTAACAAAAGCAAGTCTATGCATGTTGAAACACAAGTTGAAGCAGCGCTCTGCTTGCGTGCTAATGCTATTCTGTTCAGAGAAGTATATGCATGCTCACACAAGTTCAAGCAGCGTCCTTTACAAATTTTGCGTTAATTTTTCACTAATAGTGTACATATTTTTAACTTTTAGACATAAACAATATAAATACGCTACGCACTGTAAATTTTTAGCAAACGAACAAAATCGACATGTGAAATTTTACAGCCAAAATGGCGCACCTAATTTTCGACGCCCCGGACAAATGTTCGAGTTGCCCGCCCCAACAGCGGGCCCTGCTTTTACACCCGACAAAGAATCACAGACAAACTTCTGAGTGGTAATTGTTAAGAGGGAATTTCCCTTTGTAATCTCACATTGAAACGAATGCAGATAAAATTTTTCACTTTGTAGATTCGTTTAAATTAATAGAACTTGAAAAGAAGAAAAAGTAACTCCTCTGTCTTCGTTATATAATAAAAAGGGTCTTTGAACGAATTTATTTCAAGAATATAAATTGAGTGGAGATGTAAAAAGAATTTAATAATCGACAATTTTACATTTATAAACCCACAAGAAAAAAGTATTTAGCGAGTCTTTAATTTTGTGAAGTAGGATATTTTCTCCAAATATACTCATCAAGATACATTGCACCTACCTGATAAGATGACTCTAATAAACGTTATCTGTTTCAGGGAACAAGGAAGCATTAGCTTCTACGAGGCCAGCTATCTACTTGTTCATGAAAAAAAAACGACATTTCATTTACTTTTTAACACACCATCGTCTAAAATCAGATGGTCTGAAGGCGCGTTTAATTTTACTAAATTGCTACAACTTTTAATCAAATCTGCTTCCTTTTAATTATAGCTCACAAAGGAGTTGTATACGTCGATTTTTATAATATTAGAGTTTGATACGTACTTTGCGTTCTTATCAAGAAAATAATAATAACTTCCATATCTAAAGATTAACAATATATATCTGGTTAAATATTTTGGTAGTTAATACGAATATGAGAAATATTTTCAATGATGTTATCTCAATTCTGGAACCTTGTATATAAGTCAAATATAAAATTAGAAACTATACGTATAACATCATTTTCTACAAATAAAAAGTTCTTGCAACTGAAAGTTGCAAGGTCGATCCGAAGTCAATCTAAAATACTCAGTACTAGAATACGGGTTTCATACATTTTTATCAAAATAGCTGGGTGAAACATCAAACTGAAAAAACATTAACAGAATAGAAGAATGTTGTTGCACCCTCTTCAATTGATTACAGTTATTAAAAGACGAAATACGTTTTTCTTTTAACTTCTGTTCCTTACAATTGATTTAGGAAATTTTTATTTTGCATTTTATTTATTCATTAATAATTAATTCATTACTGTACTGCAGAATTGTAAACAATGCATTTTTATTTAATCTATATTAAAAGTAATACTTAGTTAATATTTATTTACCTAATAAGTATATAGTGTAGGATGCGAATAGTGTGTGCATGTGTGTGTACGAGGGAGAGTACGACGAAATGGGAGAGAGAGAGAGCATAATTGAGAGACGGTGCGATCGAGACGCGGTGCGTTTGAGATGCGGCATGATTGTGAGTAGGGATGTTTGAACCACACGTGAGGTGTGGCCGCCCAACCAGTGTCGCCAGAAACACCCAAAACCGGGTGGATTTTTCTCTCCTCCTTTTCCCATTCCACTATCCCATTCCCCTGCGCGTAGCGTGTTGCGTCCTCGCCGTGCATGCGTAACATGTGCACGTGTTAATCTGGTTATCAGAGAGGTGGTAAACTGTATTGCCCTCGATTTCAGCGATCTGGCGACACTGGGGCCAACGACGAGCGGCCAACCGGCGCGATTAAGATTTGCCACGTTTGGAACCACGTACGAAAGTGTGGCCGAATGCGATTGAATGGTGGTGCGATCGGGGTGCGATGTGTGGAAGGTCCGACTGGTGTTGTGATATTGCACCTTTTCTTCGCGCATGCGCGACAATTTTAGCGTCAGTAAAGTACAAAGTTGGGCTAAATTGGGATATTTTGGTCACCCCGCATAATTTCGCAAAATTTTTATTTAGATTTTCAAAAATAAATGTTTAACATGCGTATGTTATATTAAAATTTAATGTGTATGTACATATAATATATAAATATATTATAATTGTATATATATATATATATATATATTATAATTGTATATATATATATATATATATATATATATATATATTATAATTGTATATATATATATATATATATATTATAATTGTATATATATATATATATATATATATATATATATATTATAATTGTATATATATATATATATTATAATTGTATATATATAATATACTCAATCTTTTCCATTATTTTCCATATATAATAAAAAAATAAAATATTTGATTTGGCATCAGAGCACGGTCGTCTCGTCGTGTCGTCTTGCACTGTTCCGTCCGGTTTTCCGCCAATAACAGTTCCCCCTACTCTCCCTCCATCACTGCTTCCGATTAGGGTATAAGAAGGGATCGCGGAGGCCTCACGGGTTCGTTCTCGCGGATAAGCTCTGCGTGGGCGAATGTGAGAGACATTTTTTGTGGATAAGCTCTGCGTGAGCGAACGTGCGAAACAGTCTTGTGGATAAGTTCTGCGGAGCAAACGCGTGCGGTATAATTGTAGATAAAACAAGTTTATGTAGAATAAAGGACACGGTTATTAAAGTTAAATATTTAAGTCTATTCATTTATCTTATACACAGTTACGAATGTTAGGATGATTTCTCTTATATGTTTACAATTTATTCTCATGTATAACATGTTATGACCTTGGAATGATCTTGAATTGAGGAAATTATTTTAGACTAACGTGGATATATACGTCTAAGTCATCACGTAAAGAAGAACAGACTAATAATGAACATAAATCTGTAATAACAAACAAGCCTGTGATTTGTCAATAGTTATTGAAGTTCAATTTCGACTAACCACTAATGTTATGCACTATTACTGTTATATAATGTTGTTATATTGTCATGTAGGTATTTGTATCAATTTTTCTTTAAAAAGATCCAATTTCTTTGAAAACATGAAAGAAGTGATAAAGCTTCGTTATACAAGAAGAGTTGCTATTTAATACCATATTCTTAGTTCAAGATCAACTCAAGATCATAGTATAATAGATCATTGAAATTGTCTTGAAATCGTCTACAAAGCTCTGTAGTCAGATGTATATATAGTGCCGTTTAGGAAAGTCATGGTGAACGTGATTTTTCACTGAAGCGAAACTTTTTTTTGAATTCCTAATGGTACAATTTATGCACCATTGAAAACTTATTAACTTTTATTAAAAACATTTTTTTGTTAGACTATCAAAGGTGCGCCAAAAGTCGTGAAGACTAAATTGTGAGCCACTCTCTATATTGATCGACGTCAGGGTCGAATCTCGTTACGCAATTTGAATGATGCGAACCGTGAATTAAAAAATTTGTAAGTTGTGCGTAATCGTGCTCTTCGCAATCACGTAATTTAAACAGTTTCATACCTCTGCACTGGAGCTCCGTTCATATTGTTTGTTCTCCCCAGACACCGCTGTTATTGTGAGGCTATGCAGAAATTGCTTTCTTGTAATTTATAGTTATGGGTATTTGTATATGTGCTATTGATACTCTCTGGACACAATTACACGCGAGAAACTGCTCGTTAAAACTGATGTTTACGGTTCAAGAGTTGATTGTTTGTTGACGTTTTCAAATTTCTATACGAGGATATTATAAAAATTTATAGTGCATTACGAAATTGGACGGCGCGAGAGCAATGTTTTGAAACGCGTGTAGCAGCGGTGACAACCGATTTCAGGGTCCCCGATTTTTTATGATATGATGTCGTTTTTCCACGAATTTTTAGACATCTTTTCAGAAAAACTAACCTTTTGCGTTAGGTTTTAGCACACATATTTATTGGTATTTGAAGTACATGTGTGATTTTTTAATGTAAAAATATTCAAAATTACACGATTTATAGGCGGAACTTTCGCTAAGGGGACCAACAATTTTTACGTTTCTTGAATGTAATACTATACAATTCGACGTGAAAATGCTAAAATTATAAATTTTAGTCCTAGGAATCCAAGTTTCAATACGCGGAGTTCTATCATTCAAAAGTTATACCCGAGTAAATTTGCTCGATTTCAAGTGCGTTTCACAGATTAGAACGCTGCCATATTGGTTTTCAAACATAGGAGCGTGTATGATGTACTGAGCCAATCCGCTAGGTGGCAGCACAGACACGTAACATATGGAGATCGTCCTAGAATACTAGACGTATTCCGGCGGCAGGCTCCATTCCTGCGTTACTGCACGTCGACAGGAGAGGGATAGCCGTGGAATAAATCACACTGTTACGGCTAACAATTACTTAAATAGTTGCTTTACATCACGTGTATAGCGAAGCTTGATGTGTGCTCGACAAGCAACTGAGCAAGACTGGGGCGAGAGCCCGCTCGGCGAGAGCAGCGCGCCCAACGGTGGACGCTCGCACTGACTCGGCCAGGTGGGGGTATCCCCACAGTACTCCCCCCCCCCAAGGAAGGAGGTTTTGCGCTGCGGCTAAGTAGCCTGTGATATGGGCGCGTTGACGCATACAATAATCTTTGGTACAGAGCTTTTTTCTTAAATTAGTCAGTACAATGCTTACATGCTAGCTTAACCTACGGACGGTGCTTACAAACTAGCTTAACCTGCGGACGACGCGCGGTATGTATTTAATTTGCGCGATCGGTGCAGGCGGTTCCTCGTCCTCCGGAATGAAGTACGCCGGTTTCAAGTGCTCGACGGACACCGTGCGAGGAGTGCCGTTGATCTCGACGACGAACGTACGGTCCGAACGTCGCTCGAGGACCTTGTGCGGCCCAGTGTAGGGCTTCTCCAAAGACTTTTTAGCCCTGGCGAGGCACAAGACGTGAGTGCACGATGCGAGGTCTTTATAAAAGAACGTGCACGGGCACGGGACGGACCTCCCTCATGTACTCCCTGAATTTCTCCAGGAAGCAACGAGGATTAGGGTCGAAGTCGCGCAGCAGGAAAAACTCGCCAGGCACGCGCAGCGATGTGCCATACATGAAGATCGCTGGGGACGCGAGGGTGTCTAGTCGAACGAGCGTGCGGAGCCCCAGGAGGACTGTTGATAGGACGCGTGATCACTGCCGCGAATGGCAGGTTAACGCGTCCTTCAGGTCGCGGTGCCAATGCTCTACCAGGCCGTTGGCGGCCGGGTGGTATGCAGTAGTACGAATGCGCTGGCAACCAATGAGCGACACTAGAGCCGAGAAAAGCTGGGACTCGAACTGTGCCCCCTGGTCGGACGTAATCTACGTGGGTGCACCGAAACGTGCCACCCAGGTGTCAAAAAACGCTCGCGCGACGGTCAGAAAGCCCTCTCTCGGAGGAAGGGGCCCGACGATGTCGATGTGAACGTGAGAGAATCTCCCATCGGGAGCGACGAATTTATTGGGTAGCATCTTAACATGCCGCGCGACCTTCGCTTGCTGACAGCTGACGCAATTTTTGCACCAGCGTGCGATGTCGCGATGCATGTCCGGCCAGACGTACCTCTGACGGATGAGGCGATCCGTTACCTTCGCTCCGGGGTGCGAGGAGGAGTGGAACAATTCGAATGCGCGCTCGCGCATGGAACTCGGAATGTATGGTCGTAAGGACTCCTCCGAGACGTCGCAGTATATTGGGGAGTGAGTGGGTCCCCACGTTAGTCTTTTGAAGGATAAGGGGTGGTCGGGTGTTTCGAGGAGCTTCTTCAGCTCCTGACATTTCTCCTGTTCCGTGGACAGCTCGTCAAATTGTGTAGGGAACCGAATCGCTTGAATACGCGAAAGGGAGTCCGCGACCACGTTTTGCTCGCCGGCGAGATATACGAGCTCTGTCGAGAATTGTGCGATGAACGAAAGCTGCCTGCACTGCCTCGGAGAAGCTTTCTCAGGCGATTGCAGGAACGCGTAAATTAGAGGTTTGTGGTCGGTGCAGATCTTGAACTCGCGTCCCTCAAGGAGATGATTGAAATGTTGCACGGCTTCGAAGACGGCTGTGAGCTCGCGGTCATAAGTGCTGTACTTCAGCTGAGTCGGCGTGAATTTTTTTGAAAAGAACGCGAGGGGCTGCCATGCGTCGCCGAGCGTTTGCTCGACGACCGCGCCCATGGCGAAATCTGACGCGTCCGTGACGAGACGGACCTGTGCTGCGCCCGAAGGGTGTGCGATGAGGGCCACGTTGGCCAGTGACCACTTACACTCAGCGAATGCCGCCTCTGCCTCGGTCGTCCAGCTGACGGGACGCTTGTCGCGCTTGCGCGCGTCGCGAAGGTACGCGGTGAGAGGGGCCTGAATCTGAGCGGCGCGCGGAATGCACTTGCGGTAGAAATTCACCATGCCGAGGAATCGTCTGAGTTCCTCAATCGTGCTCGGCTTGGGAAATTTAGTGACCGCTTTCACCTTGTCTGGAGTGGGTCTGAACCCCCGCTTATCAACAAGGTGGCCGAGGAAAACCACCTCCTCAACGCCGAACCGGCATTTTTCGAGGTTCAGGCGGAGATGAAACTGCTACAGTCTCTCGAAGACCGCGAGGAGGTGTCTTTCGTGTTCCTCCTGTGAGGATGAAGCTGCGAGAATTTCGTCGATATAGCTAAAGACGAAATCTATCCCGCTCAGCGCCCTGTCGATGTAGCGCTGAAATGTCTGCGCGGCGTTTCTGAACCCGAAGGTCATCGCGCGGTACTCAAAAAGACCGAAAGGGGTGATGACCGCGGTTTTTGGAATGTCTTCCGGCGCGTCAGGAATCTGGTGGAATGCCTTGAGCAAGTCCAATGTAGAAAAGATTGACCTGCCGTGCAAGACGGTGGGAAAGTCGTGTAGGTGAAGTACTGGATACCTATCAGGCACGGTGATGCGGTTCAGGCGACGATAATCGCCGCAGAGGCGCCATTCGCCGTCTCGTTTCGGTACGAGGTGTATAGGGCTGGCCCACGGGCTGCTGGAGGGCCTGCAGATGCCGGCCTCGACCAGCCGTTTCATTTCCGCCTTCGCCGCGGCGAGCTTGTCCGGTGGCAGCCGACGCGCGCGCTCTGCCACCGGCGGACCGGTAGTCAAAATGTGATGGAACACGCCCCTTGATTCGAGTGGAGTCGGATACTCGACTCCGACAACCCGCGGAAATTTTGATAGGATATGCGCGAACCTCGCGTTGGGATCGATCCTGTGGACCGAAGATCCTCGGAAAATCCTAGCTATACCGAACGCTTGGAGCCCGGTGAGGGAGTCGACCAGACTTCGCCTACCGAGGTGAAGTCTGGTCGACTCCCTACCACGACCAGGCCGTGATGGGCCAGGAGATCCGCTCCTATGATGGGGGAAGGGACGTCTGCGATGCAAAAGTTCCACTCTATGTTCCGTCGCAACCCGAAGTTCAGGACGCGACGCGTGGTACCGTAAGTACGGATGCGGGTGTTGTTTGCCGCGAAGAGCTCGAAGCCCTGCGGCTCCCCGGAGAAACTCGTGGGCCTGGGAACGAGCGACACATCTGCGCCCGTGTCGACGAGAAACGACTGCCCGGAATTTCGGACGCGAATGTGGAGGCGTTTTGACTCTGAGGCCAGCTCGGATGCCTCCGATGCGGCTGGTCTGTCCAGTTTTCCGTTCCCCGGTCTGAGCTCTGCCACTAGCACGGAGAGACGCACGTACGCGCTGCTGTGCCGAATTTGCGGTGCTTCCAGCACAGTCCTGGTCTCCTGTCACCGGAAGGATTGCGGGACTTCCGCGGAAGGCGGTCGAGCGACGACGGACGGCTCTGAGATCGTCGCTCTCGCGAAGGCGTTCGCTGTCCCAAAACAGAGGATATGTCCGCGATTTCGCGCGCGAGCTTGTCGAGCTGGCGCTGAATGTTTCCGTCGGCGGAGGAGCTGTCAGCCGCGGGGCGATCGCACGCGATGTCACGCGACGCTGCTGCGATTGTACCGCTACCAGGGTTTACCGCCACGACGACGGCGTCGGCTAGCTCTGCCCGCTGCTGGAGAGATTCCAGCTTTGAGGCCGCGAGGATTCCGCGGCACTGTTGCGGCAAATGCTCTAAGAAAACTGTTTTTAAAACCGCGTCGCTGCAGGACTCGCCGCTCAGGTTTCTCATACGCACGAGCAGCTGCGAGGGCTTGCCGTCAGTGGCGAGTTGACCGCGCAGCAGCTGTCGAAGCTTCGACTCGCCCGAAGCCGAGAACGCGCCGATAATGCGCGCCTTGACCTTGTCGTAGGGGTGCGTCGGGTCCGGTGTCGCGATTAGGTCGCCAACGACGAGCGCTACGTCGGGGTCCAGCCCGGCAATGACCGTGTCCGCCATGGACACCTGGCTCGTTATTTTCGCTACGCGGAACGACGCTTCGACCTGCTGGAACCAGACCGCGGGGTCTTTTTTAAAGAAGAACGGCAGCTTGGGCGTCCGATACGCGTCGATGCGGCCTCCCGAAGACGTCCCGGCGCGAAGCTCCTCGTGCTGTCGGCGCGTTTGTTCTAGCTGCGCTCGCAGTTCCGTAACCTCCTGATCCGCCATTGTGAGTGTCGCAGTTCAGAACAAGAACGAGAAACGACGGAAATGCGCGAGGACGCAAAGTGGGGGGACGCGAATAGCGCCCGGAAACGCAATATGGCGGCGCAAGATTTGGCGCGCGGAACACAATATGGCGGCGCGAGATTTGGGCCGCGAATTCACAATATGACGGCGCAAGATTTGGCGCGCGAATTCACAATATGGCGGCGCGAGGACGCTTGCCGGCACATGTTGCCACGCCGCAAGGGTTGCCTCTGGACGATGTCCGGTCGAGCCAGTGCTCGGAAATGATGCTGGAACTGGCCACTGGAACGCTGTCCTCGGGGATGATGTTCCACGATGCCACGCGGTCTGCGTCTCTACCGCTCGGTGTAGGGATTCGGCGTCGTCGGATTTTCCATGCGGTCAGGCCTGGAAGCGTGACGATGTCTATGTTCCATTGTAGGCGATGGTGCGACTGCTCTGCTGCTGTGCAGTGGAACGGCGATCCCGTCGGACCACGGGCCCGACTGTGATCACGTCGGGGTCACCACTATGGAGATCGTCCTAGAATACTAGACGTATTCCGGAGGCAGGCTCCATTCCTGCGTTACTGCACGTCGACAGGAGAGGGATAGCCGTGGAATAAATCACACTGTTACGTCTAACAATTACTTTAATAGTTGCGTTACATCACGTGTATAGCGAAGCTTGATGTGTATTCGACAAGCGACTGAGCAAGACTGGGGCGAGAGCCCGCTCGGCGAGAGCAGCGCGCCCAACGGTGAACGCTCGCACTGACTCGGCCAGGTGGGGGTATCCCCACAAACATATAGAGATTGTGGCGCTAGCGTGGCGTTCCCCTAGACCAGCGATGTCCAAACTCGGCTCCGGGAGCTGAACGCCACCCCCACCACCGTTCGCCGTTTCCATAGCACCGAGACGCGGAGAACCGATTACATATATGCTCGCTTCCCGCTTCGTCGATTGTTTTATGACACGCGTGTCGGTTACTTGGTTTCTTGGTCTGCGGGGTGAGAGCACACTGCGTCTGGGCAAACTAACAGTAGGAAGGGGAAGCAGGCGTGTGAGGGACCCCTACGCTGGACACCGCTGCCCTAGACCCAAGTCTAAAGTAGAAAATTAGGCTAAAATGAGGTACCTTGATCACCCCGGATAATTTAGTACAATTTGTTATGTATTTGTTTTGAAAAATGAATGTGTAAAATGTGTGTTAATAATAACTTGCCTCAAATTCCCGCCAAAATAATTCCCAGCGCCACTTTCCCCCTACTTTCGCCACAATATAGATACGTTACTGTTTTGGGCGCACATGCGCGAAAAAAACCACACAATATCTCATCACTGATCTCAATCGAGAAATGCGCATATTGTAGCTTCTAGCCAGTGATCATAACCTCAAATTGAAAAAAATCCGTAGACAAAGATGTAAAAATCAGTAGAACTCCGTAGTTCTTTCTTGGAAAATCAGTAGATCTACTGAGTTTTTTCATAAATGTAAATAAGTCGTGTAAATTGAAGTTTAATTTAATTACGACAATTTTATATTTTCCAATGGTGTATGCAATTGTGTGGTACTTAGCTTAAAATTTCAATTACAATCATTTAGGGTAACGTATACACTTATCGACCACCTTCGAAAAAGGAATTATATACATTAAGAAATTTATGCTTTTATATAATACAGTGTACGTGTCTCGAGATGTACTGTATATACATATAATGTTTTATGTAAAAAAATGCATTATATTTCGTAATATGTATTCGTTATTTTCTTAGGAAAACGGCCTATCACGGTAAGGGTTCAACAACTGTATACGTTACCCTATTGTTGTAATTTAATACACTAAAAATCAATTGAATAAAAATTGTCATGGTTTGCACAAATTAATATCTTTTGTTTAGAAATTGATAAATCAGAATTTTACAACACGATGCAAAAATGTACATAAACGTGGGTAATGTAAATAGCGAACCTATAACCTATAAGTTTGTCCGTTGAGTCGTGACGGTATATGAATGTACTTATGTAGATGAGAGATCATGCGTTCACGTAGAACAGAGACAAATTCACAGATTCTATTTACAGTTGACGATCAACCGGAAGGTGATGTCACCACAATGTTTCACAAAGAAATACTGAGAATAGTTTGTCTTTTATATGAATTGCAGACACATGAGATCCAAAATTCAGTAGATTTCTATTTGAAATCAGTAGGTCAGGAGGTAAGGTTAAAATCAGTAGATTTGCGGAGAAATCAGTAGAGTTGGCATCTCTGCTTGTAGCTCTCTCGTTGCCCAACTCTCGAACCGAGCAGACGCGCTGCTCTGAAATCACTCCTGCGAGCCGTTAAATGAATAGTACTTGTTAAGTTTCAAATCGAGAGTAATTTAATCCTGAGCCATCCTGATTTCATGCAGAATAGGCTGCATTAACCCCTTGTATTCCAAATTTTCAACTTTGAAATAAAAATGTCGAGTCACACTCGACATAGGAGTGCAAAGGGATATTGAGCACCGTAGTATAACCTAATTCCTGATTAACTCACGGGGAACAAACGTCTCATAACCTACAAAGAGTGGTGATTTTTTTGGTAGTAAATCGGATTAATAGTGTTTGGGTTTCGGTATCCGGAGATGCAATTATAGTTCAGATAGAAGATACTGTGTTGGTGTTCAGGATATTTTATATACAGGGTGGCCCACATAACTCTGAACAGCTCAATATCTCGAAAACTATGCCATCGATTTTAAAGTTCTTAGTCTTAAATTGCATGGAACTGAAGGGCCTTTCTGACTACATAAACGTGAAGTGGCCTCCCTTCCCCTTTAACGGGGGAGGGGAGGTACCTTTGTAATTTTAAATGGAACCCCCTATAAAATGTTACATATTTAGATTCTACAGGAAAAAACAAGTCAATTTTGTCTGAAACATTTTTTTGTCAGATACTTCCATGATGAGATATAACAGTTTGAAGTTTCGAGTTGTAGGTACTTGAAGCGCTCGGAAATAGCGTTATGGAATTATACGCGCTTGAGTCCTTTGCTTATTCGCGAAGAAATAAAATGTACTTTAAATTAAATGTTCAAAATGTCCAACACGGGCTTGTAAACATTTATTTACTCGAAACATCAAAGTTGTTCTAACATTTTTTAACATTTCGGGAGTCACTGAAGCGCAAGCGTCACGTATTCTTTGTTTCATATCCTCTTTTGTCGTCGGTGGTTCAAACATAACTTTGTCCTTTACATATCCCCATAAGAAAAAATCTAATGGTGTTAGATCGGGGGATCGAGGAGGCCATTGACGAGGTCCCCCACGACCTATCCATTTGTTCCCAAATTTTTCGTTCAAAAATTGGAATGAAATTAGTTGGAACCACATTCCTCTTCTAACGTGCAGTGGCACATCTTCCAAAAGTGCAGGCAAATGATTTTTCATAGCTACGCGGTGGTCGTATGCTGCCCCGTAGAAAACCCGAGCGGCTTGCGCATTGTTCTACTCGCGTCCAAAACGAAGGTGGCACCCGTCAAGACCGTGAGCATACACCGACTCGAGCTGTGTGCGGCAGTCCTGTTAGCTCGCCTCCTCCGTCCGTGTGAGAAGAAGCACCATTCCCGCGCACCAACGTGATCGCGTGGGCGGATTCTCACGTCGTATTATCGTGGCTACAACGTCACCCCTCCACATGGCCGGTTTTCGTAGCGAATCGCGTCTCTGATATTCAGAGCACCGCAGCGGACCTTACGTGACGACACGTCCCCACCACGGATAACCGCGCAAACAGTGCATTCAGGAGGTTATTACCGCATGAGCTGGTCGGCTGCGCGTTGTGGTGGGAAGGGCCAGCGTGGCTGAAGAAACCAGCGGACGAGTGGCCGGAATACGCGAACTCTGAGGAACTACGAGCCCAGGGACAAGTCATTGTGGCTGAACACGCGGTGACTGCCATCCTAACGGAAAGCCCCCTCCCTCCGCTTTCCACGAACGTATCGAGCTAGGCGAGACTAATGCGGATCACCATGCTCATATTGACCTTCGTCGACCGTTTAAGATACCCGCGAAGAGCAATCGGACTCCAGCGTGATTTCGCCGGAGCAGAAAAAGCGCGTTCTGTGGGTTCGATGGCTCCAGACGGAAGCCTTCCCGCGGGAGCTTGAAGCCCTCAGGAAGGGTCGACCACTTCCACCATCGAGCTCGTTGAAATCTCTGAATCCGTTCCTCGACGCCGACGGACTCGTTCGCGTGGGCGGCCGACTCAATAACGAGGCATTGCCGGCCTACGCGCGACACCCCGTGATCATGCCGAAGCACACCCCTACTGTCCTGCTAGTGAGACACACTCACCTCCGAGCCATGCACGGAGAACAACAGGTCACGTTGGGAGTACTCCTGCAATCGTATTGGGTGCTTCGGGATCGCGACATAGTACGGGATGTCGTGCATCAATGCACCACGTGCATAAGACACTGCGGAGTTGTCGGTAAACAAATCATGGCGAGTTTGCCGGCCGCTCGAGTGAATCCGTCGCGTCCATTCAGCCATGCGGGGGTGGATTACGCTGGTCCGGTACGGAAAGGGAAGAGGTCACAAGGTCACGAAGGCATACATCGCTCTTTTCGTGTGCTTCGCGACAAGGGTGATTCACATCGAACTCGTGTCTGATCTCCAGTCGGAAAGTTTCCTCGCAGCTCTCCACCGGTTCGTGTCGCGTCGCGGTCGGCCATTCGACCTGTACAGCAACAACGGAACGACGTTTCGTGGGGCAGCCTGCAATCTCGCGTGCGCGATACGCGACGCCACGACTTCGACTCGCGTAGAATCGTTTCTTCGCGCGGAAGAGATCGCGTGGCATTTTATCCCTCCAGGCGCACCATAATTTCGGATGATTCTGGAAGGCGGGGGTCAAAAGCGCAAAGCACCACCTACGTCGCGTTGTAGCGGACCATACCCTCACATTTGAGGAAATGACCACGCTGCTATGCATGGTGGAAGCGTGTCTAAACTCGCGGCCCCTGTGCCCTGTATAGACTGACGCAAATGACCTCGCCGCGATCATCCCAGATAACTTTGTCGCGGGTCGACCTCCACTAAACCTGCCGTCCAGAGTCCCCCTCGACACTCGGGAATCCGTGCTGTTTCGCTGGCAGCCCGTGGAACGGATGCGAGACCATTTATAATATTTGCACTCGTTGCAGCAGCGGCGTAAGTGGACGGGCGTGTCCCCGAACCTGCAACTGAACGATGTCGTTCTCCTCGGCGAAGACAACGCGCCCCCCATCCAATGGCGTTTAGGACGAATCGTTCAAGTCCATTCTGGCGCGGATGCAAATACACGTGTCCCCACGTTCGTCCGATCGCAAAACTCGTTCCATTGCTCACCGACACCAACGCGAGTGTCACAGCAACACCCCGTGTCTCAGACACCGGCGTTAGTTGGTAAGCTCTAGGATAAGCATTAGTTGTAAGTTGCGTGCGGATTAGATTGTAAGTTTCAAATTATAAGCGTGAGTTATAAAGTACCACTGCGCGTGGAGGCGTCCACCATGCCACTGCAGGCGGCATCACCCGAAACATGAAATCGGTTTCAAATTGTAGGAACCGAAGCGGGCGGAATGTTTACGAGGAAACATAGCCGCGCTCGACACGCCTCTAACCGTCGCGTTTAAAAGGCAAAATTAGAATCCCCCACCCCCCTCCCAGGGCGCGACGTACCCGTGAACTGTAAGTTGACCGTTACGACAGAACATTGTCAGCCGTGGATCATATCGAACATAGCGAATATTCATACCTCGTGTTTCTAAGAGACAAAGTGCAACCGCTACGACCATTGTGTTACGACATAATCAAGATGAGCTGGTGAGATGAGACATTGTAATGTCTAATAAAGCTGGAAGTATTACATTTGTGTGGGTCACCATTTCACTCTCCCTCAAGAGCTAAAGAAACAACTATAATAGAATATTTGTCAGACCCCTTCATGGGTTTTGCCCAAATTGGAAGCATGACGCGACTAAAGGGCTTAGACGCTATTTATGAAAAGAAAAATCTATCTACTTAATTAGCTTTAATAAAATAGTTATTAACGTTAAAATTGCAAGGTGACACATAGCTAATAAAACAGTTCACCACGTTCGACGATCTTATCACGGAATTGTCAACAGCAGGAGCAAAATTAGAAGAGATTGACAAAGTGGCCCATTCATTATTAACTCTCTCTCTCTCTACATGGCTAAACTGTCGTTTAGATACCCAGTTTTTTAACTTTTTTCATGTAATCCTGTATATTTCGACGGGAAAATTCCGAAAATGTAAGTCTTATTGCTAGGCACTCACTGGTTTAGAAGTTATACATGTGTAAACATGAGCTATTTCAAACGTTTTTGACAGGTTAAAGCGTTGCCATATTGGTATATTCGTGGGTGGTAAAGGTAGGAGTGTTGAGCGTATGCGCTAGATATTATGGTGAGTGTTGAGCGCATGCGCTACATAGTATGGTATATTCGCGGAACGGCTAAGTAGTACTGAGTGCATGCGCTAGATGGCATTAGATCTTAAACGCGCAATTCTTTCAAACAAAATAACTTCTAGGCTTGAATTAGCACAAGCTGTCACTGAATAGTAATCAAAATATACAGAATCATATACAGCATCTCCAATAGAAGGTATAGTCTCAGTTGGTTTGGGGTTAAACGGAACCAAGTGGATTCAACCAAGTGGAACAAAATAGTTCAGGCTTTGCCTTTGCAACAGCAGAATAGGAATAAGCTACAATTTATTATAGACTCGGGAGCTTCTGGTCATATCGTCAATAAAGACAATGTATTTAGTGATTATGTTTTGCCTCAACCGCTAATAAAAATGTCAGTTGTAAAAACCGGGACATTCATCACGGCAACGAAGAAAGAAAATATAAATGTAACAAGTAATGAAGGAATCGAGGGTGTCCTGTAAGACGTCCTCTACTGCCCGAATGTCCTGTAAAGGGTGTATAAAAAGTAATGGTCATCCGTCCTAGAGGTGAATCTACACCTCTGGATCGGTGGACATTTGTGAGAGAAACATTAAATAGACGATATAAATGATACTGGTAGTGCCCATATTGAAGCTGGAAGACAGGCACAATTATTAAGACGAATTCGTGAAAATGGTAGTATCCTGTGGATCTGCCGAAGGAATAGAAGATTATGAAACATTTGTAAGTATACTTTACATTAGTATTTTATCATGTAGGATAAATATTCTTATGTTTAACAATGTATGTGTATAATGTTTTATTTGATAGTTTGCAAATTCAAATATATAATCTGAATGGGCAGGGAGACGTTGACATGGTACGGGCCTAGCGTCGAATGTCCCTTTAAATTTCGTTTATCTCGAGGCACGCACACGATCATGTTTTGTCTCATTGATACCGTCGGGTGGACTGTAGTAGTAGGCTTTTGTCTATACGTATAACTCTACACAATCAAATTTTGCAAAATCTTTAACAGCTTATACCTCAATAACTATTTATTTGCGACATATGGCTCCTTTCAAACTTTTTCTCTTCTCGATGAGTAGAAGGCGTTGATGTAAAAAAAAACTTTAACAACAATTTTCTTTGTTATGAACAATTTTGCGACAAGTTTCTCTTACAAATGTCCACTGATCCAGAGGTGTAGATGCACCCCTAGGACAGACGACCATTACTTTTTATACACCTTGTACAATATGTTATCGGTACGGAGAATGCAACAGGCAAGATTGTGCATCACTTTCAACACAGAAGGGATCAAGATAAGTATAAATGACAAAACTGTGATGAGTGGTAAGCCGTTAGAAAATTTTATTGCTGTCGAATTTCAAATAAATATAAGAAGGAAGAACAATAACAATTGTCAGATTTATAATATTATTAGAAACAATTATGAATTGTGGCATTACCATTAGTACCTACTGATAACACTGTCCAACACCAAATTTGTTTCCTAATAACTGTTGGGTAGTTCTTATAGAGTTTTTTGCGCTGATTCCGAATCTGGCCTCACGCAATTTCGCATACACGCACAGTTTTTGAGAAACCTGACTTTGAAAAAAAACCTATTTTTCAACTTTAAACAAAGATTGTGATGTTATTATAAAAGATATTGAATTGTTCTTCGCAGCAAAAGATTCTGTGGGACTTTCCTGAATTTAAACATGTTTAAACAATCATTAAAGACGGAGAGACACCACTTTTGCACCAATTATTGAGGATATTTTTTAATTTATCTCAAAAAATAAGGGTTCAGCGTAAAATCGAACTATATCATGCGATAGATCAGACTTTTATCTTGAGAAACCCCCCTTTGAAGTTTGCAACATCGACGTTTTTACCGAACCAGAAAGCAAAATATATACGCCCGACATGAGTTACCACCAGTGGTGCTCTTCCATTAGCGCGGTCGTTCGTCGCGATACGGCGCGGCGCGGCATAACGGCGATGCAGTGGCTAAAAGCGCGCAATTATGTATTTTTGTAATGTTAGTCTCTTGTTCATAGTATATTTCATACTAAAAAGGTCTTCTGTAACAAAAAATAATTTAATACAAAAATCTATTTAATATCGCTTATTGTGGAAATGCTAATAAAGAAAACTAAATACAAAAGAAAAACTTACTAAATTATTTTTTTGTTACAAAAGATCTTTTTAGTATGAAATATACAACAAGAGACTAACTAATAACAAGAGACAAACATTAAAAAAATACATAAAATAATTTATACGGAATAAATGTACTAGTAAATAATAAATAACGTTTAAGTAAGCTGACATAATTGCGCGCTTTAGCCACTGCATCGCCGTTACGCCGCGCCGTATCCCAACGAACGACCGCGCTTGTGGAAAAGCACCACGCGGCAACTCATGTCGGGCGTAGATATTTTTCTTTCTGGTTCAAAGGGGGGTTTCTCAAGATAAAAGTCTGCTCTATCGCGTGATGTAGTTCGATTTTATGCTGGACCCTTATTTTTTGAGATAAATTCAAAAATATCCTCAAAAATTAGTGCAAAAATGGTGTCTCTCCGTCTTTAATGACTATTTAAACATATTTAAACATTCATAATGTATTAATATTGGATATCACTGTATTCGGGAAAGTTTACGGAATCTTTTACTGCAAAGAACAATTCAATATCTTTTATAATAACATCACAATATTTGTTTAAAGTTGAAAAATAGGTATTTTTCAAAGTTATGTTTCTCAAAAACTGTGCGTGTAGGCGAAAAAGCGAGGCCAGATTCGGAATTAGAGCAAAAAACTCTATAAGAGCCACCCAACAGTTATTAGGAAACATAAAAAAAAGTTGAAATTTGTTGGACAGTGTAATTTATGCGAAGCTTGTATAAATGGCAAACAAGGAAGATTACCATATGAAAAAGCCAAAGATAAGAATTATACAAAATGATTAGATGATGAATTCACACACTATTGCGTCACATATTTAATCACCTACAAGTCAGATGTTTTCTCTGTGTTTAAAAACTTTGTTGCGAAAGGTGTGGTTCATGTTAATTTAAAAATGGTTAATTTATGTTTTAATAATGGTAGCGAATACGTATCGAATGAGATGAAGGACTATTGTGTGCAAAGTGGAATTAGTTTTCATTTAACAGTTCCACGAACCTCTGAATTGAATGGTGTTTCAGAATGTATAGGGAGAACCATAACAGAAAAAGCACGCACAATAGTAGGTGGCGCTAGTTTAGATGAGGTGTTTTGGGGAGAGGCAGTGCTTACTGTTACATGTTTAATTAATTTAACCTCAACTAAAGCCTTAAAAGTAAATAGAACACCATTCGAATTATGGCACTGTAAAAACCAAATTAAAGTATTTAAAGGTATTCAGTTCAACTGCTTATGTACCCAACAAAATTAAAAAAACTAAATTTGTTTAAAAGTCATGGAAAGGCATATTGATTGGCTATGAATCGAATACTTATAAAGTGTGACACGTGGAAAATGAAAATTTTTTGACAGAGATGTAATCATAAATGAAATAAATTACAAATTAACTAACTCAAATCTAGTTATTTTACATCCTGTGCAGCATTCCTTAAAGCTGTGCACTTATTACTGAAATAAAGCTAAAACTAAGATTTCTGTGCCTCATAAAATGTTTAATTTAGCTTCGAAATAAATATTAATCCTTTCTACGCGACAAAAGCAGAGAAGGTGCTCTCACTGTAGAATTCAAATAAATTTTAATAAAATGCCAAATCTTTCCAATTACGATTTATTACAAAATTTGTATTTTTAAGTTTTATTAATGATATTTATAGAATTTAAAATTTAATTAATTCGCTAACCAATAATTAATTAATATTTGAATTTAAAAAAATTGATACATTGAATTATTAGATATTTGGAAAGAAATTGGAAACCCAGGAAGCATTTGTCTGTACACAAAGAAATGATATCACTGTTACTTGACTCTTGCATTCTCTGTACTGTCATAAATGTTGTATTTTTTTTATTAATGTTTGGTCCATTATTTTTCTGAAGTATATTAAAATTAAGATACCGTTTCTTGTTCCACCTAAATCTTACTTTATATGGCCAAAGGGGATTTTTTTCTCCATGACGAGTATAAACATCGAAAAAATCAATTTCAATGCACTACTCATGTAAGGGACAAGTAATATAAAATAATATGAAATATAATTGAGGAATTTTGTAAAATAGTATTGTTCATTATGTGTATAATTGATGAAAGGTACGTCAGTTCTACCAGATATTTCTAATTCAATTTAGAGAGCACGATATATACGTTAACCTTTATTATAGTTAAGATTATATGACCAATACGCATTTGACAATTTTCCCCTATATATCACAGCAATATTGAATTCTGTATCAGCTGCACATGGAGCGGTACTTACCATTTGCATTATCAGTGGCCAGCAATTGATGATGATAGCAGATTACTAACAAAATGTATTTCACTCACTGTCACTGATTCTCGTCCTCATCTCTGACATCCCGACTCAGAGGTGAGTAAGCCGAAAACAGATAACAGTGGTTAATTTCTGAGACACATGTCGGTCCAGAGACTACGACGGTCAGTGAAGCAAGCATTGTTGAATTTCGATTGTTTTGAATCTCCTGCCATCCAATCTCAATCTCCTTTGCTTTCGTAAGATACCAACCGATTACTAGATGGGTATAAACATTTTAAGACGTAAATCTCAAATTAATTACACAATAAAGAAGTTGATTGTTAACATGGTATAAATATTTTATAAGTTTGATAGACACCATCCAGAATAAACATGAACAAAGATTCCACAATTTAAGTACTGCGTGCATACAAGAAATGAATAAAAACGTGTTTATAGTGCAAACTATCTGATATTTAATTTTGAAGGTTCGAAAAAATTGAAGACCACTCATAAAATTGAAATCGCGTAAAATAAACTTTTCAAAAGGCATGGGTAGATTTATGTATCGATTGTAAAAATGTATTGCTCCATGAAAATAAAATTTGAAGTGTCCTCTGGTTCACATAACTGTTTCAAAATCCTTGAAAAATTTCTACAGTATTCAACCAGTTTAATTCGCACATGTGCGTAAAGTTTAACAAAGGAACGGTTAAGGTGACGAGCATTATACAGTGGCCGATTATTATTTTATTATTCCGAAAGAATGTGCCCTACGCACTATATGAGCAGTCAGTCGAATATTAAAAGCGTTAGTGTGAAGATGTGCTTCTTTCAAAACACTTTGAGAATTCTCGGGTACAACATACGAAATAATCTTAGGATCACGGTGAAATATATGAAAAATACTATTGATAATGCAACTTTCTGAACGTTTTTGTATAGTAAGTACACAGATTAATAAAGTTTAAAAATTATAAAAAATATTTTATGTTCGTTTAATATTTTTAAAGCACAATGGCACGGGGAAAATCGTTAAATTATATTATATTATTACGAAAAGGGTCAAATTATTGTCTTTCACAATATGGGTCTCTCTAACAGAGAAATTGCAAGGAGAATTAAAAGATCTTATAAGCAAAAGATCTTACAAGCAATCACAAAAGATGTTATAAACAATTTTTTTAAATTAAAAGAAAAATACGGCAGTAAAAAATCTACAGGCCGTCCAAAAACATTAACACAGAGGGACAAAGGGAAACTTTTTCAAGAAGCACGGAAAAATAAACTTGATGTTTCCAAAATAAAAACAAAATTAGAATTGCCAGTTGATGTTCGACGTGTGCAGCATGTTCTGAGATTGGATGGAACATTTAAATATACTAAAAAGGTTAAAAAACCACCGCTAACTAAATTCCACAAAGAGGAAAGGTTAAAGTTTGCAGAAAATCATGTCATGAACTGAAAAATGGAAAACGGTGATTTTTTCTGATGAAAAAAAATTTAATTTGGATGGCCAGACGGGTTTCAATATTACTGGCACGATCTGCGTAATCAAAAAGATGTGAAAATGACAAGAGTCCATGGAGGAGGATGTGTAATGGTTTGGGCTGCATTCGGCAATAACGGTAAGACTCCGATAATGTCGTTCCTGCCAAAAGCCAATGCTGGAAAATATCAGGAACTACTAGAATGCGTACTGGATGAATATGGCGACGAGATTGGTGAGTCTAATTTAATATTCCAACACGATACTGCAGCGATACATCGTGCAAAAACAATTCAAAACTGGTTTGAGAGGGTAAAAGTTGAAGTTTTATCCTGGTAATCAAGGAGTCCGGACTTAAATCCCATTGAAAATCTTTAGGCAATTTTAGCACGAAAGGTATACGCCAATGGAAAACAGTATTGCACTGTTTCCGAATTAAAAAATGGGATTAGAGAGGCGTGGTCTGCAATTAAATTAGAAACTTTACAAAAATTAGTTGAAATCATACCACGCAGAATATTTGAAGTGATAAAAAACAAAGGAAGTTCAACTAAGTATTAAACTATTTTTATTTCTTTTGTTATTATATTTTTTATGTAAAAATATATAATGAACCTATCTTTATTTCGTACATCAATTTTACGGTTTCCAATAAAAAATTTGTAATTGACACAAATTATATTATGTTATTCATTTGAATTATGTATTTTGTAAGTTATATTAAAGAGAATAAATAATAATAAATAAATTCAAAAATATTATATGAAACACATGTTTATGTTAACAAATTAAAATGAACCTATCATTATTTCGACCACTGTACATAGCACAGACTTAAGATACCTACAGACATTGCATGTAATGCATTTTTCTGTCTACGGTTCTGAATTACCGACTCTGTAAAAAATGTCCTAGTACGATAGCGGACTCTATCGAAATGGAACGGTCAGCTGGTGAACTATATGAGAATGCAACACATACAATGTGTCTCTGAGGAGGCTCGATTTTACAGCGTTGTCAGCTTCAAAAGTGCAATGTTGCCGCATTACGTTCGTACAAAAAGCTATCGATGCTCGCTCGTGGGCAAATAGAGCTACGGCTCTTACTAACGCCATCTCTAGGTACAGAACAGTACTTGTAGGGTAAAGAATATACCACCAACCTATCGATGCTCGCATCGAAATCGTTCGAACGGTTTCTATCACAAGCGATGAGATAAATGTTCTGTCCTGCTTTTCGAGCTGTGAAAATTCAGAGGCACGTTGCTTTTTAATCTAAACCACAATTTTATTGAACGATCATTTGAATATTCGATGACTTCTTCAAAAATTATTATAATTTTTTAAAATTTTTTATGCGAATATAAAATTGCTAAAAAGTTTGCAATTTTTAATTCATGGTTTTTTTTATTACATATATGTACACCTGATTATATGGATAAAAACCATGTTCACCAAGCAATTTGCAGGACACACGTGTAGTTTTAATATTATTTTCATCATTTTTATATTATTAACAAATGTTAACTTATCAACATAACTAATTTGAATTTTAACACGAAAGGTATTGTTTTCCGATATGAAAATATTAAGAAATGTATAAATATTCGCGGCATGGTAATTGTTGCAGTGTACACGAGCATGTGTAAACTGATATTCATATATTAAAAATTATGCAGATTAGAATACGTCGCGTCGTCGAAAGCCTCAAATAAAATTCTTTCCTGAACTTCGAAGAAAACTTTTCCATACAAATACAGTTTAACTTATCCGATTTGTGGCATGTTTAGACTTATTTTCATCAAAAAAGCATTTGCAATCGACTCATAATGTTTCCATGGCAGAATTATGAATCATAATAAACATTTTATTGTTATTAATACGCGTTAGTGAAACCTTTACATTGTTGTCTTCAGGAGGCACACGTAGCGGCGACGTACGATATGGACGTGATTCATCATCAGAGGCAACATTGTAACACACATTGTATTATGAATAAATCCAATTTTATTTATTATTAACATTATCATAATGGTAAAATATCGATTGAAAATGTTTTTCTGATCAAAATAAGCGCAAACGCGGCATACATGGGATTATCATGCATATATAGCGTACATTGCACTGAAAACAACACGCGAAACATTTCCGACGACAGAATCCATCTACAGAAGCTGACGGAATTTGAAACGTCTCGAGCTTGATAAATGCGGTAGTGCTTGTACGTGACCACTGTTGCTCACGGTATTTGTTGTTGCACACAAGAAATAATAAATAATAAGAAATAATAAATAGAAATAATAAATCACGTTCATAAAATTTTCACACGTTAATGACGCACGTCATTAAAACAAAAATTTAGATCTCTTCAGTCAAATATATTGTTTTTTTACATATTATATAATAAAGCAATGTCTCTTTGGACACTTTAGAATTAAACTAATACAATAGAAAATTTGTATTACTTTCTACATATTTGTTCAAAATCTTTTCGGTCGCCTCGGCACGCGACTGCACGGCAATTGTAGTTGAATTTTCTTATAACGCTTCTTTCCCGATACACCTGGGTCTCGGCATAAGAACCAACAGCCACGGTAGTTTTTCTGCCTCGCACCGTGCTCAGCTGTTAGCGTTCGATGCCGAAATCCAGGTGAACGACCACGATTGTAAACCGCTCGGCGGAGCGTGTTTACATGCCGCTGCGTAACTGTCTCGCGGGCCATCGTTCCTACTTTTCATATGCCAAATCCACTGCCTATTTTCCATTGTCTCCTTAGACGCACCGGCCGTTAGGGCATTGCCCTCATGCTCTAACAAACGGTCGATGCTGTCGTCCTTGCAATTTCAAACTTCCCACTCCTTATCCTGTCCTAACCGATGGCCCAAAAGCAGTATAAATAGGCCGACGACAAGCGCTCGCGCTGCTTGTCTCTCCTTGTCTTATACGCGATTCACTGCGTTCACGATCGACTGATCACGCGATTCTTACAAGTTTTTCTAAACTTCTGTGGACTACACAGAAGTGTTTTTCTTCGTACACTCGCGGGCTTCGCGACTGTTCATCATCCTTTCTCTTACTTCATCTCTTCCATTTCTATTCTTTCCGTTCACATCTTTACCTATGTATCTGTACATTTCACATCTGTATATATTTCTGTCAATATAGTATTTATTTTCGTACGTATCTCTACACCTTTCTTCACCGTACACTAACCTACCTCAAGCTACCTTTCTCTCTATATACCTAATTCTCTGTCCTTTTCATCCTCATCGTTTCTCTGTTTCCACGACGTGGAAACTTCCAAAAACACACGGCTAGATCTCTCACAATATTGATTAAAAATATTATAACGAAAATTTAATTTAATGAATTTAATGAATTTATGAAAATTTAATGAATTCTTATTTTTCTGCAGATGAAAATAATGCAAGTACTTATTTTAAAAACAAGAAAACACAAGCGTAGTTAATATATGTGTAATGTGTACGCACTCATCAACTGCATAGAATTTGTATTGATTTTAAGTGTAAAGAAAGTAAACTATTGGTTTAAAGTGTACAAAACTATTATAATATACATTCATTAGTGACACGATTAATAAAAATAATATTACAAATAGAAACCAAATTAATTTTACTACAATTTGTATTTTTGTAATACATTCTTCATAAATATTATTTTCACCGTTCAAATACACGCGCCGTATGCATTTGTAACCTCCAAAACAGCCGTAGTAAAAATAAAGTATACGGAATATTCAGTTCTTGCTAATACGGCTAAATTCGTGAACTATCGGTAATATTGAGCGCGACACCGAAATGGTACCGGGGCCACTGTGGCCCACCGAGGCCTAGACAGAAAAGCCCATAAGATGCAATGTCTGTAGTAGTCTTAAGTCTGTGTACATAGATAAAAAAAATTATGATTTAATGACTTTTTCATCAATTTTCTAAAAATTCGATTTACGTTGGAACTATTTTATAAAATAATTTTTCAATAAAGTTTTGTAACATTTTTATATTCGTAGTAACTGTTCGTCAAGTCTAACCGTGAAACAGTAAATTTACATACCATCGCAAAAATTTGATCACATAATTGGTTATCACGGTCTCTAGGTACATATGTTTCAGGCATACTCAAATGTATTTTTCCAACGGCTATAAGATGTAATAGAAAAAATTACACGTTTCCCAGGTAAAATATACCAATGACCTTGAAAAAAAACAGAAAAATGATCTGACAAAATTGATTTGTTTTTCAGGATACAACTCCATTGAAGCCATTGAAATTGTGTCATGAACATTTTTCACGTCATGAAAAATGAAGGAGATGTTCGTTTCTTTTAGCTGAGTCACCCTGTATACATATCGGTTTGCTTCGCACAGTGTTGCGTAAGTCGCACGCGAGGATGATATCCTCAAGAATTTTGTGTGAAAACGTTTTACTTGGTTTTATGTAACTCGCAGAAAATTTCTCTTTCCACCGTCATATTTCTAGGTTTTTATGCTTTACAGCGAAGTCAGTAGGGAAGCTAAATTGCCAGCATCCCCAACGTGCCAGGACTGATGCGGAATATAATACTGTTTTTCTCTGTTCTTTGTTTCCAGTTCGTAGCAGGAATCGTAAAACAAGGATACGTGAATAATGTATCTTTACACAACACTTCTTACAGCTTGAAATCTCTTTGAAAATGTTCCGTGAACGTGTTTCAATCTATAAATTTCAGATTATTTGGAACACAAGAGAGATAACTGCTGTATTGCGATACATTGATGTAGTCGCTCCTTTAACGATTACTTACTACCAGAAACAAAATCTTTCATGCGTTTTCAATTCTGAAAATATATTATTTTATTTGAGATTATTATTTAAGGCAGACACTTTTATTTGCAACATTTTATTTCTTCAATTTTTTGGTTGCATTACTTCTTGTGAGTATCAGAAATTGAAGAACGATTATGAAACGTATAAGAACAGCTTCAAGTGTTTGTGAAAAAGGCAACTGTTTTCAGTGCGCAAAAGACATTGTAGGACTCGAACCTATGTAAATACAGTAATTCCGCGAAGAGTTGTAACAAAGCGGCTTGCGCTAGATGCGAAGATAATATTTCCCGTACTACGGGGCACACCCGTCGGGGCCGCGATTCGTCCAAGAAATTGCAACATGACACAAATCAGGTATGTCGGTGAGCTAATACTAATACAATGACAAAACTTTTTTGTTTTTTATTATCTTTTTCATGAAACTTTTGCCAATTCATTCGTGACATTTTTCTGATTAAAATGATACCAACCACGATATAATTTGGATCATACTCTAGTAGCATTTATGGTTGGCATTTCGTTGGGCCTACGTTGCAGTATTCGTTGGCCAACCGTTAGAAATGTCGCTATTTTTTTCGTAGGGCCAACGATCATACCCAACGTGGAGCCTACGTCGCTATAATATGTTTGTTCTGATCTTCTCTTTTACGGTTGTTTTCACAGAATATAATAAATAATACTTAAACAATGTATCTCCACGGTAAAAATTGGAGCAAAGAAAAAAAATTTCGTACCCTCGTCGGACTTGAATCTGGAGTAAGTTAATACGCTACCGCCGTAACTATAGACATTTCGTGGCTGCATATGCTATGATTTGGGTTACTAGATACGTCGACAAATGTAAATTATAATACATAAAGGGTTTCGTTACGGTATACGAGCACTAAGACCTCCGCATACTGTCGTTCTAAAAGCGAATGCAACACCCGTACCTTCCCCTTGTCAAGAGGAGAAACTTAAAGAAATAAATAAACTCCAAGGCTGCACACAATAAAACTTTGGTGCATCAACTATCGCGCAAAAATAACAAATTGTGAGTATATTCAGAAATATGAAAAAAAATGAATTTGGAATATAACATATTTTTGGTTGCAGCAACATTACATTTCTGGTGTCTGTTAGACGACCATATTTCAATGTTGGCAGATTTTCATTGGGCCAATGTGGTATCACCGTCGTAAATTTCACGTTATTTAACCGACCATAATATCTGTAGGCCCAACGTTGGATATTCTTTGGCAAATTCACATCATTTTTCGTCGTCGGCCCTACGTTGGGGATCTGTTGGCAAAACCACTAACCATATCCCAACTAACTCCCAACCGTTGGCCACCGTTGGCCAACCATAAATGCTACTAGGGTATTTACATGTTTGATCGGCGATAATAAGTTTCGGGCGCATCGAAGACAGCGAATGAAACAGAAAGAGAGACTAGAAGTCGTGTAGTCAGAAAATATCAGAAGCATCGATCGCTGGAAAAGGCAAAATGTAATTGTTAGACTGTTATAGGTTATGTTTGGTAGTAATGGCGTGGTCGCTGGTATAGGATACATAAAATAGAATATTTATTCAACACTCGATCGAAGGAAAGAAACAAAAATGACGCTGTGTCTGTAGATCCATGACTACAGATTAATATGTTATGTTACACAAGAAATAACTTTATGTTATGTTACACAAGAAACAGCTTTACGTTATGTTACACAAGAAATAAGCATTCGGCTAAACCTCTTTCGTTCTGATTGAATTCAGTTGGAACCATTCTGTAAAAGAGTAACGTGTACTGTGAGAGCTATCGAAGTGTTTTTAATGTGTGTGTACTGTTTTCTTATTTTAGTGTATATTGTGTGTTTATTATTATTATTTAGTATTTTCTTAAGTTAATTAGTTCGGTAAAATTTTTTAAGTTCTATTTTGTTTTATATTCTACTTGATTTCACCTATATTCAATAAGTATAAACATGGTTTATTAGAAGAACTAGTTTGAACTTCAACGTCCCCCACTAAGGTTTTGAGTCGCGAGGGCGTGCCCGCTCAACCGTTTTCTGTTACTTACAATAAACAACGACGCCAACGGCAAACTCCTCCATTTGAATTTCATGCCGAGGACAAAGGTTGGATCAAATCCACTGTTCAGAATTGAATAGCGCGCCGATTTCGCGGATTAGCCGTCGCAAATGTGATGACGCGATTCGTCGACTCGGCCGCGTCCGCGATGTCGCAATTCGCGGATTACCGTGCGACAGCACATACGCGTGCCAATAATTAGGCAGGTGGTCCCCCCTTCTCCGTGACTAGGCAAGACGAACGTCGGTCCGTTACCACGCACGTGGACCGAGAGTAATCCTCACCCAAGTCTGTAAAACCTCAGTTTGTTTCACCAATTTATTGGTCACCTTGTTCACAACGAACATACATAAGTTACATCAAGTGCGCGACCACGTTATTGGTAATAAAGACTAGGACACCACGTGTTCACTTTTCAAAACGCTGAGTTTTATTTCGGTTCGACCACCTCGATTTGCAATCCCCCATTCTGGGATAGATCCAGCCCCGAACATCCACCAATCCCAGCACCGATCGTTTTCAACGTAAGCGCGTTGCCGTGCGCTGTCGAACGCTCACTTTACCGTCAAATATCGAAGAATACACTTGCACTCTTATAGTATCGTGGCATCGCCGCATTTTTCTAAGTTCAATTCTGTTTTCTATTCGTGACATCGTCGCTACGACTACTATCATCTCTCCACGCGCTACGTCTCGTTCGTGGTGAATTCGTTTGCGTGTATTATTTGACCGTTCCGTATTTCGAACATTAAACGTGTCTCTGGATGGAAACTGTGACATTAACGTGACTTCACTCTCGTCGTTCCAACATATCCACTTCCTGGGTACTCAATTCTGAGTGGACCCAGCATTACGCTTCCGATTCTCGATCGAGCCGCAAAACATGAATAAATCGATCATCGTGTGGACATAGTCCAGGTATATGAATAAAATAATTATCATCCATTACCATTTCCGAGTTGTGATCAATGTTATTGACAGTTCACGAATTTGATTCTATTAGTAAGATTCGAGTATGTCTAGACAAATGTAAGGCGTTTTTTCTGTTAGAATAGTGTGCCTTTTGTTCAGCTGCACGTCTGGCCTATGTATTTCCTTTAGAGTCGTCTCGTCTTCGGTCAGGCGCCGAAATTCTTCTCTTAATTTATTTCCTAGAGCACCACTTGTCCTCCTGCGTCGTTTCAAGCATTTACGCCACGCCATCGGGTGTCGTCTTACCGTCGCCCTGGCGCCGATACCCGAAATCTGTTTATTTTCCGGGATCCGCTCGTGGGCCAGTTTAAACATTAATTTGCAACTAACCCCACTCTCTCCATTGATGTCCCCACTCTCTGAAAATTGTAAAGGGGAGGGAAGGGACGCCCTTTCCTGCTTTCTTGTAAGGCGCTAGTAGATCAGATTCTGTCAGACCGTCGTACTAGCAGTTTAGAACTTAGAGCATTGTAGTGACAGTCAAGGATCTCACCTTAGACACTTGTAATAAAGTATCGTTTTTTCATCACATATTTGATTTAGTCCTTCCCTCAAAGGGAAGGTGGTCCTTCGAGTTTTTAACCAAATTAGTCGGCACATCACGTGCAAAAACACAACAAGTTCGAACGATCTATTGATCAACCACGAACATACTCAACAGAGTATACTAAATAACTTACTTCCATTTCGGATTAATACATTCATAACTTGGACAGATTCGTGTTCATAAATGTTCTAAATTTGAACTTGTTATCGCGACATTCGATAATACAGTCCGCATCTGTGTTTACGTTAAAGTATGTATGTTGTTCGAGACATATGCTCTACCTTTAAGTGTGTATGTCTGTTCTTTACGTGTGCTCATCGCCTTTAAACTGTATTGTCATAACAGTCTATCGGTTTAAGACCTCCTTGATCGTTATGTATCGTCTTCGATCAGACAGTCTAGTTCTCGACGTTGAAATAAACGGTCAAAGTCATTCTCTCGAAAACCAAATTGTGTCAGTCGAACTTTTTACACCTGTTCACATTTCAGCTGCGATATCCTAAAATAACTAGCTTTCGCTCTTAACAGAACTGATCTAAAATCTATTCCATTAGAGATGCATTTTTTTAATAGACCTACTTAGGATTGTAGGGCAATTCAAAATCTATTTAGAGATCAATAAACGTCATCCGATAGCTCGGAGAAATATGTATAGATTTACGGCGTTATTTCCAATCGGTTTAAAAGTCATTACCGTATGTTCAAACTTTTAAGGACTCTAATTGCAGATAGAAGAGGGAATTTTATGATAAGGGTATTTAAATTTCAAAAGAAATACGATGGTCATAAAACGCGATCGTCATCTCGGGCAAAATTGTCTCGATGTTGAGGGGACTCGTGTTAATGAAGTTAGAATAATAATCCTACATGTAAAGAGGCTGGATAAGGCGCAATAGTATCGGGTTATTCGGATGCTCGTTAGCGGGGAACTCCATGTTACCGCAGCTTCGTGATTGCGATGTACGAAAAGACAACTCAACGCGTCAATCAATAAATATATACACGATGTTTGAACATACAATTAACCAACGCATGCTCGCTCACACTATCATCTACAATGTATTCGTACAATTCGATCATCCTGACAAATTAATCGTTCCTGACTAACTACGCACATAATTTCAATATCGGTAACAAACTCATAATAATAAAAATCAGCATTAAGTATATCGACATTAAACTAGAACTTAAAACTGGAATTGCCAAATCTGAACTTGCCAAAAAATAATTGATTATGTTCAGTTTTCATTGCACTTGTTCTTTATTAAGTTAGATCAAGACTTATAAACTGAACATAACAACGGCTATAATGAAATTCAAAGAATGAATTCAGTAAAGGTGAAATGATACTGTAAAGGAAAAAAATTACTTACAATTTATCCTGGCATCGACATTTGTCTAGGTTTCGTGTGAAACTCTTCTATATCTTTAATAACGTACCTGAATACATTCTTTAATACGCAATCTACTTCATATGGGCCTTTAAAATGATATAATTTTTGGTGACACATTTCTTCGTTTTTTGAATATTTACAATTTGATTTTTCGCGAACTAGTTCTCAATTACCGGTCACGTAAGATTATCGCGTGACGTAACTTGATTTGACGCATATTCCGATATACTTTTCCTAATGACATCGTTCGCAATTAATCTACCTGAAATTGTACACACTTCGGTTTTCTTACTGTAAGAGGATTGACGCAATGTGGAAGACAACGATCTTTCATCCGTAAACGAAAATGTCATGTCATTTTCCGTCCTGGAACTTAACAGTCTTTTTGGTTCAACATAATCCTTTCTATACTTATAATTCGTACATGCACATCTTTGTTTCGAGAAACATCTTCCGGTACCGTTCCGACCCCATCTGCTTCGATATTTAAAATTTCGACAATCTCCCGCTTTTCACATAACGACAACTTAGTAATTTCCATAAAATTCCGTCCGTAAAATAAATCATTATTTATCGTCTCATCAAGCTCAGCCCGCAACATAATATCATGCTTTTTTTCTGCATACACAAGCTTTGCCTATACGTAACCTAAAATTCTGAAACTACTTCGAATCATTCCGTAAAATCGTTCGGTCTCTTTGTTAAAAGTAATACATACTCGCGGAACAACCATCTCTTAATAATACGATATTTGGTTTTCTGAATGTAACAACGCTTTACAGTATATCTTAAATCCTTCTGAACTTCAACCGACCTCCGTAAATAATTGTCTTCTTTCTCGACGCAGTGTACTTCTGCTGTCAGTTGATATGGCTCGATTGGTGACTGAATATGCCACATTTAAAGCAGGATCCTCGTTCCCTCTTCGGTTTCACACAAGATGCTGCGAAGTGACCCGTGTTTGATTGCAGTTGTAGCACCTCTGCGTATCCTGGTGGTCTGTCTCTCACTGCTTTCGTCTCAGCTTTCCGCATGTGCCCTGCGGTTCTCTTCTCACTGCCATCGGAAGATCCTCTCGGTAATGTTGCGGAATTCCTTTTGGAAACGAAATACCTGCGAACGCGGTTAATATCATCCCTAACGATACGAAACATTGTACCCGCGCAATGGTTCGTAATTGCTGACACGGAATTCCCTCGATGATGTAACTAAGTAATTCGATTTCTGTAACCGGGATATGATTAGCTAATGCCATCTTCTCATTCGAGTTCTCGCGCTCCGAGTTCTCTCCTTAAAATCGGTATTTCCCGTTAATCGACTGCAGACAAGTGCTTTCGAACTGTGTTCATCTAAATCGTAACAGTCCAGTGATGTTCGCTTCTGCCTTTCCCACCGACTGAAATCAAGATCGTTGCCATCGCACTCACCAACTAGATCTTTGATTTCATGCAATTTATTCAATCTTGTTCGTGCGGGTACATCTTCTGTTTCACTACGAGTTGACATTCTTGATGTTAAAAAGGTGGACTGTATAATACAATTCAACGCTTTTCAACGGTGGCTCGAATATGAGGAGATAGGAATTTTGTAGGAAAGTAAATTTTGTACAACGAGGTTATATTGATAGTGACCCACCTAATGGTGGGCCGTTTATTTTAATCAAAATATTCCCCGGGGATGCAGGCGGTCCGCTGCTCGTCACTCACCTCTGGGGTCGTCCCTTAATCGTCTAGCGACGTTGGCGACTGCAAATTAAATAACGAACGAAGTTGTGAAACCACCTATTCGATACGCTACGTATCCGTTCGTGACGCTGTTTCCCGTACGCTCCTGACTGCGATAATCGCTATCGAAGGAGGGGGAATACAGCCAATCTGCTCAAAACGCAGAGTTAGTGAACTGTATTTGTTGACGTATCTCGATAATCGAGAATCCGTCTGCTCGCACTGGCGTAGTCACGGTTAAACCGATTCTACTGCGTAGGCGTCAGCGTAGGGGTGGCGGTTAATCGTGCAAGGAGGTTGCAAGGCTACAAGTTCGATAATCCAGCCGAATTAACTCGGGCTTCAACAACCTTGATTCGAAGCTCGTGCGTGACTCAATACGTCACGCGGTTATAGGAATCTCGGTGGAAGACGTGGTCCAAATCACCACTTACACGCACAAGATCGACTATCTGCGCACAATAGAAGCGGCGTATAGCGTAAGCGTGTTCAATCAGTCACTATTCCCACTCGGAATACTATCTCCGTCGTATTGACGACGGCGTATATGGCAGGTGCGACTATATCGGTTGAACGGGTCAAGCCTGCCGAGATCTTCGTTGCGCTCTCTCTCTCTCTCAGAGGAAGGGGACGAAGCTAGGACTTACGAGTCAAGACCTGTGGCTGGACCAGTCAATTCCTGCACCGAATAACATACCAGTTCCGTAAGAAAAGGCGAGGGTGTACAGGAAGTTGACCATCATAATCCGAGTCTCGGTGCCTGCTGCGCTGAGACGTCAAAGCGTATGCCAGGGCTTATTGCAGGTACAGTATTCGAAAAGAGTGTCATCCGTGTTACACGGGTGGCCGTACGGAATCGGAAGCACGATTCCTTCCAAGAGTTTCTCTTGAACGGCGGGCAGTGAATTCGGGGAACGAACACGAATCTCGCGTCAACCACACCGAAATACACTTGTTATGCGGTGAAACAATAGCCACGTTAGATAGGTATAAGCAGCTATCGCAACCATGCACTTTTTTCAACTCTCTTACAACGGGTCGAACGATCTCGTACACGAGACCAGTTCCGTTCGTACAGTCGTTGCCAATAGCTCGCCGTCAAATACTTGATACAAGTATCCGACAGCTCGACTGGAGAGTGGTTGACCGCTGCGAAGACTCGTAAGCGAGTGTTCACTAGCACGTCTCATTAGCAATTGCTCGCTAGCACGATTCGTGAGCAAGTGACTCCTCGCACGTCTCGTGAGCAAGTGAACGCGAACTGTCAGGCGTCGAAGAACGTTGCGAGAGAGTGTCAGCTGATCCGCTACGCGGCGCTGTCTCTCTCTTATCCGCCTGTCTCTGTTCAACGTATGTTTGTATGTTGTTCTCTTTGTCTCTCTATACCTTCGCGACACGAGTTTGATTTGACCGTTTTGCACGGTGATCAACCGATCGCCGACATTAGCGATGTAGCCAGAAAGTCATGCCGTTTTTACGTGAACTATTGTTGGATATTTGGCTCCTCGGAAGAATAACATCGAAGATGTCACCAACGAATATAGATCGATATTTAAACACTTGACATTTCTATCTATTTTCGCATAAGCTCGATTTCGCGTGTGACCAGATCCCTTTCTCTTCGGTACGAACTTCGGATTGCCTCGCATCATTTTGCGAATGATCGTCATGGTGCAGCGCGTCGTCCATCGCATCGTTTCAACAGTTGCCACAAAATCCTCTACTGGAACTCCCGTAGACAAATTTCACTCTGTGGCGGCTACCTCCTACGCTCGTCACCAGATGGACAAACAGACACGGCAACGCCTTTCCCGCTATTACCTTATCCGTCGCCGATTCCTATATATATATATATATATATATATATATATATATAGATATATATAGATATATATAGATAGATATATATATATCGTCCTAAGCTGTCCTTACGATATCCCTGCGCTTAAGGCAGGTCCCGCTAGATAGCCTTACAGACGAGCCCTTGTGGCGACACGCGCTCACAGACACCATCGCGCCATCTAGATGTAACTAGAATACGTCAATAGGACGCACACTTTCTCCGAGAAGCGGAGGACCGAGGAAAGCCCCGGTCACTCGACCTTTCTAACGCCCAAGGGCAACTTCGAAACAGCGGAAATACATTGTGATATGAAACAGCAAAACGGCGTGATATTTTATTCCAGCGAAGAGTCACGCGTAAAGTTAGTTCCCCACATCCTCTAACGGGCCTAGGACGTAACGCTCCCTTTCCTTTTCCTTCTCACACACATTTTCAATAGCCGCCAAAAATCCTGTAATTTGTCTTTGAATTCTTCCACCGTAAATAAACTCATTGCAACAAGAAAAAAGATTCACTCACACAACTGATCCGACGTAACAAGTGAAAATTTCACCACTATTTCAAAACTGCACACCGTAAATCGTACGTAATGAATTCCTGCGAACGTAAACACACTATTCAGAACTTCGGAGCGATAGAATTCCAGATCTCGCTTCCGAATTTGTAAGAAGGCTCGATAAAGCACAATGGTACATATCGAATCTTTGAAAACGTACGAAATGACGTATGAAATGTACGAAAAGACAACAGAATGCGTCCATCGATAAATATATACATGATGTTTAAACATATGATTATCCATCGCATGTACGCTCACACTCAGTCATCTACATGGTGGTACACAGATCACAACACATAGGAATTTTCAAAATTTTAAGAACTTATTCTAAAAGTGGAAGATTTTACATTATAACTGAGGCACTTATGTTTAATCAAATATATGAGAACGTGTTATATAATATTGACTCGATCTCTTAAGGAGACTCATTCAGTTGATTTTAGAATAAATTCTCTTCGAAATTTTCAAACTGTTGAGGGTTCAAATTAAAGATGGAAAATAGCATTTCATGATAGAAGCATTTAGGTTTAAAAAGAAATTCGGAATCAAATACGCAAACGTACATACAATTCGCGTTTGATAGCTTAGAGCAGAGCTGGGAATTAAGTGCTCCTTTCGGCCGATTTTCGAAGGCTCAGCCCTTTGGCTCCCGCCGCACGTCTTGCCCCCCGTGACGGCCGTAGGGCTCAACCGACCTCAGGCGCGTACCGTATGAACTTCACGCGGCGCATTAGGGCGACACTTCTATGAATAGGTTTTCCACATAACCGATGAGGCACTATTGTCAATACGTTTTTTTTTGTCGGTCGTATCTCCTGTAGTTCTATTCCAGTATGTCGCATCTTAATTTCGAGAAAATAAATTTGGAAAATATGATAGTAATAATAACATGATACACTTAATCTTTAGACGCGGGTTTCCGCTTCACGGACAGAAACAAAGCACGGTACTATGACAATACTGTCCTTTCCCCTTCTACAATTCCTTACAACTTAATCATGCTTAATAGTAGAGGAAACATTGGTTTTATCAAGCCGGAAAAACCTGAATCGCCGGATGCTGCGTCCTTTGCCGGCCTTCCCTAATTGTAATTTTTAAGAGTCCGCGAATTAAAAAACGGAGTTTTCAAGAAGAAGAATCGTAAAATACGGCTATATTATTTCACACTTAAACCAGGGATCTTTGCAAAACAAAAATATTTTCAATATTTTTGCATTAAAAAAGTGCCATTTGCGTATGAAATGATAAATTATTTTAAAAGGACAGTTTTTTGCAATGATGATTAATAAAGACATAATGTGTCTATCTTTAACAATAACCGTGATATAAATTGTTGTTTGAAGGTAGTTTTCGTACGAATCGGTCAAAATAGCAAACTTTGATGGTGTGTGTTTTTAAATAATTTCGAAGATAATAAAATGATAGCTGAAACACTCCTAATTTTCAGTTGGACTACAACAGATTTCAATTTCAGCAAAATCTGAGACATCGTCCCAAGAAACTGATCGCCTTCTCGTGAAATAACCCGTAAATTAATTGATATGGATACGCGTGTCATCCTAATGCGGCACGCGTAGTTCATACGGTACGCACCTGAGGTCAGTCGAGCACTATATCCATCAAGGGGTGAGGCAAGACGTGCGGCGGGAGCCAGAGGGCGGAGCCTTCGAAAATCGACCGAAACGAGCACTTAATGCCGAGCTCTGCTTAGAGGAAAGTGAGTGAAATTTAATGTTTTAAATTTTTTAAGATTCAATCTCTGGAAAATTTATTATTTCTGACTGCTTATAATTTAGAACAATTTCTAAAGATATTATTAAACGCTCCTTACGCCAGATTATTGTATAATTTTTTAGTAAAAATAATTAATCGGACTTGAGGTGCAGAATAATTTTTAACATATGAACGTTTCTAAGAAATATTATATTGATCAAATTACATTGATAAATTTGTTAGTTCTCGCTGTTCAATATTTAGTAGAATTTTTTTTCCTAACGATGTTCACAGCACTCCCTTGGTTATCTTCAAACTCTCCCTTGAATCCTTTAGTTAAATTAGTACATCGACCGAAGTATAATTTTAATACTCTTTATAAAACGAAAGTAGTACACAAGCTACACAAATTACTATGTCTGCAAACCATGGAGTGTTATTTAATGTCTTCAAATGTATTATAACATATCTTTATTCAAAAGTGTGAATGAAGTTTAATGTTTTCGTAAATTTTCTTTCTGAACGAAACAAGCTGCATGATTTGAAATGAAATAGGCATACATATAGACCGTAAATAAGCCACATTCATTCACACTCACACATTCCATTTGCTTCCCGATACTATTTCTACAATGAATGTTTTCTCAGTTAACAGTTGTTCCATGAAAAGAGAATTCTGCAATCAGTCGTAAAATATCGGGTCAGTAAGACAATCACACCCAAGACATCGAAAGCCCATAAGGTGTTATGTCTATTCGTATATCTCGCCTGTAATACGAGGTCTCATGTCATACGGTCTGAAATACTGACGTCGCTAAAACACAGTCTTCTAGAACTGCCTATCTAGATAGACCAATAGCTAGCGAGCTACATAAGACTGGATCACAGAAAGTCAATTCCCGGGGAGCAATGTTACCAGACAGTGCGTATTCTCTTCGAAATGCTTCCCCCTTTAACATTAAATGTGGCTCGATTTTCTTCGTAGTGGAAATAATATGACATTCGTATCCCTTCGTCGACTAATACGTGCCTCGTGCAGAGCGTCGCGAGAGGGGAATCTAATGGTAGAGAGGGAAGCGTACAGTCTTTACGCTGGCAAAGCTGGCAGGGAGACTAAATTTAAGCGTTATCGGCTTTAATAGCACAATGTTATCGCGTGAGCTTGGACTTTTCGAATCGTCGAATCTCCAAAGCAAAGTTTGTCGCAAAAATTGCTCATCAGTACCACAAGATAAATAGTTTGAAAGTTTCGCCGCTATAAAGACTAATGCCAACTGCAAATTTTGTGAAGAACATTGTTCTTGCCAATATTTCCACATAAAGTAACGAAGACTGCCAAAATTTTATTCAGATGTGGAAAAACTTCTTCGTGAACGTTTATACATTTTTGGTAAATCAGAAGTATCGAATGAAAGGTTGGGTGCCGCTACTCGCATCGCAGACGATATAGAAGAATCGTTCAACCGCGTGCGCTTTTCCGTTTTAATGTTCCGCATTGTGGAGAACGAACATTCACACAGATATGCCGATCCGAACATTGAAAAAATATATATAATACTTTTGATTTACCAAACGTGTCTAAACGTCCACGAAGAAGTTTTTCCACATCTGTATAAAATTTTGGCGGAGAAATTAAGAATTATTTTTCAAATTTATCTTCCGAGTTTATTTTTTAAATTTATTTTCCAAAATTATCATGCTACACAGTGGAATAGGCCTACAGGTCATACCACTGACAAAAAAAAACGCATTCACAATAGTACCTCCGCGGTAATGTGGAAACCTATTGACACTGGTGTCTCCCTAATGCGCCACCCGCACGCGCGGCCGGGAAAAGGAGGTGTAACCTTCGAAAATCGGCCGAAACGAGCACTTCTTGCCGACCTCTGAGATAAGTAATGCACACTTATTTAGCTGTTTGCAATATAATTAGTGAAAAAAAGTGTTCAAAATTACAGCCTATCAAGAGACGAAACGAAAACGAAATTCTTAAAAATAATGGAAAGTTGTTGGAATGAAATCGAAAAAAAATTCAAAGTGTACGGAGTTAAGCCGACCGAAACCCTTTCAACGCTTTGCATTTACTTGGGGCAGATCAGTGGGAGAAATGGGTACTGTGCGGAGGCGTTGCTGAGCCATCTTTCTTCATGATGAAGCGACTGGTACCCGGGCTGGTCAGTTCTAGGGGCTTGCAAGCACGGTACGCCCCATGTTCTTCTCGATACAGAATTTTCTCTTATGTTTCGTTTATTTCTCTCTCGAAAGAATCGGCGACTCCTCCATGGATTCATTCTTTCTTCCTTGTTGATCGGAGACTTCTTTTCTGATTCACTTTTGTACCGTAATAATTACTCTAACAGGCAGCACTTTTAATCTGTTATTGATAACTGTAGACTTTATGAATTTATGACACAACTGGATAAAATCGAATGAACATGAAACAGTACGTTATCAACTCTCTGACGGTGGAGCCCGGGTCTATTGCGACCCAGAGAATCAAAGTCATCCTACTCGCCTTCTGGCGAATTAATTAAAAGAACTGTTGCTTTAGACACAATAGAAAGATAAAAGTGACTACAATAAGTAACTTCAAGAATACGTTTTAAAAAATTCATAAATAACGCAGTGAATGGTCCATAACATCATCAATTTTATATTTATGAGAATGGTCTGACATCCGAGCTTTAAGAAACAAAATAACTTTATATTTAACGCATATTTCTAATAATTAACGCAGACAATTAATGTCTCAGGTATCTTCCCTTTGAAGGAACCGTGACATTTTTGGGGCACCCTATATATCACGGCCCTTGTCCTCTTTTGGGTGTCGCCCGCGCAGACAGACATTAGATAGCGATTTTTTTTGTTTACATAAAGTATTTGAAAAAAACCAATTACTCATTAGTTTGTAGCAGGAAAGTGTGTGTATTTCTAAAAAATTGAACTGCATATGCATTCATTTGAATATAGTAATGTTCATTTAAAGAAAGTAACTTTTCAGTCACTTTTAAGCTCAATGTACATGCTATTCGAAAGAATATGTTATATTTCAGGGTGCGTTCTGATAATAATTCTTGAATAGCTATGAGGAGGAAGGTTTTAACTTTATATTAGCAGAAAGACTAGTCTCCCGTTCCCACCTTTTCGCATTTGTTTGTTAAAAAGGTGGACTGTATAATACAATCCAACGACTTTTCAACGGTAGCTGGAATATGAGGAGATAGGAGTTTTGGGGGAAAGTAAATTGTTGTACAGCGAGGTTATATTGATAGTGACCCACTTAATGGTGGGCCGTTTATTGAATCAAAATAATCCCCTTGGAAGATGGCGGTTCGCGATTCCTCCGTCTTCTCCGGGTTGTCCCTTGGACGTCTCGCGACGTTGGTGTCTGAAAAATAATAATTACGAACGAAGGTGTGAAACCACCTATTCGATACGATACGTATCCGTTCGTGACGCTGTTTCCCGTACGCTCCTGACTGCGATAATCGTTATCCAAGGAGGGGGAATACAGCCAAACTGCTCAGAACGCAGAGTTAGTGGACTGTATATTTTTGACGTATCTCGATAATCGAGAATCCGTCCGCTCGCACTGACGTAGCCACGGTTAAACCGATTCTACTGCGTGGGCGTCAGCGTAAAGGTGGCGGTTAATCTTACAGGGAGGTTGTAAGGCTCCAAGTTCGATAATCCAGCCGAATTAACCCGTGCTTCAACAACCTTGATTCAAAGCTCGCGAATGACTCAATACGTTCCGACGAAGCGACCCTTCGCGCAGACCAAACCGCGCGCCCGCCCACACTCATCCGCGCCATGGCCGCGAGAGGGCCACCGCGACGAAGAGAATTCTCGCTGCGGAAAGTGACGGCGACGGGTATGTAAACCCGGCCGCAGCGCCGTTACAGGGGAGTCTTCCGGAGCAGTCCTTCTCAGGACTACCCGCAAGAGGCGTAACGCACCTCGTACTCCACGACTCCCCACCGACGGCTGATAACCCACCGTTACCACCGGTCGTCCCACTGTCCGGCGGCGTCTGCCGCAGTTTTGCTCCGCAGGTCCTTCTGGGAGTAAGAGCGGCAGCCGGCAAAGGGCGTGGGGCTCCGGCGCTACCGCGGCCACCGTATCTTCGGTCGGCTCACTGTCCTGCGGCGTATGTCGCACATTCGCCCCGCAGGTCCTTCTGGGGGTAAGAGCGGCAGCCGGCAAAGGCGTGAGTCCCCGTCGCAACACGGTATCGCGGCCACACCGCGTCCAGCAACGCGTCCGTCATTACACTCTGTATCGCGTCCGTAGCACTCTCTGTACCGCGTCCGTAGCACTCTCTGTACCGCGTCCGCGTCTCCTCTGTACTGCGTCCGTATCGCGTCCGCACTACGGCCTAGCATTGTAGCGTGCCTTAGCGCTCCGAATCGCGTCCATCGCCGTGGCCTCGCGCCGACTGTGCCGTCGCCCAGGTTACCGGTACTGCGCGCCTACCGTCGGCAATCATACGTCACGCAGGCCATCCGCGGCCGAGCCGAGAAGGTTGCCTCCCGTCGGGGTTTTGCTCGAGCGTCACCGACCGACCGACTAACTAAAGGCAATAAAGTACTCTTAAGAACGGTACTCGAGCGAGTCTTACTTTTTCTGCTCCTGCATCCCTCCTCCAGACCCTAGACTAGCTCTGCGAGCATTCAGCGGAGGGACCCTTCACGTCCACCATGGCGTGCCGCGAAACCAGACCGTTACAACGTCACGCGGCTATAGAAATCTCGGTGGAAGACGTGGTCCAACTCACCACTTACACGCACAAAAGCCACTATATATAGAGATATATAGAGGGCGCGTATATTGTAAGTGTTGTTCATCCAGTCACAATCCCCGCTTTAGTAGTAGCTATATGGCACTAGCGACGGCGTATGTGGGTGCGACTATGGCGGTTGAACGGGTCAAGTCTGCCGAGATCGTCGTCAAACTCTCTCTCAAAGGAGGGTAACAAGGCTAGGACTTACCAATCAAGCCCTGTGGCTGGACCGATCAATTCCCGCAAAGCGTATAATGAATCGACCTTGTCACAATCCGAGTATCCGTTCTTCAGCGGCACTGGGACGTCAAAGCGTATGACAGAGCTTAAGGCAGAGAAAATGTACTCGGGAAGAGTGTGCTCCGTGTTACACGGGTGGCCGTATGGAATCGGAAACACGATTCCTTCCAAGAGTTTCTCTTGAACGCTTACACGCACAAAAGCCATTATATATAGCGATGTATAGAGGGGGCGTATAACGTAAGCGTGTTGATCAAGAGTTTCTCTTGAACGGCGGGCAGTGAATTCGTAGAACGAGCACGAAACTCGCGTCAACCACACAAAAATACACTTGTGCGCGGTGAAACAACCATGCACTTTTTATGTGATCGAAGCACGGTCAATACCGGTGCTCGATGGTGGTCACTATTGCCTGTACGTCTCTATACGCTCGGTCCGAAAGGTCGCACGGCAGTGAATGTATCACGTTCGATTATCGAGAACTCGGAAAATCCGGAGTTCGATATCTCGTTCGTGGTTGTCAATTCTCTTACAACGGGTGGAACGATCTCTAGCACGAGACCAGTTCCGTTCGTACAGTCGTTGCCAATAGCGTCGCCGTCAAAGACTTGTTACAAGTATCTGACAGCGCGACTGGAGAACCATGACAGCTGCGAAGACTCGTAAGCGAGTGTTCGCTAGCACGCCTCATTTGCAAGTGCTCGCCAGCACGATTCGTGAGCGAGTTACTCCTCGCACGTCTCGTGAGCAAGTGACTACGTGAACTGTTCGGCGGCAACGAAGCGTCGCGAGAGTCTCAGCTGATCCGCTACGCGGCGCTGTCTCTCTTTTATTCGCCTGTCTCTGTTCAACGTATGTTTGTATGTTGTTCTATTTGTCCCTCTATACCTTTGCGACACGAATTTGATTTGAAAGTTTTGCCCGGTGATCAACCGACCGCCGTGTTTATCAGCTGACATTAGCTGGTAGCCAGAAAGTCACACCGTTTTTACTTGAACTATTGTTGGTTATTCGGCTCCTCGGGAGAATAACATCGAGGAGGTCACCAACGAATATAAATCGCGATAATCGCGAAATTCAAGCACGTTTCAAACTAACGCGATATTTAAACATATTGATAAAATGATGTGTAGTTGAAGACGACTGTTTTTCAATACTGGTTGTACCTAGTTGAAAGCTTAAATTTTATCCATAGAGCAATTACGAGTCAAAACAACATGTCGGAAAAGAGTATTCGAGATTATGCAACAATTTTAATACTAATAAAAAATCGTGTTTTGTTGAAAATGACATGTTGCCTTATGAGAATTAAGAACACAATCAGGAAATTGAACAAGTTTTCTTGCATTAAATTTGAAATTTAACATAAATGTGTGACAACACGTAACGAAGATGACGTATCTTTTAAGAAAAATTGTTAGGGCTTGGTGGGACATTGGTGGGAAAGGGGTACTTTTTTGACTTACCTCTCCTAAAGTCAGTTTTGTGAATTTCATTTCGCCTAAACATAACTTTTCATCTAAGGTAATTACCTGAGATATAATAAAACTGCAATTTTCGGACTAGCATGCATACCATTTAGTGACTAAATTAGTAAGTTGGAACTTGACTGTGTCGAACAGCGAATCCGTATTTTAGCAGTGTTTTATACGATAGCTGACTTTCAAAGTGATCAGTTTAAAAAAATAGTTTTGAGTGCCAAATTTTCGATTCTTCTAAAGCAAGTAAGTATGTATACGTATATCTGAAGTATTTCAATTCAAATTCCATTTACTTTTCAAATAGTTGGAATGTATTAAAAAAAGTAATTATTCAATTCATTTTTTAAAAATATCTTTATAACTCTAAAGTGTATTTTCAACTTTATATTAGAAAAAGAATTTTCCAAAGAATCGCGTACGTCTTATAATCATAAGTAATATTTTTTTCACTAGAGATTAATGTTATTATAAAAGCTTCAATGTTCTTTTTAAGACCAATAACTCCCAAAATTAGAATTTATTCAAAATTATTGTCTTAGTCGTGAGGAATTCTCGACTGATGAGATAAAGGAAATTAAAGATAAATTTTCTTATATGAAGTGTGATGTAAAATGTAGATGGGCAGCAGCTCATATCACAGAAAATATTTTTATCAGAAAGAATCGAAAGTGGGCTGAAGGAATATTGGAATGACCTACAAGGAGAATGCGATCTAGACGGCCACCCTAGACGCTTGGAGAATCGAGCGAACAAAGCAAAAAGCAGGAGACATAAGTATGTATTACAAAACACTGTAGAAAGAGACGAACTAATCATTGAAACCCACATGAAATTACAAACTACTGCAATGGAGGATACTTCCCAAGTACTGAGGGAAAGTTACCTGAAGCGTGCAAATAAATATAAAAAAGCGTACTCCACAAGTACAAGTTTGCAAGAAGAAAATTCGCAGTTAAGCCGTTGTGTTTGACAGTGGTATAAGTTCATTTTTGGAAAAAATTAGTTAATAGTAGTTTTAGTCAGATATAGATATCCTCTTATTATATTTTTAATCTCACAGTGAACGATGTACAATATCCTCATAAATTAATCAAAAGAAGTTGAACTGTAAAATGTTGTTGCAGGAATGTTTTCGTTGAATGTGGGAAAGTCCATTCGTAATAACGATAATTGAAACAACTTTCTAATCGCATTAATTATTAATTATTACGACTTCAGTGTGCACGCTCTTAAAGTCTTTACAGCGGATAAAAGCTAATGGTTTAAAACGAAAACCATTAAATATCTCAATGCATGAAGAAATGGATTTATACCACTTTCAAAAACAATGGCTCATTTGTTGAAGCCGATCTTTCTGCAAATGAATATGAAATTAACAGGGACCGCAATGAGAAACCATATCCATGCTATACAATATTGCAAAAGGTAAAAAGGGAGTATTATCCAAATAAAAATGCATATAGAGTGACTGCTATCTGTGCAGAAATAAATGTACAGGAGTTAATGGATCATAGTGCTATGAGATTATTAACGTATTTAAAGGATCTGCAATGCGAAGATCTTAGTTTTAATGTGCAAATGGGGTTGTGACGGGATACAGTAGTAACAATATAAACAAAAATTTGTGAACAGCACCTTCAGACGCGAATTCATTTGTGCCTGTGACGTCCGTCACCAAGTCCCTCCTTTCAAGGGGCCCTGTACCTTCTTTCCCCTTAATTCGTACGGCCCGGCTCCCTATTTCGGCGGAGAACCACAAACTCGTAGGACACCCTTCACCTGTCAAGAGTCTGGACTGCCAAACAGGAAAGATGGATCTCTCCAGGGAGCGGATCTTCTATACAATTTCCCCCCTCACCTCAAGACTCGAAGCGATCGAAGCAGGATCCAAAACAAAACCAAGACGGTCGAAGCAAAATCAAAATCGAGAGGGACTTATTCGATAAGGGACTTAGCCGTAGAATCGAATTAATTCACGAAATTCGATAAAGGATCCAGTCTCAGAGCGATCGACTCAACCTGGCACGATACTCCCAGCCTTCAGGGGACTCGGTTCTTCACTCACATTGGAATCATCAATTCACAGATCACCATCCAAGACTGGCTCTCCAATCCGTTGCTACGGTTCTGTTCGTGCCTCCTCCTATACCCATACACCTCATTCATCACCCAACTCACCCAACTCCGTCGTTCTCGATGATGACAAAGTGCGTGACTAGATTTGTGAATTAGCTCGATAATCGCCACCTGAGAGGATTCTCCAATCAGTCCCAACTCCCCTCGCCCCAATCTCGCTACCGATTGCGGGCCAACAGGAGAATCGGTTCATCGTGCGTATGGACGTGTGTCGCGGTATCCCGATTCCGTTGGAGAGAGTCAGAGTGCCCTCCCTTCCACCTGTCTCCAGCCCCAATCGAGGCGGACTTGCTCCAGCCGACTGCGGGTCTACCAATCACGAACCAAGCGGACTGGTCCCAGCTAAGCGTGATCCCTCCTAAGCTCAACCGAAGCGGACTTACTCCGGCTGGCTGAGGTTCCCTACTCCCCCCACCCCACTTTTCATCTCTTTTTGGCGAGGGAACGGTGTGGCACGCCCCGCATCGCGGTGTGTTGCGGAAACCCGCCCCTTCACAAGATAGTGGTGACGGATGAAAACTCTTCGACTACCACGCTGCCAACCAACACCTTTCCATCAAACACGACATTCGAGTACAACAGTGCTCTCAATAATTGGTGACAGCAACAACAGTGAGTACCGCTCGCTCACAGTCCTGCCCCGCCAGCGCAGGACGTAACAGCCACTCCGATTAACTTGTGGCATAAATTATAAAAAAAGTTATTTGACAGAATCCGATTCTTTCGCCACGAGGATTAGATTATATTGAAGTATCTGTTGGTAACACCAATGAGGAAGTTTCTTTCATACAAAATCAAATAGATGCATTACATGAAACAAAACTGACAGGGGCAGACCGAAATGTATCTGTTACATAGAGAATGATGTTAATTATGATTGTCGCCAAGAATTGTACTGCTAGCGCCCACAACACGTTAATAATTAGGTGTTATATTTGCGGTGCAACATCGGAAGAATTTAACAATTCAACAATTTAATGCAACGAAAACAAATAAATGAAGAGATTTTACAATTTATAATGTCTTATCGCATAAGCCACCCATTAAAAAGTGACAAGACAAAAATGGGAATGGCAATGTTTTTTTCATTCAAGACTAAAAATGGCCATTTAAGCAATTCAAGAACGATCAAAAAGTGAACAACATATTGTACAGCAAAGAAAATGATTATTTCAGGAAGAATTTAGAAATAAAATGGTTCTAATTGTCGATGTACCGAAACTGTCCGAAACCAGGTGTTTGGGATTTAATTCGCGAAATATGTTTATTTCTCGTCTACTCGAAAAATGATCTGTTTTAGATAAATGTAAATACGAAATACATGACGCAGACGACTAGCTCGACGACGCGTGCGCGACCCGCGAGTCCCCGGGTGGATCGAGCAGCTTGGTGGATCGAGCAGCTTGGCGGCTCTCGCGGGCCGCGCGGGGGACGGGCGTCAGGAGCGATCGCGCTAACGGCCGATCGACGCAGTCTCTGTTCAATCGATCATCGATATAATCCGAGTGTGTCTCTTTTCTCTTTCCACCTTGCGATAATCGATCCGTCGGCCTTTTTCCTGTCACCCTGTTTCCTCGAACTGACGGGAACCTTTCAGCCTAGAGAAAAATCCGAAGATTTCGAAACACCAGGTTTCGGTAACACCAATGATGGTGACAGTAGTTGCACATTTTATTTCTTGTTACTGTTCCTATGGACTGTGGATTGCTTACTGTTCTACCGCTATTTTATTCGATCGATAAGTAAAGACATTCAAATCTGTATTATGTTATTAACTTTGCTAGTTAATTTACTGAGATTAGTATTGATCGAGTATTTTACACTGTATACATGTCATTCTTTTTTACATGATTGTACCTCTACTAAAAATTATTTTTTCAAACACAAATTTCGCTTATCGTAAGGGGAAATCATCAAACTTATCGATCGTATACCTAAAAATTACAAAAATTATATTGTTCAGTTATCATAGCACTATATCATTAAAAGTGAAATTGAACCCTTACATATCCATGGAGACAAAATCGGCATAAAGATTGAAAAAAATAGAAACTTCAACCTCCAAAAAGACGTTAGTTTTATCAGTTATGAACGTTTTTGGCAATGATATGAAAACTTTAAGATTAAGCGAATTTTTGCGATAGTTTTGTCCTGCTTTTCGCAAATAGCTCACTGTACGCCGGAAACTTAAAATATGAGAGAACCCGGTGCATTCATACCAGCTCTTATAAATGTTAGATGAGAGGCGCACTTTGTTCCCATAGTAGTTAACTTCTTTTGTATTATATCGTGATGAATTATCGGACAGACGTTAAAACACATTGCGTACGGCGCTCTGCGCGCTCAAGCCGCGCTCAAAACCCGCACATTTCCGAACGCTGTAGAAGCATACTTGGCGAGCAGTAGAAAGCGGATACGTACAATTCTAATTTTTATTTGGTATTATGTTCACATATATTATTTTTAAATATTACTATATATAGTGCTTACACACCTATTTATTGTATCAGATTTTTTACATTTTAACCATTATTTATTTCACAAACTTGGATAATTCTTTAGAGTATGATATTTGGTAAAGCATACTCCTTTGTGCAATGCTGTTCGACACAATGGATCCACGGACCAGTATTCTTTTATGTTTTGCTTTCGTATTTGTCCCATCAAAATAAATATTCCGAACAAATTTTTTATTTCGGAACTTGAGATATTCCTCCATTTTCCTTGCTTAGGAGAAGCCTTATATTTATGTACATTTTGAAAGTGATAGCGATTTGTTTCTTCAGAAATAATTTGGAAAAATTCATTGCCAAATATACAATCAACAGCTTCCTTCACGCTGCAATTGTTTTGTAATGATATTTACGTACCACATATTCGTTCAAAAGGTTCCAGATTTGGAAAAGTATCCTCATTTGTCCATTCTTCGATTATAGGCTTATCAGCCTCCATTTTCGAATCTTCACTTTCGCTTGAAACATTATATTTTTTACGCAAACTTATTCTACGTCTAATCACATCACTCAATTCAAGAATGTTGCTGCTATCTCTGAATTCATCTTCGTCGCATACATCAATTCACTTTCAGTTTCGTTTTTATTACATATATATGTCATTTTGCTGCGTTTATAGACTTAGGGCCTATTTCATAAAATTAATTTTTGTTATAATCTATCAGTAACAGATTGAAAATATAGACGATTCTTTAAAAACTGTTGCCTTACCAAATTAAAACATAAAGTTTGAAATTCCAAGACGTACAATAAAAGAACACTTTATAAGATACGGCACGTACGACGATGGTACAGATCTACTGATGTACTGGCTATAATGACCATTTCTACATGCTCTGAATGTCAACATTCCATTATTACGCTCATCATTTGTCTTAAGAATGGGAAAGGCTTTGTTGCCCTGGTAACGTAACAAAAATATTTGCCGTTGCTTGTTTACGTTGCCGATTGAATCGAAATAAAACATAACAACGACGTTACGCACGTCTCGTAAAAATTTCTTCGCTTGGCGCCGGCCGTTCTTGAGGTTATCGGGTGATTATAAATTTTCAAGTTTTACTAATGTCATCGTTAGCTCTCACGAGAGCAGCAGACACTTTCAATAAAAAATCATGAAATCGGAGACTCTTGCGTTCTGTATTGAAACGTTGATATGTCCTGAATGCATTAAATAATGCGCAATTAACACTATGCCGTCCAGTACACCACAGTGGTGTCACCGGCCGTTGAGCAATACTTTGTGCGCGACACCACTGTGGTGTCGCCGGACGGCAAAGTGTTAATTTGATTTTCTTAGCCTTGGCAATGAGCGGACAAATTCGTGGTGTGTGAATGCCGACGTTTATGTTTACAGTGGCGTCCGTTAGTTTTTCTACTAGTTGTTGGTTGGCAAAATACGTACAAATCCTGATTATTCGAAATTCTAGAGACGTTTCAGAGTACGTGGCGACCGTTTCACAACGACTGTCGCTGCGTATAGCACGTGATGTGTGCCGATCGTGTTCGCTCGAAGGACCAACCACAATGGTGTGGGAAATGAACTCGAGTGCGGTTGATTAACCGAATACCTTTATCAGAGAGCTATTTGTACAAGTTTGAACTGATCAACTGAGGACCCCGATGGTATTGTGTTAGAAGTAAGACGTCTGAAGAGAACCCCGACGGTCACGTATGAGAAGTTACAAACGTTCAGTCGCTCATCGCTCGGATTGCCTTGCGCCCGCTTCCCTTTCCCACGCATCCTTATCTGCGTGACGGTGGACGATAGATTTGGCAATCGTCTCGAGTGATTTCAGATAGAAGGTCCGCCGGTGTTTGTGAACCGTTACCTTCTTTCTGGAAATCACTCGTCGATGCTACGATTTATGACACGTCGAAGTTAGTTTCTAAAGCCTTTCAAACTAGTTGCTGGGCAGCCCGTACATTTGCGTACCAAATGTCGACCAGTTTGACAGTCCCAAAACGTGAACCCGAGTCCGTGGCCGTGTCATAAACCGTCCCTGATTGCTAGCCTCAACAAGAGGCAAATCTGATATTAACCGGAGAAATATCTTTAGCTACTGCCAATGTAAATTTCTTTGATCGACACACCATCCATGACACCCATGGTAATAGCTTATTCTTTACTTAGTCGGAAATGTGACGTTTTGTATTGCAGCTGCATACGTCAGAGGTACATTTTCCGTAGATACTATTATTGAACTCGTTGGTTTTGTTTGGTTGAACATTTCTGTACTCATAAGGAACATACAAAACTCAGACAAATCGATATTGATGAAATTTATGTGAGAAATAGTTCTCGGAAAAAAAATTTGACACGTATTTTTATATTTGCAACCATCCATATTGAAGGGGTGGATACAGCCCTCTAAGTTGAGGGTCGAAAGTACACTTTCATTAATATCTCGGGAAGTAGTGGGTGCAGAAAATAAACATGTTTACAAATTCCGTGGTTTTCAATAAAAAATCTGACCACGTAAAAAAGTTTTTGTAAAATCATTTGCTTAAAAAAAATAATGAATTTTAGTTTGTATTCTGGCACATTTATTAGGATTTATCATGAAGTTTTATGTTTTCGACAGTTGTTCCATACAATAATGTCATTGGTTATTCCTTTAACCATCAGGAAAGGGACAAACGCTACGCTGCGCGGGCATTAATACTCAGTGCTACATGACGCTGCGCTGAAAGAAACGAAAAAGGGTTTTATTTCGAGAATTAACTGTACCGTATCCCTAAATTGTTAAATCGGAAGTTTTCCACATTGTTAATTATTTGGAATCTATGAGAAGTACTAATATGATAGAATTCATGCGACTTCTTCAGAAGAAAGATTATATAATTTTAGTCGCGAAGCTTTCAGCGTAGCATGATGTGGCGGTGATTATTAGCATGCGCGTCGCGTAGTATTTGTACCTTTTTTGATGACTAAGGGGATAACTAAAAAATTATAGTATAGAACAACTGCCGAAAACATTATGAAACTTTATGGTACTTTCTAATATGTATACGTGTCAAATATTTCTCACGCAAAGTAAGAAAACACAATGTTTGTGATAATTTCTGTTATATTTTAAAAAACAATTTGTTAAAATTATGGATGGAATTTGGGAATATTTTCTGTTTAATAAATAATAGAGATCACTACTTTTAATATAATAACTGACTTTTCCTTTGATCACATACAACACGTGGCACACTCGTTCATATCATAAGTACATACCAATTACAACGTGCCCTAACGACCAATTCACACATTACACATACATTACGGGTAACACAAACATTCTAAAAACCGTATCCGCTATTTTGATTCATAAAGCACGAAATTATAAAAGTTTGAAAAATGTGTTTTCCAATATATTTTTTAAACAAAGAATTTATTTTAACTTTTTTTTACATGGTTGGATTTGTAATTGAAATTCACGCAATTTTCAAAAAAATTTATTTTCTACACCCTCTACTTGGCTGTTTTCGCCCCTTCAACATGGATGGTTTCCGATAAAGAAATGTGTCAAATATTTTTCCAAGAACTACCGCTCACGTAAATTTCATCAAAATCAGCTTGTCAGCGTTTGGAATGTTCCTTTGTCAGAAACGTTAATGTTTCTTGGTTTGCTCTGACATGAAGCCCCTTGGTTGCTAGAGGGCATCATCGCTGCATTTTATGTGGTTGATTTGATTATACAGCGTGTCTGTTGTAACTTCAAACGGTGAAATATCTTTTAGGGAAATCATGTTACGAAAAAAATGTTCTTACAAAATTTATTTCATATGGAGGTTAACATTTTGTGGCTCAAAATTTTTTTTCTGTAAGTGAAGCAATGTAGGAGATCGGAAAGTCAAGATAATTTTTTTAAATAGAATGTTTGTTTTCTTTATTCATATTATGAGAATATTTATTTAAATAAGTCCAACGATTATTTTTATGGAAGGTTATAAATCTTCTAAAATCGGGAGTTAGATTATCATACCATTCGTCGCGTTCGTCCCGCAACAGTAAGGTCAAGTGGAGAGTCAACCCCATAGATCTTTCTACCGGAGTTGATACTTTATCGATTTATGGTACAAAAAATAGGTCATTCCATTTAAAAAAATCAATGTGATCTTCATATCTCTGAAGCACCTTCACCTAGAAACAAAAGATTAACGCCATACTAAGGCCATACATACTACGACAATAGACCAATGCATCTTTTGTTCCGAAAACTTTTCTACTACTATCATACTTTCGGAGTAATTCTAGCAAACTGTACAATGATTAGCACCCTAAGCCAAAATCGTAGTAAAAACCTTTTTATCTTTTTTTGAAATGTTCAAACGAGCTTAACTTGCTATTCTTATAACCTAATAGAGATTTTGCAGCAAAATCAAACAGTTTTTCGAGTCATAAATCTTTCATTATAAAATATATTCAGTGAATAACAATTGCAAGACAAATATTACAGTCATTGTTAATCTGAATTATTAACTTAATTATTAACTTAATAAAGAAAAATAATGAAAATAGTTTGTACTGCATGTAGGCGTAAATTCTGCATAATGTATAATTTACGTCTGAACTAATATCATCAGCATAATATATAGAAATAACTTAAGAGACGACGATAATGCTGAAAGAAGAAAGAGAAAAATATTTTAAGGATTACATGAGTCATCCGATTCAACTCTGCCTTTTTGGCGAATGTTCTTCTTGTGTGAATTTAGAATTTTTGGTTTATTTAAGAAAAGATCTTTATAAAATGTACATGGTGGAACAATAATTTCGACGTAAGAAATTATTCTTCGTGAGAATTGTTTTCACTAATTCACTGACGAGGCTCTCGTAAAATTGTGTACACTTTTAACAAAGCATTGTGGAAAGAACCCTGGTCTGTGTCTTCTGATACGAATTCTTGTAGTTTGGTTAAAACGGATTATCCTACTACTTTCTCAAATATCTCAAGAGTTAGAATTGTCTTAGGTGTCTCAGAAATTGGACGCGTACTATTATCGGAGTCTCTTCCAAGACACTTGGAAAAATCGGTCGCATTCGGATTCCACGGATACAGTCCACATGCTTTGAAACCGTTGATCACCACGCATTTGTCAATATGCTTCACCAAAGCAATAGCAAGGATAGAGCCAAAATCTATTTTTGTTAACGTTTTAGTAAGTTATTCCGCCGCCAATCTAGTACTCCTTTCTTCCACGCGTTTTTCATTGGTTTGAAAGCTGAAACGTCTGCAGGTTGAAGAATGCGCGTGGCATTAGGGTAAAGTACAATCAAAATGATTCCATTTTCCTTACAGGACTCACTTAACTCGTAGTTCATATGGCTTTTGTGATCATCTAGGAATAGAATTATCGCGAACTGTACGTCTTCTCTGACGAGATGGGGATAGAGTATGTTGTGGATATATTGATAAAATAAATCTTGGTTCATCCAACCATTATCGGATAACACAAAGCCCCAAGAGGAAGGTACAGAGGCACTAATTTCAGCGCGCATACTCTTTTGGGGGTATATCACCATTAATGGACTGATCTCACCACTTGCAGAGAAAGTAAACATTACAGTCGGTCAGGATTTGGCTGAGCATGATCAATTTCATACACGTTTTTTGTGCCCCTCTGTGCAAGTACTTTTGATTTTTTTGGCACAATTGAAAATTAGTTTCATCTCCGTTATATATTCTAGTAGGGTCTGCTAAAATATGCTGCAAATTCTGTTCATTTAAATAATTCTCAATTTGTGCAAACCACTTTCGTACATTTAACTCTGACACGTTGGCGCTGGCGGCCGTTCAAGCTTCTGCAGTTCGAGTAGTAATCTCTGGATGCCGTTTAAAAATAGACGATACCATCCTTCTCCAGTTTTATCATGTACAAAACAGTTTGATCTTGGTTCTTTGCTCAAAAATTTTTCGACGCTTACCAAAACATCGTCTTTTCTTCGAAGAAAACCTTTCCTATTGCCCATAACAATCCATTCTACTAGAGTTTGTTCCTCAGCTTCTGTTAATACAGTCCTTGGGTCTGGTCTTGATTTAATAAATTCTGAACTTAGTCGGGATTGTAGAGTAGGCCGAGGAACGCCGATCTTTCTTGCCGCCGTTTTTGTTTTTTTGGCCATGCCATTTTGTACTGCCTCTATAGCCTGAAGTAAGCCTGCCTCAGTGTATTTTTTAGAATAAGTGCCTTTGGAGGAAACTTTAGGCATTATTGTTTTCTGAAACGGATAAAACGATTTAATCTAATTTCCATTGCAATGATTGGCGCCTTATTATCTTATAGTGACTGGCCCCTTCAATGTACATTGATTGGTAGTGAAGAATTGATAAAAAGACTTTTTTCAACGAATTAAAATCATATTTCTAATTTGTTTCAAAGATCCAAAGCATTAATCTTTCGAATATTAGAAAACAAACCAAAACTGTATATCTAGTAATTGGCACAGGTGCCAATTAATTAAACTTCCATACATAAATAATGTATGGTTTGTGTAATAAATGAACGGTTTAACTGCGTTTGGGAGAACTCTTTTTATCAAGTTTTTTAATACAATCTTATAGATTTCGACGTGAAAACACCGAAAATGAAAATCTTATTGTGCGGAATTCATTGGTTAAAAAGTTATACGCGTATAAAGTTGAACACTTTTAAGCCTTTCTGACAGGTTAAAGCCCCGCCATATTGATATATTTGCTAGGTGATACACATAAAATGGGCTAAATACTTCTGAACAGATCCGTTAGATTTCAGCACAAACACGTACGTTATGGAGATCGGGCTAGTGTACGTGCTATACACTGCCAGCAGGCTCCACTCCTGCGTAGACTACACCAAAGGTACAGAGGAACGCCGTGAAAGAAACGACACCGTTACATCTAACAATTACTTTAATGAACGTGTTACATCGCGTGTACAGTGAGACTCGATGCGTGCTCGACAAGCGACTGAGCAAGGCTGGGGGCGAGAGCCCGCTCGGCGAGAGCAGCGCGCCCAACTGTGGACGCTTGCACTGCCACGACCAGGTGGGGGCATCCCCACAGTACTTCCCCTCAAGGGAGAAGGTTGTACGCTGTGGCTAAGTAGCCTGTGTTACGGGCGCGTTTGACGCATACAATCTTTGGTACAGAGCTCTTATATTAGTCAGTATAATGCTTACGTGCTAGCTTAACCTAAGGACGGTGCTTACAAACTAGCTTAACCTACGGACGGCGCGCGGTATGTATTTGATTTGCTCAATCGTTTTCGCGAACGTCACCTTTTTCGCGAGTAGGTGCGCGGCGCGGTATGATTAACGTTCGCTGAGAGTTCGCCGGTAGCGGAAGGCGAATCCGCGCTTGTCGCCGGCGGTTCCCCGTCCTCCGGAATGAAATATGCCGGTTTCAAGTGCTCGACGGACACCGTGCGAGGAGTGTCGTTGATCTCGATGACGAACGTACGGTCCGAACGTCGCTCGAGGACCTTGTGCGGCCCAGTGTAGGGCTTCTCCAAAGACTTTTTGGCACTGGCGAGGCAGAAAACGTGAGTGCACGATGCGAGGTCTTTATAAAAGAACGTCTTGCGCTTGTCGCGGTGCTCAACGGGCACAGGACGGACCTCCCTCATGTATTCCCTGAATTCCTCCAGGAAGCAACGAGGGTTCGGGTCGAAGTCGCGTAGCAGGAAAAACTCGCCAGGCACGCGCAGCGATGTACCATACATGAAGTCCGCGGGAGACGCGAGGGTGTCCAGTCGCACACGCGTGCGGAGCCCCAGGAGGACTGTCGAGAGGACGCGCGACCACTGCCGCGAATGACAGGTGAAGGCGGTCTTTTGATCGCGGTGCCAACGCTCCACCAGGCCGTTAGCGGCCGGGTGGTAGGCGGTCGTGCGAATACGCTGGCATCCGATGAGCGACAGCAGAGCCGAGAACAGCTGGGACTCGAACTGTACTCCCTGGTCGGATGTAATATACGCGGGTGCACCGAGGCGTGCCACCCAGGTGTCGAAAAACGCTCACGCGACGGTCTGCGCGGAGGTATCCCCGATGGGAACGGCCTCCGGCCAACGCGAGAATCGGTCTACCATAGTTAGCAGGTGTTGGAAACCCTCGCTTGAGGGAAGGGGCCCAACGATGTCGATATGGACGTGCGAGAATCTCCTGTCGGGAGCGACGAATTTATCTGGCAGCATCTTGACATGCTGCGCGACCTTCGCCTGCTGATAGCTGACGCAATTTTTGCACCAGCGCGCAATGTCGCGGTGCATGTCCGGCCAGACGTAGCGTTGACGGATGAGACGATCCGTTACTTTCGCTCCGGGGTGCGAGGAGACGTGGAACAATTCGAACGCGCGCTCACGAATGGACCTCGGCATGTACGGTCTCAGGGATTCCTCCGAAACGTCGCAGTAGATTGCGGAGTGCGTGGGTCCCCACGTTATCCTCTTGAGGAAGCGAATCGTCTGGATGCGCGAAAGGGAGTCCGCGACCACGTTCTGCTCGCCGGCGAGGTACACGAGCTCGGTAGAGAATTGGGCGATGAATGAAAGTTGCCTGCACTGTCTTGGGGAAGCCTTCTCGGGCGATTGCAGGAACGCGTAAATTAGCGGTTTGTGATCGGTGCAGATTTTAAACTCGCGTCCCTCAAGGAAGTGCTTGAAATGATGTACGGCCTCGAAGACGGCCGTGAGCTCGCGGTCATACGTACTATATTTGAACTGTGTTGGCGTAAACTTTCTCGAGAAAAACGCGAGGGGTTGCCATGCAATGCCGAGCGCTTGCTAGACGACCGCGCCCATAGCGAAATCAGACGCGTCCGTGACAAGGCGGATCCGTGCTGCGCCCGACGGGTGCGCGATGAGGGCCACATCAGGTGGCCGAGAAAAACCACCTCCTCGACGCCGAACCGGCATTTTTCGAGGTCCAGGCGGTGGTGAAACTGTTGCAGTCTCTCGGAGACCGTGAGGAGGTGCCTTTCGTGTTCCTCCGGTGAGAAAGATGCTACGAGGATGTCGTCGATGTAACCAAAGACGAAGTCTAGTCCGTCCAAAGCTCTGTCGATGTAGCGCTGGAATGTTTGCGCGGCGTTTCTAAAACCGAAGGTCATAGCGCGGTACTCGAAAAGACCGAATGGGGTGATGACCGCGGTTTTCGGAATGTCCTCCGGCGCGACAGGGTTCTGGTGGAATACCTTGAGCAAGTGAAGGGTGGAAAAGATTGACTTGTCGTGCAAGACGGCGGGAAAATCGTGTAGGTGAGGTATTGGATATCTATCAGGGACGGTGATGTGGTTCAGGCGGCGATAATCGCCGCAGAGGCGCCATTCCCCATCTCGCTTCGGTACGAGGTGTATGGGGCTGGCCCACAGGCTGCTCGAGGGCCTGCAGATGCCGGCTGTAGGTTGTGTACCTGCGCCGCTGCAATAATAAAAGTGACTGCGCCAATTTAGGGCGGTCATTTTTCTACTTCCAATCATATGATTTTAACGAATTATCTGAGACGACCGTAATATATTTTTAATATAATGTGGCGGCTTCCTCCTACGCTCGTCACCAGATGGGCAGAGAGACAAGAAAATGCCTTTTCCGCACAATACCTCATCCGTCGCCGATTCGTATATATACCGTCCTAAGCCGTCCTTACGATATCACTGTTTCTAAGGTAGGGCCCGCTAGATAGCTTTACTAATGACAAGTCCTATAGCGGGCACAGGTCGAAAACACGCTTTATTTCTTTTTCCTCCTTACCCACACATTTCAGCTGCCGCCAAATTGAAGACAACAACCGTAACAGACGACAAAACTATAACCAGGAAGCCCCCTGGCAGATGCCAACAACTACTACCGATCTTACTGTCCAGTCCAAAGGCGTCTAAGAGGCGCCTCAAAGGCGTCTGAGAGGCGTCTAACAGGCGCCTCAAAGGCGTCTTTAAGACATACCCTTTTGTAACAAACGACGCTCCAGCGACCATCGAGCGACCTTCGAGTCGTCTTTAAGCCGCCTAAGTGTCTTGCGGCAGGCGTCTCAAAGGCATCTGTGAGTCGTCTTTGTGCTATCTGGGTACCTTCTCTTTGAAATCCTGTATGTGATTCTGTATATTTTAATTACTCTACACCGACAACGATCGATTCCATGATTGTTGTTATAAATCTTCATTTCGCACCGATGAGTACATTTTTTAAATTTCCGCAACAAACCACAATCCTGAGCCCAAGTAATTGCTTCTTCTTTACTTCTTTCCATATCTCTAAAGTTAAAATTTCTAATAATAGAACTAACCATTTCAAAATCAACAATAAACTTATTAATAATTAATTTGTGAAAAACACTTGAAATTGTTTATATTTACAAAGTATGTGTGTGGGGATTCTCCCCAGGTTGGCACCTTTGCGCTGAACATAGTACTCAGCAGTTGGCACTACCCCGCGGAGTGGGGTAATCGCTATCTTGCCGTTAGCGTCCTTGCAGCGTCCTTGCAGCGCTCTTGAAGCGTCCTTCTCCTTCTTCGGCTAACCCTCAAGGTGTACGCACGCATCTCGTGCCTTACTAAGTTTATACAAGTTTGGTTATATGTTCATCAGAGTACATTTACAGTGTCGATCATTATATTTATCGTTGCACCGACACTTAAGCATATTTGAGTCAATTATATAAACATTGTTACTGTTGAGGGCACCCTGTTTATTTGCCGATTCCTCCTCCAATCAACGTGCGACAACGACCGAGTGGAGCAGTCTATGTGTCCCTCAGGGAGGCGTACTTGGTCCAATTCTCTTCTCTCTTTACTCTGCGCAGCTTACCGTTGGTCTTCCAAAATCAATCAATGTCTCACTATTTGCAGATGACATAGCTCTTTACATTAAATTCTCTTCTCTTAGTCGTGCCAAAAAAATACTGGAAAAGGCCATTAACACTGTTAGTAATAACTTGTTCAACATTGGGCTTGTACTCGCCCCAAGTAAAACGGGTCTCCTTCATTTTAGCAACAAAAGAACCCCCATCGACAACGTTCAAATAAGGGTAGGAGGCTGCATTATCGATGCATCTAAACATATTAGGTTTCTGGGAATCATATTCGATAACCGACTGACGTTTGGTCCTCATGTAGAGCGTATATACAATAAATGTATGAAATCTCTGAACATGATTAAATTCCTATGCTCAACGTGGTGGGGATCGGATCCTTCTACGTTGTTAATAATATATAAAAGCTTCGTACGCTCGATCATAGACTACGGATGTTTTGTTTACTGGCCCAGAACAGCTCTTCTTAGAAATAAGTTAGAAAACATTCAAAATTCAGCTGTTAGAATTGCACTTGGCTATCGTAGAAGTACTCCGCTTAATGTAATGATAGCAGAATCCAAGCTGATGCTACTATAAGATAGGACAATCTTTCTTTGTGAACGATACCTTGCTAAAATTGCTTCAAATAATGGTTCCAAAATTTTTAATACTATCACTAAATACTTTCATCTATCCAGAAGGAAACACTCTAGATTCAAAAACAAAATACTAGACGTTTGCATTGGATCTCTCCCCGAGCTAAATGATAAAATTATCTCTAATAATAACTTTAACCTATACTGTCATGATTTCAAAACATTCATCCATCCCAATCGACACTACCCTGTGTGCAGATCTCGGTAGTTCAATGGATCCCAACTCCCAGATTGAACAAGTCCTTAGAGATAACGCCGCCACAGCCATATTTACCGATGGTAGCAAAATTGCTAACGCAGATTATGTTGGTTGTTCTTGTATTTGCTACGACCTAGACATTCGACTAAAAAAAAGTATTGTAAGTTGCGCGTCGATCTTTACAGCGGAATGCTTGGCCCTGCGCGATGCTTTGGATGTTGCTCTTCAGCATGGAAATCGATCTTTCGCTATTTTTACCGATTCTTTGAGTGCCTTACACTGTCTAAATTCCACCAGCATTAAAATCAGAACAAGTCCTTTCATACTTGATATTAAAAAGAAATATGTTGAATTTTGAAGGTAATCTCAACACTCGTTCCTCAGTCACTGAGCAAAGTACCGTCAAGGGCACACACTACTTCCAAAAATTCCACAACCCAAGTCAAACTCCTTGGTTTGTTCAAAATATTGATGCCCTCACCAAAAGGTGTTTTGTGTCCACTATAAACCGCACCAGGGCCAACCACTACAACCTTGCAGCCTCTTTGTATCGCGTAAACATTGTGAATGACCCGAGTTGCAAGTGTAACTACCCCTCCGAGGACTTAGATCATGTTCTTTGGCAGTGCCAACTGTACGACTCCCAAAGAATCAAATTAGTAAATAACCTGCGCAAACTCAAGTTCTTCCTTCCTCTAAAAGCGGACATATTCCTTGCGGAACCAAATATCAAAGCCTGCGAATTCATCTTTCAGTTTTTAAATGATTGTAAACTCCATCTCTAGCGTTTATTAAGACTGTCTGTACTTAAATTGTATGCCTAATGTATAATTGTGAAAGCCGAAATAAACCTACAACAGGTTTCAGTGGCTCAATAAAAAAAAAAAAAAAAAAAGAGCTAAGGTAACAAGCTGCATAACCGACAACGGGCAGTACCACAATCATCATCTCCACATGTATAGCCACCGAATTGCCATCTAGCGCATACGCTCAGTACTATTTAGCCGATCCCGCAAATATACCATACTACCTAACACATGCGCTGAACACTCACGATCTATCCAGCGCGTGTGCCGAACAGACCTACCTACCTGTACCACTCAACGAATATCCAATATGGCAACGCTCTAACCTGTCAAAAACGCTTAAAACTGTTCATCTTTACACGCGTATAAGTTATAAACCAGTGAATTCTTAACAACCATGCACACATTTTCGGAATATCTTCATCGATATCTACAGGATCACATAAAAAAAAGTTCAGAAAGTTAAGGACACGGAGTTTTCCAAAACGCGATCGAGCAATCCCATTGAGCATTTATGGAAAGAAAATTCAAAACGATTATATCCAAATACACGACAAACTCAAAAGAAACGTTAAAAAAACCAAATTATGAAAATTTAGAATAGTGTTGAATAAAATATGTTTGAAAATTTGGTGAATAGTATGCAACGGCGTCTGCAAGATGTAATCAGTATTCAAGGTAGACCAACAAAGTATTACAATTTCGTGTGTTTGTGAAAAACACTACAGTCGTTCGAATACTTGTGTGGCCTGCATATCGAATACATTTATGGCTCTTATTGTTAGATTGTAACGCATCGACATAGAAAATGCGTTTACACAGCATTGTAGACTTTGTGTGTCTAATAATATTTTCTTCACTGCTTAATTCGCAACATTTGATCCACGAAGCAATCCTTATGAAACGTCTCCTTCAATTTTGGTGTCTCCACTTCTTTAAAAGTCATGGCCATTTTACTGGCGCGAGAAGTTCAGTGCTCCGATCAGTTGACCCACTTTTCATCTCTTGTTAGAACGTATGAATGGTTATGCGACCCTATGGTTATGCCGACAACTTTGATCATACTTAAGAAATGTATGGATTCTTATTTAAAATACAAATATTTAGCTAAAGGTCAATTTTAAATTTATTTTTCTTCGAAAATGCTTGAGAACGAATAATCAAATCAGCGAATTCAGAGTTTCGTTGTTATCAAGTCTTCCGATAAGTACAGCAAATATTCTTTTATATTTTTGGAAGATAACAACCATCAGTCTAGAAAATTACAACTGCTTTTTACGATGAATCCAAGAAGTATTTGAACGTTGATTACCCGTTTCTCGAAAAATTGCCTCTATTTAAACTGTGATACATAATTACTAAGATTTATTTCATGATGTAGCAGGCGAGAAACTAAAGAAACGTTTTTTCTTGAAAATGCTATACATTTAAACGTCTGTGATAACTAGACTGCGGATCTTTATGCATTTCTGGTTTACAAAAATTTTCCGAAAATGTTATTTTCGATCTACAAAGACTGTTACGATTAAAAATACGATTCTATTTGCTTCCACTTCCTCAAAATTGGTCTACAAAAATTGAAAATTGCACAAACATCCACAATCTAGTGATTACTTTGAGAAAACAAGTTTTGTTAGTCGTTTTATCGACCTTGGTATGCAATGTGTGCCGCTAACTTTGTTGTAGTATAGAGCATAACCATGAGGGCTTTACACGACCGAACTTGTCCCTCATCTTTAGTCCATAAAACAATGGAAAAAAATCGTACATCAATTTTTAAATAGTTGTAAGGAGAACGTTTCAAGCTTCACATATATAGCAGTTCCATTTAAGAGAAAATTTTTGATAAAGTTCGAATTTGCAGCATTTTTTAAAGAAAAATGTTTCTTCAGTTTCTCATCTGCAGTATCATGTAAAAATATCTCAGAGAAAAATGAACACTGCTTTGCGAAAGTGGAAGCTTCAATTTTCAGGCGACTTTTCTGTCGCGTGGCGATCGTTATTATCGTTCACATTTACTGTTGCACGTTTGTCGTTTTCTTCGTGTATGTATTTTTGACACTACAGTATAATCAGTTGTGTAAGAGTTAGGCCCTTCGTCCACGGGGCGTTGCGTCAGAGACGCGTACGCGAAAAAATGTCGCTTGCTGTATTCTTCAATGCTGCGACCAATGTAAAATAATGGACGTCTGTCCACGAAGCGTAATCGCCGCGTAATCGTCGCTACCTGCAGTCGTCACGCGCGTAGCGTACGCTGCCGCGATCGTCTGTACACGAAGCGTAGAGTAAACTTCACGTTAGTTACGACAAACAAACAGAAATGTCGAGTGACGAGGAAGACGTGATACTTCTTTATAATTATATTCGACACAAAAGAAGAAGGAGGAAATTCTGGTTGCACCCTTACATTCGCAATAACATTAACTGTTTAAGTTAACCGGAATTAGCAGAAGACGATGCTAGGTTTCAAGCATTTTACAGAATGCATAAAGACACATACAAAAATCTTGTACGAATTGTGGGTCCAAGTATAGAAAGGCAAGATACAAATATGCGAGAATGTGTAAGTCCTGAAGAAAGGATTTTGATAACATTAAGGTAGGTAAATAAAATAAAATTGTTTATAATAAATTATTAATATTATACATATCAATTGAGGACTGAATTTCGAATTCAGGTTATAGAATAATTGTCAATTTACATATACTATACTAAAATATACATATAGTAAATTAGAGTCAAAGATATTTTGTTTTCAGATACCTGGCAACAGGTTGCACTTTTGTTTCATTGGGATTGTACTTTGCAAGAGGAGAATGTACAATCTCAAGAGTTGTAGCGGAAACTACAGAGGCAATATGGACTGTATTGAAACAAATTTATATGCCCGTCCCTAGTACGGAAAACTGGAAAGAAATAGCAGATCAATATTTTGAATTGTGGAATCTACCAAATTGTTTGGGGGCTATTGACGGAAAACATATAAGGATTCAACAATTTCCAAATTCGGGGTCCACAAACTTCAATTATAAAGGATACCATTCCGTCATTTTATTGGGGTGTAGCGATGCAGACTGCTGCTTTATATCCATCGAATGTGGTTTCGCAGGTAGAAACAGCGACGGAGGTATATTCCGCACATCGGCATTAGGTCGTTGGTTAGAACGAGATGGAATTCCTATGTCGTCGCGATTACCACACGATGAAACAGAAAACCAGTTTCCGTATTATTTCGTTGCCGATAACGCTTTTCCCTTGCGAAAGAATGTAATGAGACCGTATGCCCAGAGAGACATTAATAATAGAAAAAGAGTTTTTAATTATAGATTAAGTCGTGGGAGAAAAAATATAGAATGCACATTTGGCATGTTAACGCAAAAATTTCAAGTATTTTTAACACCTATTCGATGCCGAAAGTATAACACCATAGTATCCATAATTAAATGCGCTTGTGTACTACACAATTATATACGAAAAAATGATGGAATCCCATACGGAATCCATACAAATAACGAAACGGTCCCTTTTGCAACTAGAAGTATTCCTAGTGCAGAAGAAAATATTAACATTTCAGAGCGACCTTCTCCGCAAATTTTACGCGACTATTTATGTAATTATTTTATAAAATCACAGGTTGCTTTGCCATGGCAATGGAATGTGTGCATAAAAAATGAATAAAATAGAAATTCTTCATATAAGATAATTTCATTTTTGTCGTTATTTCATTTCGTGCCTTTTCTGTAGTGTCGTTTCTTGAAAAATCTAATATAGTATAATTACACTGTCCAACAAATTTCAACTTTTCTTTTTACGTTTCGATGTTTACTATAATTCAATATCTTTTAAAACATCACAACATGTGTTTAAAATTGAAAAATATGTATCGCATAGTGAAAACCGAAACATTTTTTGACTGTTAGGCAGTGTAATCAATCATTGATTTCGTATTACTTTTTGTTGTTGCCGAGTGTAAAGAGAAATGGAGAAACATTAGGAAAATTTGAAACCTGCAGCTAGTGGTTCTTCGTCGAAACAGAAGAGGCCATATTATTTGCATGAAGTGATGCAATTTGTTCTACCGTTTGTAAAGCCGGTAGCACATATTGAAAATTGTGGGTACTTTCCACCTCCATCAAGCGAAGAACAGGGAACGGAAGAACGGGATTGTACTAATGATACTGTGACAGAGGCAGAGACAACGCATGATATTGCATGTATAGCAAACGGTACAAGACGTAGAAAAAAAATAGATCAGATGAGATGGACAATATGTTCATGAAGTATTTAGAACAAAAAACAAAAAATTCGTCTGAAGACCACCTCAAGCATTTCCTGCTAAGCTTGCTTCCGGATTTAAGGAAATTGTCAGATGCGCAGACCAGACAATTTAAATTAAAAACTATGAAACTGATAGACGAAATGCTAAGTCACACTAGTCAAGAAGACACAGACGCACATTTCACCCACTTCTCCATCACATTCTACGCACATGTACCCTCTTTCACCCACACCTTCAATTTTCCATAGCTCCACTCCATCAACTTTACACAATCACATCAATATATAAACATACAATAAAGATATAATATTATTAAAAAATACCTTGATGTCATGTTCGTTCCTTTGACTATAATGCCCCGCATATACTAGTATATTAGGTTGTTCCATAAGTTCGTGCAGCTTATTGCTTTGCTTTTTAAATTAATGTATGAAACGTACCTAGAAAGTTTATGAAAAAATGTAATTACCCTTTCATTCCACCTCTTCCCATCTTCTTGGTAAAGACATTATTCCGTCACTAAAAAATTTCTGCGGTTTTTCGTTAAAATACTTTTCAATATTTGTTTCTAGCGACTCGATCGCATCAAATTTTTCCGGCTAAAAAATGTTGCGTTGGCCGAAATAAGTGATAATCCGATGGTGCGATACTAAAATATTTTCTGCACATACGGGGCGATAAAGCATCTGCTCTGTAAACAGCACAAATATTGTTTGCGGTAACGGTTACTGTATTTCTCGGCACGAACTTATGGGAAAACCTAATATTATCTTATAATTCTTTTGCAGCTATAACCGTTCTGCCATAAATATTAGAGTCGTTGATTTTGATAGTGGAGGAAGTCCATTTTGTGAAAAAAATAGTTAGAACTAATTTTTATTACAAATTAACAAGAAATATCTGGTAATGACATAAAATGGACATGCCTCACTTTCAAAATCAACGACTGATTTCTCTGTATATAAAGATGCACCCAGAATTTTCTTCTTCTCGTCTATATAATTATATATAGAATTAGCATGTTCTCATCGTCACTCAAGATTCTCTTAAGATTCAAAACTTGCTGGGAACGCTTCATAAATAAAAGAAAGCGTCCACATCTCATACGCTACTCGTACGTTGACGCGTCTTTGACGCGACGCGCCGTAGACAGAATCAAATCGTGCCTCATACGCTACGCGTACCCGTCTCTGACGCAACGCCCCGTGGACGGAGGGCCTTAGATGATGGGCTTTACACATGTGTAACAAACTTAATGGAATACATCAATAAAAGATCAGCAAAATTTAGCTATCTTATTATTTTATTTTGATTTAAATGAAATTTTCAATACAAGAATACAATTTCCGTGTATCTGCTGCTTTTGTGCAGTACTTCAGAGACATAATTTTCTACAAAATAAATCCGCAATTTAATTAAATCTTTCAAACGTCGTCTGAATAGACATTTAAATGAGCAATTAATTTATAAACTATAAACTATTATTAAAATTGTTAACTATTATTACTCTATAAACGGCCTACTATATTTTCTGTGAAAGGAAAACTTTTGAATATATTCAATATTTAAATTTCATTATTACGTGAAACTGTTATGTCTAAAAGAAAATTACGACTTTTGAAATGTGAGAAATATTAAAACGTAAACATAGGAAGCGTTAATTATGCGTAATCCCTGGATATGAGAGATACAGCGTGGAAGTTAATGAAGGCAATTTTTGCATCAATATTATCTTCAATTTTCCGGCTTCGGTACATATTCCTCGTTAAATGAGAATTGCAGGTCTCGTTTCAGGATCATCATCTTACGCATAAATATAAGTCTAATAGACTGAATTTTTAAATAATGCTTGGTAAAAGTAGATGTGAGGACCTTTAACAAAGTATAAGGTATAAACATTTACTACTTAATTCAGGTTTTTACTTTATCGTGTGATATGTATAATTTACAATTGTTAGCGGGAGAAGTGAAAAAGAGATAGACACACTTGGACTATAACAGTAACATAATCAATAGACATAAACGTTACATAACACAATGCTATTGGAACTAAGAGATAGAGAAATAAACTAAATGAAAATAAAAGATGTAAATAATAACTGGAAATCTCTAATAATGACGAGGCAGTTTTCCGTAATTTCATTCAGTAATGACCAATCCACAATTTTTTAAAAATAAGAATGAGTTTAAATGTATTTAAAAGTTTGTTATTCTGTACCTTGATTACTCAGTCAGTGCCACTCAAAAAATAAATCTTTTAATTTTATCATTGATAATTAATGCATAAATCAACTGTACTGTTCGAGGATAACAATACATATAGTTTGACACAGGCTTTATTATTATAATATTATTATTCCAGCAAATTCAGATTGCTTCATTTGAATATGATTTATAATACGTTGAAATGATTTGATTACATTTACAACTTATCGTAAATAATGACATGGACACTACTCCATTTATTTGGATTGCTCCAAAAGTTAGTTTCGATTTCAATTAATGCCCTTATTGCAAATTCAACCTATAGTTTTTTTACGGAAGCAAATTGTGTGGCTGTGTAAAAGGAAGCTTACGAGTTAATAAAACGTTAGCGAGTAGATGATGACGTTGTTTGCATATGCTCCCGTTATTTAACAATATTAAATGTACAAATTGCGATAGTATCTTTTGGGACAACCTAATAATTAGACATGCGTATGCCCTAATTAAGAAACGTTCCTGCATGCACTATAAAACGGTACCACACTCTAACCACGAGTGTTGTTACAATTTCAATAACTCGGTATCACCTGGCCGTCTCTGTGCATCACCGCCACAAAGAAAGAATGTTAAAAATAACACATACCATCTGAGCCTAGATACGCCTGAACATGATTTCGAAACACGAGAGATAAGGGAAAAACAGTATAGATGCGATCCTGAGGATTCGTATTCGAAGCTGCGGGAACATAGTACAAATTCCACGGTACGCGAGTCATAATTATAGTCTTAATTAAAAGAGTGCACTGTTGCGTCTATTATTAATAACGGTCCAACTTGTTCCCGCTGCTCCAGTACACGCACGCCACGACGCCAAGGGACATTTACCAAATACACATCTGAAATGACATGCCAAATTCATACGGAGTTGATGTCTTTGCATACCACTACACACTACTGCAGGACGCCCACGATAAAATTGAACTTTAAATACTATAAATACAGATTTTTGATGTTCCGGCCCATGTCGCGGTTAATCCATTCGGCGGCCGGTATTGTGCCAGTTCATCGTAGACGGAATGCATCATTTATTTTTCTGTACATCAGATCACCTTTGCATAAAATCCAATTAGGCAATTATAGTTAATCTTATAGAATATAACGTCCGATATCGAGACATTTTAACTTAAGTAGAGAATATGTTTTCTTTAATATAGCAAATAACCAACAAACAAACATAACAAAATTAACATACAGAAAGCGAAGTATGAGTAATAGTTACAATATCATATATAATAATTATCCAAAAATGAAATAACTAGGCCATACACCTAAAATTAAAGAAAGAACTAAACGAACAATAATGCGGTTAGCAGTGCATAACATGATCAGCCTATCACAGATAAAGCTTCAATTATCTCTTCCCCCCTGCTGCAAATAGTAGCAATTATAGTTACATTTGTGATAATTCTAACCTGTAAAAAAATGTCTTTTGAATATAAAAATGATCCACAGTTTTGAATGTTTACAAAATCACATCTTCACTCTTTCGACAAAAATTAGGTAATTTGTGATAATTCTAACCTGTAAAAAAATGTCTTTTGAATATAAAAATGTTCCTAAGTTTTGAATGTTTATAAAATCATATGTCCTCACTCTTTCGACAAAAATTAGGTACATTTTATAATGAAGGGATGTACTGGGCTGTATTAAGGAATGTACCTACGTCTAAATCTAAGATAATGTAATAAAGTTATTATAAATTATGATGATATATCCATAGTTGTTTAAATAGATTTATAAAAAAGTCTTTTAAACTGTTGTAGTCACTCAATATGAACGTGTGAAATGAATTTCATTGAAGCAAACAATTATGGGGGGAAATGATCACTTAAAAAAATAGAAATATTAAGGTAAAATTATCGGAAAATGATAAGGATCTCTGTAGATAAATAGCTGGAAGACATTCAGTTTTCTATTCCAAGTACGGCTTAGAATTCCCAAATACCAATACTTCAAAATTAAAATATCAATGTTGTAATATTTATTTCGAACAAGTAAAGTATGACTTTAAAATGGACAGATTAATCTATCATCTCGAAATCATCATACATATTTTTTCCTCTGCAAATCTATAAGCACTATATATTATCATAGAAGAACAAAGACTGACAAAGAACCCAGACCTAACCTACTTTAAAAGTAATATATCGTAACAACGAAGCCATGATATTCTTATAAAAGTGTTTGAGGCGACTGTATAAAAGTCTTCATCCATTTATCCCTTCTTGAATGATAAAATTAATATAATAGAATGTTGCTATGAGTATAAATTCTATTTTAACATTTATATTGCTTGCATGTTGCATAATTGTATTGAGATCTCTTGGATAGAAAAAATAAGTAATACCAGACGATGTAATAAAATAATTAAATATTGGAAGAATATTTTCCGTACAATAATTAATTAATTAATTATTCATATGTCTGGAATAACAGAAAAAGTAAAAAATGTACATTTCTTAACGAAAGAACGCGTAATTTTGTCCGTGTATCACTACCGCTAAAAGACTTTAAAGACTATTTTCCTTACACTTTTAATTGTAATTATAACTCAGAAATTCATACAGATTTTCAAGTGGTCGGGCATTTTCTGTGTCACTTGCAATATATTTCTAACATTACTTTCCAATCGTTTTCAATCCATATATTCACGTACCTCAGGCTTTTTACATCGTCAGTGTATTCGTGTCTACTGAAATTAGTGCAAGTACAACGCGTATTGCTACACACAAAATCAACTAAACCTTTCGGCAATGCATATATAGTGGCACAGATTGCAATTCTCGTGACGTTCAACTTCCTCTTTGATCTCTGAAAACCTTTGTATTCCTGGAATCCAGTTCACAGCCCTATCATCGCTTGTTATCAATGTTATCATTGATGCTAATTGTGTTTCTCCGCAATATCGCGCAACGGTTACTACTAATTTCAGGCAGGCTTAATAACCAATTGTCCACAGTAATTAATTTAATGAGAAGACGCATTGCACATTAAATGATTTAAGTTTTGCTGGCGTTAAGATATCTTGAAATTCGGATAAACTGAGTTCGAAGGATCACGTGAAAACTTTTACGTTTGTACGCAATCTTAAACCCAAAGTAGTATAATTTGAATAAACTAAATACATACTTTCTAGCAGAGAAAAGTAGGATAGCATAGATAAAATGACATAGAACATAGTAATATGTATTTGAATTAGTCCTCCAAAAGTACCTTTGTTGCAATGTTTAAACTGTTTCTAATACTTTAACAATAAAGCAAATTGTATTATTGCGGTAGCAGATAATTAAAATGAAATATATTACTATATCAATCAATTAATTTTTCCATGTAGTTTTAGAATATAACATTGATTTCTGCTTTTCATGAAAAATGGTTGTGAAGGACTCGTTTAGTGGTAATCGAGATCCTTTGATTATATTATTGCACTTGGTGCTGACTATGGTTCGAAGGACCACTCACTGATGTGGGACTAATTGAGAACTCACAACCACTTGTGGGCTGAACACTGATTTATTTCTATATGCGCAAACTGACCGTTACAACTAACTAACGGCTGTACCTCTGTCTAAAAACTGAGTATGTAACTATATGACTCTAACTGTTTGGTGGATGCTAAGCTTCTGACTGCCTGATCGTTTCTGAGTTTCTGACTGTGTGATGTATTCTAAGCTTCTGCCGTTTGCTCTCAGTTTTCCGGTCGTTTTCCCCTTCGAGGACCGCCCCCTTCCCCATTTTTCCCGCGATCTCAGGGTGGGGCATTGCAGGGGGGTTCCCGATTTTCTGAGGAGTTAGAAGGATGACTGTCCCCTACAACTCGCCCGAAGCGCGCTGTCCTTTGACGGGGTTGACCGAACCGTTCGCGCTCGCGGATGGACGGGTGTTTAGCAACGGTGGAAAATTACGGCTTGTCCGGCTCGCTGGTGCCGATACCTGAGGATTGACTCCCTGTTCTTTCAACCGTGGAACATTATAATACGGTTTCTTGGACCTGGGAGACAACGCGGAAACATGAACTTTATAACCTGCTGAATATCTTTATTTCGACCTGGCACATGTTAGGTGCAGACCGGTCTGTTAACGAAGTGACAATAGCTCGATTCTAGAACGAAATTGCTGACAAACTCCCAGATGGTCGAACGTACCATAAAGTCATTCCTAAAGTCCTTGGCTTAACAGGTTCTACATACGTAATGAAACATAACAATATGAAAATAAATTAAAATCAAGTAAATCTTAATGTGTGCTATCTTTTCGTCCCAGAGTGTACATTTTACAGAAAATTGTATGGAGAACCATGCAAGTTGCAAGCCAATGTTTACAAGCTTAACATTCCGTGTTTGTAATTCAGTAATGAAATGAATTCATGAGCACATAGGACATAGAACAAGTTATTAACGGACGAAAATTACACACGAACCTTGGTTCTATTTTAATCGCTACTCTCTAGTAACCTGCTATCCTTAATTATTCCCAACCGTGAAGTGATTCAACAATAATTGTAGTTCTCCTGTACACTGAAAATATGTAATAAGTCAAATATGTGAGAATTACAAGCATCTCTTGAGATGATTATAAATAAAAATGCAGACTATTTCGTTTGTAATTAACCGTTATGTGGAATTTACAGTTTACATTCAAATCAACGTTAATTCTTATCAAATTGATCAGTGAAAATCAATCTATCTTTGTAACATTAGAAATATAAATAAGTGACTGCGCATGTGTATGCGGTTTTCAATTGTTGTAGACAAATTTTAAGATAGTGGAATCAAATATAATCATACTTTCAGTGGTAATAGCCTTAGTAGATCCAAAATCAATCAAAATCATACTAAATTCTACCGAATTGTATATTGCAGTTTTCGTTTTTAATTTTCATAAGCCATAAGTGCATAAAAATCCGCAGTCTAATAAAGAGTACATTATTTTAAAATAAAATATATCGTGATGTAAACCTATGAAAGTTCTATTGCCATTATCTTTATTTTTGTTTAAGTATTAGTAAAGTGGTCACATACTTAATCATCTACTTTTACGGTCACGAATAATTAAATAGTTGAGACGAATATCGTTTGTTCCACAGTGATTACGCCCATTCCAGATATGTGACACCTATTACAAAATAATGAATCATTTGCATCCGTAATTCACGATAACCATCAGCTATTTACTAATATAGCGTTTTGTTTAATTCATACCGAATCGATAATTTAACTACTGTACTACCACCACCACATAATCACTGTAAGATTATACTACTACAACATTTACAAATGAATTCATTAACCCTACAGTGCAGCTATATTGATGCATCTTTTATATGATAAATAGTTTATTATAATAATAAAAATGTAAAAACAAAACTGCTTCTTAGACTCTACCTGTGATGAGAATTTTCTTCATGTTGATAGGTTAATAATCTTGAATATTAACAAATACGATAACTAAAATTTATTTTATTTAGAAAAGTGAAGATCTGAAGGTTTGAGTAATTAGTTTTAAACATATTAGGAATTTAAAATTTGTTGTTCATTATACATATACATATATTTGTATTGTGTATAATAAACGCGTTTATTAAAATCTTATTATCGCATTTGTATTTGATTTCATAAGATACATACAGTGAAACTTCGTTCATATGAACTAAATTTCAGCAGTGTCTGATTAACTGAAATCTAGCTGAGCGAAATCTTCTTATACGAACGTAAACTCCTATTAAATGAACGAAAAATCATAGTCAGTAGTAGGACACGTCTTGGTTCTGAAAAAATCGAGGTTGGAAATGCAGCAAATACGCGTGCTATTAGATAGGAATCGTCTGATCAAGATCAACCGATTCTACTTCCTGCATATACATATAATACTAAAGCACGCGAACCTTACGGATCATTAAACTCGATTTTCTCGGAAACAAAGCGTCAAATGAAAAAAATTTATTTTTTGACGTGAAATCAGCCCCTATTCGGTTGTACTACCAATTACATGACATCCTGTATGAACCACCCATTTATGTAAACCAACTTGCCTCCGACAGGTTCATATAAATAGAGTTCTACTGTAAAGGTCTAGTATAATAGAAATTTATTTTTGTGATTGTTTTGTCTAGAAGTGCAAAAGTAGATAAAAATATTTTTCCAAATGTGTAAAATTATTGAAACATTTACTGTATTTCGAAGTTCATAAGCTCAGCAATTGGTACTGTTTAGTGCTCATTGGCCAAACTACTGAGTAAATAGTTTATGAAAATTACGTTCACATATCTGCACATGTATAATAAATATGAAATCTAATAATAAAGGTAACTTGATCTGTTATGTAGAACATTTTTATCTCTATATTGGTATAGTCCATGGTAAAAATATTCAACATTGTCTAAAACACCTATTTTACGTACTCATCTATTAAATTCAAATCATGCACTTCTCTTGTGTCATAAATATCGAGAAACTCATTAGCTTAAAAGCGTTACTTTTATGGCATACAGAATGGGTCATTCTGTGACGATAAAACTAAGGAAGCGCAGTTTATCTTCGTGAATCCACTGAAAAACTATCCGTATAAAGTAATAATTTGGAATAAATTAACAGTAGGAATAAAAAACATATATATATATATATATATATAGACACTCTTACATTTAACTACATAACAATTCATAACGAATTATATTATATTGTACAGTAGCGGACAAAGGAAAGTTTGAATAATAATATATACGATAACAACCACAATATTTACAAACTGAAATTTTATTTTAAAGCAGCAATGAATATTTTATAAATTTATATGGTGCGGCACAAATTAGTCCCCACGATTTTTCTGCCCCTTCGGATGGTCGGGCAGAAAAGTGTTTCTTACCAAAGTTAATCAGTATTTAACCGATACGAAATTGCAATTTTTTAAATTAAAGAAAACCAATTTTCAACAAAAAATCAAGGTCACCATATCTTTAAATGGAACTGAGTATTCTTAACTTCATAAATCTTCAATGAATCAATTGCAAACTTCATGAATCAATTGCCAGAATATTTGAAATATTCCGACGGTACGTAATAGCAACGCCTCGCATTTAGAGGTAAACAAATGGACTTAAACATTGCTTCAGAACTTAACTCACAAAAAACCAAATTTATATGGAGCCAAATTGAAAACAATTTCATGTAATGAATTAACAGATCTTGCGACACAAACGGACAACAGTTGAGGAAATTAGCATTCACAATGCTTACGTTCATTTGTTTACCTCTAAATGCGAGGCGTTGCTATTACGTACCATCGAAATATTTCAAATATTCTGGCAATTGATTCATGGCGATATTTTCTTTCAAGGTCATCTAAAATTCATCGTATAGCAAGTTGTTGATTTCGTTTCGGCGTCGCTTACACTATTATGAAGTTAAGAATACTCAGTTCCATTTAAAGATATGACAGCGACCTTGATTTTTTGTTGAAAATTGTCTTTTTTTTAATTTAAAAAATTGCAATTTCTTGTCGGTTAAATACTGATTATCTTTGGTAAGAAACTTTTCTGTCCGACCATCCGAAGCGGCTGGAAAATCGTGGGGACTAATTTGTGCCGCAACCTGTATACGTCTTATAAAATAATAGATGCGAAAAGTCTACAGAAGGGAACAGAAGATTGATAGTTTATTTAAAACAATGAAACAAGTAAAGAAACTAGATGGTTAGTTTTATTACTTTGTAGAACCTCCGCTGCAGTCTAGTCCAATTTACAGCAAATTACAGGTGTCGCAACTTATAGCAAAAATATGCAACAAAATTTTTTCATTTGACGCCTTGTTTCCGAGAAAATCTGGTTCAAATATCAGTCGGATTCGCGTGCTTTACTACATGCTGTTAGTAGAATTGCTTGATCATCATTAGACGCATCAGACGATTCTTATCTAGTAGCACGCGTATTCGCTGCATTTTCAAACTCGATTTTCTCGAAAACGGGGCGTCAAATAAAAAAAATTAATTACATATTTTTGACTTATGTTTGGTATAGAATAAACCCCTATCCGGTTATACCACCAGTTATATGGCAGCCTGTATAACTTACGTAGATCTGCAAAAGGCATATTTTACATTTTCATTATAGGCGCAAATAAAAATGTTAAAAATCGCGACCTTTACATTTTTCTGCACAATTTCGACCAAGAGCAATTTTTAGAAAAAAAATATTTACATTTTACCTAGCAAACTAGTTTTTGTAACATCTCACAAAAGCTGCAGTCGTTTGGTCCAATTTTAGAAAAGTTATTTGCTTTTGAAAGGTGTACGAATACTTTTTACATCCACTGTATGTACTAAAGCACGCGAACTCGACGGATCTTGAAACTCAATTTTCTCGAAAGCTAGGTGTCAAATGAAAACATATTCGTGTTTTTTTTATTTATTTTTACATGTAGAATCATCCCCTGCCCGCTTGTACATGTTATCCGGCCACACCCTGTATAATTGTATAGTATTGATTATTAAACTTCACTAAATTGCTGTAACATACTCGTCACTACATAAGATGCGAGACTGTACTGAGCATGAACGCACTAACAGAACGCTCGCGTCTGATGTTTACGAGAATGTTTTGTTTTGAAACAACTACTTAACTGCGATCCTGTCAAGCAGAATAACACAAGTCCAGTCGACTTACGTCCACTGTGAATTATTAATGTTATGCAACATTATGCAAAGTAAAAGAAATACACATTATCAAAAGAAAACAAGGCAACAATACTAGTACCTACAAAGATTTAGTGATCAAAACTTCAAACGACAATATCTCGAAAGTGAAAACATATGACATCTTGTGTTCTTCCTTACAACCACAGAAATATTGGTTATAAAAGAATAGAAATATATTTCATTTTAACAAAAATAGATAATATTCATATTTAGTAGATTTCATTAGAAGTGTTCTAAAGTGTTTCCAAAACAATATTTTCGTTGTTAGTACGAGCATTTAAGAGAATATGCTCATTTAAAACTGCCCAGAGATTTTCCATGAAATTAAGATCTGGGAATTGTGGTAGGAACTCGAGTTTACAAATTCTTTTTCATGAAAAAAGTTGGGTGCTACATTTGAAGTGTCGTTGGGTTCGATATCATGCTGAAAGACAAACGACCCAAAAGAATTCTATTAATTTTATTCATCTGTCAATATTTCACAGAAATGAAGAGAAATATCAACGAATATGTACTTTGTAGTTGTTAATATTATTACAATGCGAAAGACTTTAAACATACTTTTAACTGCCGCACGTGTCGAACAAAAGGGATTGTTAACGCATTATGTGAAAACAGATGAATCAACAAGAGAGGTTTGATGTCTCTAAGAAATCAGAAAAACAGCTAGTGGTTATAATTGTGCGTGAATTTATGGAGAGACATAGACATAGATTATATTTGACTTAAAACATATACTGTAACCGCTCGTTTGGGCGTGTAGGATCGCCGTTATTTTATTTAATGGCAAAAGACTCGAAATATGATTTCTTTTTGTGGGCCGGTTACCCCCCCCCCCCCCCCGTGGTCTCGTGATGTAACAAGATCAGGTGTGTTAAAAATTTGTACATTATTGCAGCGCTCTCTGTGTCTCGGGCCGGAACTAATGACAGTATATATAGGCATAAACGCTACTCACTTATACATAGATACTCGCGTGACTCACACAACTCTATCTTCCTTAGCTATATGTACTTTAATGTACACGCGTAGAATTAATGTTTCAAATGACAAGGGTAGAAATTTATACAGCTTCAAATAAAATTAAATGTTTATTATAAACCTATTTTCGTTTACATATTTTATGTACATACTTAAAATATAATGAAAAATCTTGTGAAAAATATTGTATTTCAATTTTGCAGCTGGGACAAAGAAAAACAAAGAAGGTATTAAGTCTTACGCTCTACGATACAATACGTATTAACGCAAATTCTATATGTGCAGCTATTAGCTTGATATTATCCACTACATGCAAGATACTATAATTTTTAAGTTATAATATCTTGCAAATTGTGGATAATATCGATTGCCCAGATCTCACCACGAGGAGGTTGCTGCGTACCGCGTACCGGCATGAGCTTGGCTTGGCTTGGCTTGGCTTCACTTCGTTCCTTATGTGCGCATCAGTGCGCATGCGCCTCCATCACGTGATAGGGAACAACAACGCCACCTCCGTCTCGGGCCAGAATTATAGTGCTTGAAATATTCCCATTCCAGCTTACACCCCCTGTTCCAAACGCAGAGTGCCGGCTCGATCGCTTGCATCGACCTCCTTCGATTTACTCGAGAAGGGATCGATGCGCGCGCACACCAGCCTGTGTGGGGGCATCGTCGGTCCCTCTCTATGAGAAGGATGGTACCCGTGGTGGGGCACGGCAGAACGAAGCCGTCTATATCTATATATTGTGACGTTGCTCTTTTTCGGCGCGTTTTCCGCGGACGAAAAATGAGACAACTCCGGGATTTTACAGGCATAGACCGGGCCTCGGCCGTCCGTACGGACGAGGTCCTCCCGGCACAAAACGCGATTCGAAAACTCGATAGCGATACTAACGGACGATGTTCGGGCGCCAGGTATCGGAAGGATACCACGCGAAGCGAGAAGGTTTTCTACACTTAAAGAATCGAATGAGGATTTCCGTTACCGAGTTTCGAGCTATGTTACGCGACTCGCGAAGGGTCAGAGGTTCGGACGCAGGAAGGACGGGGACGGCCATTACGGCAGGACGGAGCTCGCAGGTTGAGAAATGACAGCGTGATTAGTCTCGAGATTAATATTTTAATCGATGCCCTCTTATGTGCAATTTGAGCGGCCGCGACCCGAGAGCCCGCGCTCTTCGTACAGAGAAACGAACAGGTGGAGGTTCGCACGCGGGATTGTCAATTCGTAATAGTCGCGAGCATACGGTATTTCGGTATTAAATTCGACGTAAGCGATATAATTTCTCGCGAACGCAGACGTACGGCGCAATTACAATACGACTGTCGCGAGGATTCCCGGAACGGAACGGTGCGAGCGTGCGACGGCACGCGATTTTTTCTCTCGCTCGCTCGTGCGAGCGCTCTATACCCGTCGTCTCGATTTTACGCGATCGAGATCTACGGAACGGAGTATTACACGACTCGAAAGTTACACACACTCTTTCGTCGAACGTTAACGAAAGAAAAATCAGAATCTCTCGCAAAACACCGATCAACGGCGTGAGGCGTGAACACGAGGCGAGACGCACCTCGGCACGTGGAAAACCGAGGACGAGACGGGTAGATTATCGTCCTCGCGCGGAACTTTATCAGCCAATTCGTAACATTTACCGAAAGTACTTTTAAATTTTAGCCGTCGATACTACGGGAGCCTACGCGACAGTGATCCTTCGTGATTTCCGTAACGACGATCTACCCGGCGATCCCCACCCTAAGTTTCGTCGCTTTGCCTAATTGGGCGGTCTCGCGCGCCAATTTTAATTGTGGGCTCCCACGGAACGTCCCTGGACCTAGACTTTTCCGAAATTTCGTTAACGATCGCCTTACGGCGAACGGGGTATCCTTGACGGTCCCAGGGCGCTCTCACACCACCCACGCGTATGGAACCCCTTCCTACGGGATGAGACGACGGCAAGACCTTATACATGGAGTTCCTTGTCGGAAAGTCCGGTGTTGTGGGGGTTCGAGGCCTGCGTCGTCTCCGGGTTGTTCGGCCCGTGTGTGTGAGCTGCCCCTTTCTTCCACCCGTGCACAGGACCTTTGCTTGGCCAGCAAATCACGAAGATGGAGTCCCACGAAGCGAGCCGTCTTAGGTGCCGATAAAGGGTTGGTGGTGCACGGGGCACGTCCTGAAACTTGCCGTACTCGGCGCGCGCGTTTCGAATTAGTCGCCGAACCTTTAATATACGGAATTTCCTCGGGGAGCGCTCTCGAAATTCGTGACTGTGCGGCTGTCACGCGAGAGGGCGGTCCGGTCCCTTCGAACTGCGGCTTTTAGCCGTCGAACGGAACGTAAAAGTGACGTCGCAAAATTTGCAACGTCACAATATATCTATCCATCTATACACATATATTACGTATATAGATACGCAGATATACATACATACATCCATACGCTCCTATGTCAGGAGATGATATGTAACAGTCCGGTTACAATACATATTGTTACGGTGGCGTAACGAAGCGGAGGCAAATGGAGGCTACCATTTTTGCAAAGGAAAAAGTTAATTTAAATGACCCCAGGATCCGCACATTTCGAGGATTTACAACATTTTTGAAACATCCTGTATTTGGTGAGCCTTAGTATTCGCATCAGTGGTGAATTATATAGTAGATACACAGTTAAATAATGAAATATTCTATCGAAATCTAACAATTTTAGTAAGTAACATGCCAAGTTATCTTTTCTTTCAGTCTATTAAAAAATAAATAAGTTGTTTATTTACCTTCCTTGTCGGGTTCTTAAACGATGAAAGCGAATTGTATATGTATAAAAAATAAATATATTAAGAAACGTAATGAATGTAAGAATAAATTTTATAAATATTAAATAATAAAAGCTAGATAAATTGAGAAGCTTGAAAAAGTTATTTTACATTACAAAAAATACTGGTATATAAAAACGAATTACTATGCAAAAATATGTAGTATTCACTTATAGTTTGTACTCAGAAGTGTAATTATAATTTATTAGATTTTCTTTTGTAAATTTGGTTCGAAATCCACGTGTTCCAGCAGAATTTTAATGACGATTTTAAAATCTCGATGCCTCGGCAAGAAGATTGTTTTTACAGCATTACGTCACCCAATTTCAAAGATGACTCTGCGATTGTTTTCTACGACACAAATGGCTGGCGCGAGAGTACAAAACTGCGGAATGAAAGGGACCGGTCTGACGCAAAAATGCTCTCGGCCAGGTACGCGTGAAATCGTTAAAAGGAAATGCCGTGAATTCGTGGACGCGGGTAAATGGATTGTTATAACAACTTTGAAAACCGCTCGGCAATGATGCCGTCAGTTAACCGGGGTCGCGTAGTTGGACCAACGAATGAAAGAAGAAAGTCTTCCGTGAAATAATCCGTTTGCATTCCACAAAGAATGGGACATCTGCTTGCATTGTCCGCAGACGCACTTAATTGCGAAACAAATATGAATCCCGTTGGATTTGAACGGTTTTCACATCTGAGTTTGCAATTGTTGAACTTTGTTATTTAATCAGAGCGCGTGAGTCTCTGATTGTATTCGTGAAGTTATCGTTTAATTACGCGTATAAAACGCGGTTCGCCACGAGGGTTCTCAACGTGTAAAAACACGTGTTCCTCGCACCGAGTTCACAGCAAGAAGAAGGTTCAAAGAACATTCGCGAACCGAACACTTGAAATACCACTCGCCACGAGGCGGCGCTGCGCCCACCAGAAAAGCACGTGCGCAATGATCCAGAGATTACCGCCAAAAAACAGCAATTATGCTGCTGCTGTTGTAAAATGGCGATTTTCTGTTTGAACCTCGTGAATCGTTGTCGATTCGGGGGATTGTAATTTCAAATTTTTTACTCGCACCCCTTCGATTCTATATCATATTCATGTTATTATATTGTATTATATTGGAAAAACAGAAATTCGTCCCCGGCATTGTTCCAATACCTTAATTTCATCTTGTAGGTTATAATTAAAAACTATACTGGATTTTTATAAAATGTGACTATCAATTTTGTCTAGCGATCACTGATTTTGAATCTATTTATAATATGTATACTTTTGTCAAGCTAGAAATTTTCAAACTTTTACCCGTATAGTTAAACTATTTGTCTAAACTTGAAAATTAATTTTTGTGCTGATTGATTGTACTATTAGACAAAAGTGACAAAAATGAGTAACTTTAATTTGAAACAGTAGAAAGACGAAGAGCATTAGAAAGTATCGGCTCATTATTTAACGCACTAAAATGATTAAAGAAAGATTGAAAATCCTAAGTGGTTCCCATTTCTCGTAATCGATGGAGAAACTTCTTATTTTTCTAACATTTCATAATATACTATAAATATCCATTAATTTGCAAGCTCTCCTGCACACGTTGACGGTCTTGCAATTTAGGAAAATAGTTAAATATTCCTTTACATTCACTATTTTATAGTTCATTTGTTAATTTATGCTAATTGCATTGTATACCACCATTGTTAACACCATATTACTCTGAGATTTTGTGCTTAAAATTCTGTCACGTTATACTCGTTTTCTTTTATTAAAAATATTTCCTCTTAGAAACAAGGACTTTGGCGAGTGTTAGTCCTTTTCCGTTTCTCTTCCTTTATTGGTATTTTCTGAACCTTTCAGATGTTGTAACCACTTTCGTCGAATACAGTGGATCAAAAAAGTATTTCAACATTTTTTCTAGGATATTTATACGTGGTATAACAGGGAAAAGCGGAGGACACGTTCTTGGTAAAAAATATTCCGAAGTAAAGCGTCAGAAAAAGCATCAAAATATTTTGTTCTGAATGAATCTATTAAATATTTGAACATTGAATATCTCCCTTTACAACGACTGCTTACAACTTAATCTACGAATTCTTTTTTATGTTTTATCGATCAAAAATGAGGAATGAGTTTGGTCGTGTAAAGCCTTCACGGTCTAACAGAGTGTAGCTCATACTATTGCAAAGATTGTTCATTCAAAGTTCAGAAGGTCGATTAGAAAAAAATCCTAGATCAAGTTTTAAACATTTGTTCTAAACAGGAAGCTTTAATCCTTAAATTCACGGTGGATTCAGTCATAATAAAAGTTTTATCAATGTTTTTACAGAGTTTTCGATTCCCAATATTTTTTCCCAAAAAATGACTTCAGTTTCACAGCCGCTGAATCATGCAAAAATATCTTACATAAAAATGAACGATGGATTTTGGGTCTACAGTCATTCTTGAATTAAAAACTGTCGTGGGTAATTTAGTCGATATTGTTACCAAGAGCAAATGTACGGAATGTAAAAAATAAGAAATAAAATTATTTGTTTATTAAAAAATGAGTAAATACTGTCCGAAACCATAAAAGCATCGGAAGAATTTAACAATGTGATTATATTATGTTGTTGGGGGGTTAATAAATGTGGAAACATTTGTTATACACAAGTTTAATTAACAAAGCTCAAGTACTATCAATTATATAGGTTTACCGGCGCAATACATTCTCGCGTGCTTGTACTATGGCGAGGCTCCTATGTTCACCTTACTACGATGCGCGGGAACGCTGGTGCGCGACAGCTATGCGCGAACGACTCACGCCAACCGGCCGCGCCGACGCAGTTCTATCTACGTTGTTCTGTGGGCACTGGAACCTTTTTCATATTATTTATAACATATTCAAATTATTACGACAGGAAATTCATTTTTATGTAACCCTTATTTCTTATAATTAACATAAAACATTAGAATTTATTACAAATAAGGAATAAAATGATTCTGTCCATTATATTTTTATTTATTACTTGACATAACTTTCATTCAACGCTGCCGAATACAACGTATGATGTGTGTTCGGTATTGTATTAGCGTAAGAGTTCAAACGGAGGCAGCTCGACCGCGATCGACACAGAGTGACAACGCAAACTCCTCCGTTTGAATCTCATGCCAAGAACAAAGGTTGAATCAAATCTACCAATCAGCGCAACACCAAACCGATCGTTTCCAACGTCCGTGCGTTACCGTACGCTGTCGAACGACCACTTCTCGTTCGAATCTCACAGCACTCGCTCGCATTTTCATACATCTCGTGACATCGTCACAATTTCAAAGACCACGTTTCTTCGCGGCATCGTCGCTATTCTCAGTTTTCTTTATATTTAAATTGTTCGTGTCGTCTGTTATCGTGTATCGACGTGTATCGCCTTGTGACGTGATTAAAGTTACTGAACGTGAAATTGTGTCATCTGCTCGATTGCAACTGTCACCACTCCTTCAGCGTTCAATTCTGAGCGGTCCCGGCATCAGGCTCTTGATTCTCGATCAAGCCGAAACAATGTGTATTTTGGCAATATTAGAATTACACACGTAGGTATGAATTTAATTTTTATAGAAGTTTACAGTCGCTTGTTTTTTATGATAGAAAAATATGTCAGAGGAAAACATTAGTTGGTTCAGAGGGGCAAATATTAAGATAGGCAAAAAAATTTGTTCAAGGTTGTATTTTTTGAGATTTCAAGGTCATCGAAGTTTTTTTAAATGGAATGGTATATTTTTATTATCGCTACATGATAGCCGAGGTCAAGACGAATCCAACGACCTGTAATATTATGACCTTCACGTGACCATGAATATGAAAAATTCATGAAAGTAGGGCACTTGACGTAAATAGTGAAATAACGATGACAGAATAAATAATGAAGGAAAATTAATTTTGGCAAGTGTTCAAAATGATATCCATTAACTTCAATACATTTATGTAACCGATTAAGGAAGGATTCTCTGACCCTCTTCATAACTTGACCACTGATATTAGCACATGCGGTTCTAATCCGTTTTCTTATATTTTCCGGTGTCGTGAGAATGTCGTTATAAACTTCCGATTTTATTGCACATCAAAAAAAAAATCTAGAGTTTTAAGATCCGGCGAGCGTGCAGGCCATCGAATATCTGCGCCATGGCCGATCCAGCGTTGCGAAAATTTTTGGTCTAATACTTGGCGAGCTATTAATGCATTGTGTGTCGGACGGCCGTCATGTTGAAAAAACATTCGATTTCTTTGAAGAAGGGAAACGTTTCCCAGTAAATCAGGTAACACGTCAGCTAAAAAATTAACATATTTTAGACCATTCGAAGTGCCATCGCTGAAAAATGGTCCACTAATGTTATCACCAACGATGCCACATCATACATTTACACTCCATGGACGCTGGTGTACAACTTGTCGAAGCCATTTCGGGTTTTCACTGCACCAACAATGCATATTATGTGTATTCAGTTGTCTATGGTTAGAAAAAATATTCGTTCAATACGTCCAATTTTTCGACAACTTGTAGTGGGACCAATATTGACTGTATAAATATCGCGTTAGTTTGAGACGTGCTTGAATTTCGCGATTACGCGATCTATATTCGTTGGTGACCTCCTCGATGTTATTCTTCCGAGGACCCAAATAGCCAACAATAATTCAAGTAAAAACGGCGTGACTTTCTGGTTACCAGCTAATGTCAGCCGATAAACACGGCGATCGGTAGATCAACGTGCAAAACGTTCAAATCAAACTCGTGTCGCGACGCTTCGTCGCCGCTGTCAGTTCGCGTAGTCACTTGCTCACGAGACGTGCGAGGAGTAACTCGCTCACGAATCGTGCTGGCGAGCACTTGCAAATGAGGCGTGCTAGCGAACACTCGCTTACGAGTCTTCGCAGCTGTCATTGTTCTCTAGTCGCGCTGTCGGATACTTGTAACAAGTCTTTGACGGCGACGCTATTGGCAACGACTATACGAACGGAACTGGTCTCGTGCTCGAGATCGTTCCACCTGTTACAAGAGAATTGACAAACACGAACGAGATATCGAACTCCGGATTTTCCGGGTTCTCGATAATCGAACGTGATATATTCACTGCCGTACGACCTTTCGGACCGAGCGACGCTCCCCTTACGAGCTCGCGATAGGATGTTCGAACAGAGACGTCCAGGCAATAGTTACCACGATCGAGCACCGGTATTGACCGTGCTTCGATCACATAAAAAGTGCATGGTTGTTGTTTCACCGCACAAGTGTATTTCGGTGTGGTTGACGCGAGTTTCGTGTTCGTTCCCCGAATTCACTGCCCGCCGTCCAAGAGAAACTCTTGATTAACACGCTTACGTTATACGCCGCTTCTACAGTACGCAAATAGTCGATCTTGTGCGTGTAAGCGTGCAAGGAAAACTCTTGGAAGGAATAGTGTTTCCGATTCCGTACGGCCACTCGTGTAATACGGAGGACACTCTTTTCGAGTCCTGTACCTGCGATAAGCCCTGGCATACGCTTTGACGTCCCAGCGCAGCAGATACCGGAGACTCGAATTGTGCAGGTCAATTTCCCTTACGCCCTTGCCTTTTCTGGGTATTGACTGTTCCAGCCTCAGGTCTCGGCTTGTAAGTCCTAGCTACGTCCCCCTCCTCTGAGTGAGAGAGCGCGACAAAGATCTCGGCAGGCGTGACCCGTTCAACCAATATAGTCGCTCCTTCCGTATACGCCGTCGTTATTACATCTGAGCTATGATTACGAGTAGGAATAGTGACTGGTTGAACACACTTACAATATACGCCGCTTCCATTGTGCGCAGATAGTCGATCTTGTGCGTGTAAGTGGTGAGTTGGACCACGTCTTCCACCGAGATTCCTATAGCCGCGTGACGTATTGAGTCACGCACGAGCTTTGAATCTAGGTTGTTGAAGCGCGGGTTAATTCGGCTGGATTATCGAACTTGGAGCCTTACAACCTCCTTGTAAGATTAACCGCCACCCTTACGCTGACGTCCACGTAGTAGAATCGGTTTAACCGTGACTACGCCAGTGCGAGCGGACGGATTCTCGATTATCGAGATACGTCAAAAATATACAGTCCACTAACTCTGCATTTTTAGCAGATTGGCTGTATTCCCCCTCCTTCGATAGCGATTATCACAGTCAGGAGCGTACGGGAAACAGCGTCTCGAACGGATACGTATCGTATCGAATAGGTGTTTTCACATCTTCGTTCGATTCTTTAATTTACAGACGCCAACGTCGCTAGACGTCCAAGGGACGACCCAGAGGAGACGGAGGAGTCGCGAACCGCCGACTTTCACGGGGATATTTTGATTCAATAAACGGCCCACCATTAGGTGGGTCACTATCAATATAACCTCGCTGTACAACAATTTACTTTCCCTTAAAAACTCCTATCTCCTCATATTCGAGCCAACGTTGAAAAGTTGTTGGATTGTATTCTACAGTCCACCTTTTTAACATTGATTGTAGCCAATACAAAAGTTTCGGCATCTTCTCCAGTAGCAGGCTTTAATCATTCTCTTTTCAGTAATTTAATACTCCCTGTTTTACAAAACAATTGAACTATGCGGTCAAAACTTTGTCGAGAAGGATGATTTCTGTCAGGCTATCTTTCGGCGTACAGTTGAGATGCTTGCACTGAGTTACTTTTAGCCTCCCCATAAACTAAAATCATTTCTGTCTTTCCTGCATCACTGTACACCATCGTTTCAGAGAAGTAACGTTATCTTTCTCAATCGAATAAATCCCGAAGAATTTCTTAAACGTACTGATTAGAGCCACCGAAAGGAGAAGAATTTGTATCAGTGTTTACAATTTATTGTAAGCGTGTTTACAGTCATTAGTCAAGGTTTAAGAACATTTCTTCAAACCCTATGCTCTAGGGGGATCATGTCATCGTTATTTCACTATTTACGTCAAGTAAACTACCTTTATGAATTTTTCGTACTCAAGGTCACGTCAAGGTCATAATATTACAGGTCGTTGGATTCATCTTGACCTCTGCTATCATATAGCAATAATAAAAATATGTCATTCCATTTACAAAAACTTCGATGACATTGAAATCTCAAAAAATATAACCTAGACAAATATTTTTGCCTATCATAATATTTGACAAACTCTGACATTTTTTTTCTATCATAAAAAACAAGCGAGATATTTTAGATGCTCGAGTTAGGTGAGGCACACTGTATATAAAGTGCAATTATAGATACATGTACACAACACTGTACATTGTACACATTACAGTGGTCGAATATTTATTTTTCATTTAATTTACAAAACTAAAAATTAAATGACTGTAAGATATAGACATTACTGGTGCAAAAGGATTTATAAAATGAGGCAAACTTCATCTTACAAATGACTACATAAAATTGATAAACTTTTATTTTTAGTCTTGATGATCTTGACATAATTATACTTGTTAGAAGGATAATTTCTTTTATCTTGATAATAAAGCAGACAATGTAAAATTCGATAATTCATGACGAGAAAGAAATATAAATCAAAGTAGTGAAATAAAATTTGGTCAGCTGCTTGAAAACACGGAGTATTTTATAGTAATTTCAAGTTACTTCAACGACTATAAGAAAAAATAATTGATTTTGATGGAGAGCACTCTGCCGTGCTCAACGATACCTCGTTTGTCATTATGCGTGAGAAACCGTTCCCGTTAGTCGGTAAGATAGTATTCTCTTACAGCTATCACAGACTTAAGACACAGACGAGATACACAGACTTAAGCCACCGACGAGATACTATTAAAGACATCCAGCGCCTGTGCTATTCAGTGTCACTGGAAAGTGGGCACAGGGGGGCACGGGGATAACGTGGAACTTACAGTGATCTGAAATACCACACCGCTGAAAGTTCCACCACCGACGAGATATTTGTCGGTGGCGTAGGTAAATAGATTTAGTACCGCAGGTAATAAATAAATGTAGAATGCTGACATTACCCACACTGAAATTGTTTGGAAAAAAATTACTTTTTATTGTATAATTTCATAACGCCCTTGTTGCTTTCTTATCTCCCTTATTGTTCACCATCGTAATCATTGTTTTATAATCGACAGTGTATAGATGTAGGAAAAATGAAAGTAATTACTACGTAATATTCTAAAGAAGTATCGGAATTTTAAATTAATTTGAAAATTATTGCAGAATTTATAATATAGATAGATAGATAGATAGATAGATAAAGTTTTATTGTTCCCCTTGGGGTTACAATTCCATTGCCATCTCCTTCCATTTCTTCCTTACTCTAATTTTACTAACTATCTTAATACTCTACCTTATAAGTCTAACTTAAATCTACTTGTAACTAGAAATAAAACTAATTAGAGAGAGAGAGAAACGTCTATATACAAAAGTATTCCTTAAAATCTATTTTACAATCTACTCCGTACCCTTCCCTACCCGCAGACCCCCCTTCCGGTCCCTCATCACTCATCCCGTGCCTTCTAGCCTCATTTTCTCCATTCCTCCACCCTCCTCATCCATTCTTCGCCTCCCCCTCCTCATCTAACACTTCCCCCACCATCTCCTGCCATCCTCTCTCCTCATCCGTCCTCATACACACATCCCAGACATGCTCCCAAGATTCGCTCTCCCAGGCACACACTCTGCATTTTCTTCCTTCCTCACGCAGCCGGTACTTTCCACCACTCATCCCATTTCCTAATCTAAACCTGGCCACCTTCTGCCATCTGCTTCCCCCCCACTCTTTCTTTAAATAACCCGGCAACCCCTCCCCCTTCACCATACCGTACCACCTACTATACCTTGATTCCCTTATCCTTTCCCACCTCTCTTGCTCCTGCCTTTTCTTCTCCTTTTATACCATCTCCTCCTTGCTCTCCATCCCTCCCTCCTCTAACATTTCATCTACCTTCTCCTCTGTCCACCCCATTCCTTCTAACCATTCCCCTCTCTCCTTCTCCCAACCTACCCCTATTTCCCCCTTCCTAGCCTTTCTCCTCATCTCATCCCAACATAGTCGCGCCAACTAACCCCCTTTGCCCCCTCCCAGCTTCTTTTCATACTCCCACGCCCTCATCCCTGCTCTCCCCCTCAACAGCTCCCTCTGACACTCCTCCCTCACCATGTATCCTGGCGTACATCTCTCCAATCCTAACACCCACTTTAAATATCTCTCCTGCAACATTTCCATGCTTTCCCTCTCTTTCCACCCCCATATTTCCACCCCATAATTGACCACCGACCACACCAGTTTGTCAAATAGCCAGATCCTTCTAAACCAGTCTTTCCCGAATTTCCTCTTTCCTGTCCCCCACACTTGCCCCATTATTGCCGCCCCTTTCTTTAGCCTCGCCTCCACATGCGCTTCCTGACCCCCATCCCTACTTACCTTATATCCCAAATACATGTATTCCCACATCTCCTCTATTTCCTTACCCTTCCATCTCCATGCCACCTTCTTCCACCTCCCTCCTCCTCTCCTGCACCTCATAATCTTCGATTTCCCCACGTTCAATTGTAACCTCTTTTCCTCTAGAAACCGATCTAATACCCCAATCATTCCTTCCATGTTCTCCTCGTCCTCCGCTAACATCGCTACGTCATCCGCATATACCAGGGTGAAAATTTTTCTTCCTCCTACCTTTACTCCTCCCCACCCACCCCTCTCTTGCACCTCATCCATATCCGCTAACAGCAAGGTGAAAAGCAACGGGCTAAGCGGACACCCCTGCCTCACTCCCCTTGCAGTCCAAAAACTTTCCCCCTCCTCTTTCCCCACTCTCACCTTGCTCCTAGTTTCTCTTAGCACCTCCTCACATCTCGCCACTAATCCTTCCCTCAACCCCCTTATTCTTAACGCTCTTATCAGCGTTTCTCTATCCACCGAGTCAAACGCCGCCTTTAGGTCTATGAACAATATCAACATTCTTCTCTCCTTCCTTAACACCTGCCTATTAATCAGATAATTCAAAACATATACATATATTGTCTACACAACCCAATCCCTTTCTAAATCCCGTCTGACTTGCCGGTAACATTCCCTTTCCTTCTACCTCCTCCCTCACCCTCTCCACGTACACTGCTGCATACACTTTGTATGCCGTCTGTGTCAGCGTTACTCCCCTGAATTCCTCCACTTTCCTACTCTCTCCTTTCTTGGCAATGGGCACAACTACCCCCTACATCCAGTCCTCTGGCCAACCTTCCCCTCTCCATACGCTATTGCACACCCTCCATAACCATTCCTTTACTTCCAACCCTCCATGCTTCCACACTTCATTTGGGATCCCGTCCCCCATGGCTGCCTTTCCTTCTTTCAGGCTCTCTACCACCCTGCCCACCTCTCCCCTCTCTATATCCCCCTCTCCATCTTCCTCCCTTCCTTCTCCCTCTCCTTTTCTTACCCTCCACTCTACTCCCCCCAATAACTCCTTGAAGTGTCTGTCCCATTCTTCCCTTCTAATTCTCTCATCCACTCCCGTTCTCTTTCCCCTTTCCCTGTTTATTAATTTCCATACCTGACTTTCTGTTCTTACCCCCTCCACCTCCTTTACCCACCTTTCCCTCTCGTTTTTCTTCTTCTCTTCGCACAAAACCCTGCATTTCCTCCTCTTCTCCTTATACTCTGAACCCTCTCCTCCTCTTTTCCACCTCCTCAATTCCTCCCTTACCTTCCTCTTTTCCACTCTACGTTCATTATCCCACCAGCCTTGCCTCCTCTTTTCCTTTTCCCTTCCCCTTGTCTCCCCTAACACCTCGTTTATTCTTTTCTTCAACCCTCTCCAATCTTCCTCCACGCTCTCCTCACCCCCTCTTATCCTTCCAAATCTTTCCCTGAATTCCTTTGCTTTTGCCTCCGACCAGCACCCCACTTCCTTCCTACTACCTCCAACTCCCCTCCCTCTGTACACTCCCCTACCTCCCTTAATCCACACCGTCAGTGGTAGGTGATCCGAGTCCACCCTCTCCCCAAACCGCATTTTCTCCACTCTATCCCTTGTTTCCGAATTTCCCAGCACGTAGTCAATCACCGAACTCCCTCTCGCTCCTACATACGTCCATTCACCTTCCTCATCCCCTTTTACATTCCCATTCAAAATTCCCCACCCTCTCTCTCCCAGAAACCCACAAAATTTCCTTCCTTCCGCGCCCACTATCCCGTCCTTGGACCTCCTGCTCCCTTCATCCCCCTCCTCTTCCTCCTCGCCTACTTCTCTCCCTTCCCTCCCAGTCCTTACATTAAAATCCCCCCCTATAATAACCCTTGCACCTTCCTCTCTCCCCTCAATCCATTCCCCCAGCTCCTCCAACTTTCTTCGCAGGTCCCCGTTCACGTACACTCCTACAACCCTCCACTCTTCTGTCCCTACTCTTATTTTCACTGCCATCACCCCCTCCGCCCCTTCAACCTCTACTCCTCTCACTTCTAACTCCTTTCTCACTTCCACTACCATGCCTCCCCTTGCTTTCCCCCTTTTCTTTTCTCTTCTTGCCCACTGTTTTTCCCAAATATATCCTTTCGGCAGCCTTCTTCTAATTTGGCTCCACCCCCTTTCCTCCACCCACGTCTCTAACATAATTACTACGTCCCACTCTCCTAACCCTTTCCAAAACCCGTCGTCCTTGTTCCTCAGCCCCGCCACATTCCAAAATGTGATTTTGACTGCACCCCCACCCTTACTTACTCTATCCTTTAACCCTCCTCCCTCTAGCCCCTCCCTTACTCGTTTCCCTGCACCTCGACCCACCTCTCCTTTCTTTCGTTCCATCACCTCATATTTCAATTTACCCACATTGTCATGTACCCCACCTGCGCATTTTTTCCCATCTCCCTCTCCTTCTCCGCTTCCCTTGCAATTTTCCACCTTGTCCTCCTCTCCTACACCGTTAAATCATCGTCCAGCGATTGCTTTCCTCCCCGAAGCTTCTTCCTCTCCGCCATCACTTTTCTTTTGCTCTGCCAACTTTCCATCCTCACCAGCACCATCCCTCTTCCATCTCCTCCTACCCTCCCAATCTTTTTCATCTCTTTTATCTCCTCTTCTTTTAATCCCATCCTCTCCCACACTCTTTTCACCTCCTTCCTTATCTCCTTCCCCTCTATCTGTACCCCTCTTATTATCACATTGTTCCTCCTCTCCTCTCTTTCTCTCCTGTCCTGCCCTATCTCTATCCTCCTTATCCTCCATCTAAAGTCTACTGTTCCTTCCCCTCCCTCTTCTCTCTTTCCCTTCTCTCCATCTCCGCCACCCTTCCTTCTGTCATTTCCATTTTTTCCACCAAACTCTCCATAATTTTCTCTATCTTTTCCGTCTTTGCCTTTTCCTCCCTTCTCTCCTCCTCCCACTTCTCCTTCTCCCTCCTCCATTCTTCCATCCTCCTCCTCCTGTCTTCCCTTTCCTGCCTCATCTCCTCTATCATCCTTCTTCTGTCCTCCCTTTCCTCCCTCGCCTCCTCCCTTATCCTTTTTATCTCTTCCATCAATTCTTTAAACATTTCCCCGATTCCACTATCTCCCCTTCCCTCCTTCTTCTTATTCGCTTTCGGCGACCATTTTGTCAGAGCACTTCTTTAAACATTGCCCCTTCCGTCTCTCCTTCTTCACCCCCCTCCTCTCTTTCTCTTTTCTTCCACAGGCTCTCCAGATTTCTTCCTCCACTCAGTCCTTCCCTTCTTAGTCTTTCCGCATTCCACGGCCTCCCCACTCGTCCCTTCTCTACCTTCACATCTTCCCTTCCCTCTCCCATTCCGTCTTCCCCTCTGCCACTCATCCCTCCGCAGCACCTCTTTCTTTCACTACCGTCTCTTCTCTCACCTACTCCTTCCTCAAAATGCCCGCCTTCACACCTGCCTCTGTCCCCTACTAGGCCGCGCCACCTACCGCACCTTCTCTCTCTTCCCGCTTACTAGACAGTATTGTCTCGCCGTCCTAACCTAGGGGGCGTTCCGTTTCCCGCATCAAGCGCATGGATCGCATTCAATGTGATGCACGCATTGATACCGTTCCGTTTCGTTAATGCGCATGATGCGCGCTTGGAAACGGAACGCTCTCCATGCATGTGATGCGAATAAAAAATGGCCGCTTACATGGATGACAAAACGTTATCTGCATTAACGTTATTTTTGTTAAATAAAAACATTGAAAGAGAAGAATTGAACAATTATAATGATTTAAGTGATACTGCCGTTATGAGTGACAGCGAAGATGAACTGGAAGAAATTTCTGTAAATTTTGATTTGGAATTAATTTATTCTATATTAATGGTTGGCGAAACGCGAGGAGAGGTTGTTTTATCAGAAAAAATAGAAGATTATGTTGAGCGAGTTATCCCTGGTTACTCTAGAACAGTATTCAAAGAACATTTTCGGTACAAAGAACATTTTTTCCATAGCTTCTCAATGCTTTCTCTGGAATAGCTTCCCAAACCTTTTCGAATATAGCGCTAATGCACCGACTCCGCACCAAACGTTTCACTTCTGAGCTGTGGTAGCCGATGCACGGTTAATGCTCGAGGAGGAGTGGGAATCTGGGGAATTCTGTGCGCTCTGATGCTCGCATTGAATGAAACGGAACGGTTCTCTATGCGATCCATGCGCATAATGCGTGAAACGGAACGCACCCCTATAGGCTCCGCTCACCTATCACCTCTCTATCACTCCCTACCCTCCTTCCTGCCCTTTCCCTGTATCTCTCGCCTGCCCTTGCACCACTCGCACTCTTCTCCACCGCTTTCCCACCACTTGCACCTTTTGCTCTCCACTTTCTCTCTCACAAAACCACACTCCGCTCTCTGCACACGTCAACCTAGCACACAACTAGAAAAGAAAGGCCAGTATTCATAATATAATTTTTCGCAAACGAAAAATATTCTGTAATAATCATTATTTATTGTAATAGTTATTTATTGTTATTTATAATTCAAACAATTTTTAAATAAATACATTTTAATAATTTGTTTCTATATTCATTATTTAAATTATTATTTCAATACTAATTTATTGTTAACATAATTGTTTAAATAAATAAATTTTACAATGTATAGAAATTTGTTTCTACATTGACTATTTGAATTATTATTTCAATAATTTGTTGTTAAAATAATTGTTTAAATAAATAAATGTTTAATAAATACATAAACAACTATTTTAACAATAAATTATTATTGAAATAATAATTCAAATAATGAATATAGAAACGAATTATAAACATTTATATATTTAAACATTTATTTTAAAAATAAGTTATTGAAATAATAATTCAAATAGAGAATATAGAGAAACAAATTATAAAAATTTATTTATTTAAAAATTGTTTAAATTATGAATAACAATAAATAACTACTTATTTAAATAGCTAAAATTTAAGTATTTAATTATTTAATAAATGTATATGGGCGGACACAATAAAGAATACAAAATGACAACCGAAACCGAAACCGTAACCGATATAAACCAGAACCGATATTCTCGTAACAGTTATAACATCATTTCGGTTTTCATAAAAATTTTCAATCCCTTCTTTCAATGCGTGTTATTTTAATGTATAACTAACATAAATCTACAAAACATATGTTTTAAATTTTCATTAAGAACCCAAATAAAAAAGTTTTAAAAAATGCCTTTTTTATTTTTGCATGTAACCTTATAAATTATAATTTTTGGAAAATCTTGTTTGCATATCATTTCATAAACCAATGCTTCTGATTGATTATAAAAATTCCGGTCGTTTGGTACAATTATAAAAAAGTTATTCCGTTTTAAAGGGCGTTCGAATACATTCGTGGCTCACTGTACATATTAGGGTGGCACTTACTATCGACATTTGAATTTTTTTACGCCACCCAACCGGATTATTCCAATTGATAAAAAGAAATCTGTACATAGTTTGAACACTTTCGGATAACGGGAAACCCGGGTCCTTAAATGTAAAAATAATTAATTAAATGCTCATAAATCGGTTTTTCTCGAATATCTTCCAAATTATTGACTGCATCGAAAAATATGTTACACAGAATCTATAGATCTGGACAGGCTGCGTCTTGTACGTCCTATTAATTTTTTTCGTAAAACAGTTTTCGGAAAAATTGAGGAAAATAACAGAACAAAATCAAACAATTTTTTTAGAAATTTGAAAACTCAAGCCTGTTTTCATTACCCTTCATCAATAAACATTAACGAAAAATGTGTAATTATTTTTTAAAACTTTCGGAACTTACTTTTTCTTAATTTCATATTACTTTGTAGCAAATTACGTATATTTCTTTTATTAGAAGTAAACAAATTTTCAGAACTACGTTTGGAAAAGCCCTCTAAAATGAATCGTTAAATAAATATGAGTAAATTCGTAGAACATTGTCCGGGTGAGGCAGGAGATATAACGCGTTGATCGCGTAACAACGCGGCGCGCCGACAAATGCGTTATCGCATTGCTTACCTCGACCGGACAACGTCCTACGAATTCAATCATACATTTATATGTATATACATATATACTATAAGCTTAAAAGAAGGACTCTTCGCGTCTCTCATTCTTTTCCCCATGCTATCCTTTGCGCCCGAAACTTTCGTTGTTCGTTGCACAAGCAAATACGTCCCCGAATATGCGGATCATGTGAAAATTTTATCCCCACTATTGGGGGTTCCCCCTTGGGCAGTCGGTCGAGCTACAATGTAACATGATCCGAGGTCGCACATTGGTGAAGCAATACTAATGCAATGATGAAACTTAATTAATTTTAGTTATTTCGTTACGAAACCTTAATCAACGGATTCGTGAAATTTTTTCATTAAAACAAGACCAAACATGATAGAATTGCGATTATATTTACTTGTTTAATAAGCGATGAAAGTTTCAAACGCAAAGAAGGATAGCATGTGGAAAGAAAGAGATGCGTAGAGTCGCATCGTTCGGCATAGATCAAAGGCTTACATATCGATTGCAATGGTAACACAAATACAAAAACTTTTATTTTTCATTCTTTCGTTACAGAACTTTTACCAACGTATTTGTGAAATTTTTCTGATTAAAATAAGACCAAACTCGATAGAATTGCGATTATACTCCTTGGGAAAATCCCGAGTGGCCGTCACCCGAAATATGTCGCATGGCCTTGCAGTGTCAGGACTTGGCCGTTACGCTGATATAAACCATTCGGGTTCGCAACGCAACGAAACCTTAGACGTCCTGGCCCTGTACGCCACATAACTAAAGAAAAAAACGAAACTTTCTTTGCTCGTCCTGTGTATTACAGGATGATCAATTAGTAATGCATTATATTTCTCCACTGCTCCATAAGTGAAGAATATAAGCACAGCTTTTTAAAGACATACTGAATAACCTACACCGTTGTCAGCGATCAAACTTCGCTTCCAAGTCTTAAATGTTGAGATTTAAAGACCCGAATTCGCTTCCAGACCTCGCATGTTGTGATTTAAAGACCCGAATTCGCTTCCTGGTGCTCGGAGGTTGAGTTTTAAAAACCCGAATTCGCTTCTATCGCATTATGTGCGCTGTTTAAAGAACCAATCACTGAATAAGACGTTGTTAGTTTCATTCATAATTCCTTCATTTTTAGTTCCACTTGTACGAAACTTCCATCAATAGATTTGCGAGACAGAGTTTCAATCATATTTACCCATTTCACAGCGAGTTATTATTACACCTTAAATAAGTAAGTATGGTTCGAATTATGCCGTATTTAGACTTATTTTAATTAGAAAAACATCACAAATACGTTAGTAACAATTCCATAAAAAAAGAATGAAAAATAAAAACTATCCAATTTGCATTGACATTTTAATCTATATGCAGCCCTTTGAACTGTGCCGACTGCCTCGACGTTCAGTCCCTCATTGTCGTTCATGCGCTGTCCTTCTCTATGTTCGGCACATGCCAAAGAACGTAGTTCCTATGCGATTTCTGAGACTCTATACCCCCGAAGTCTTCACAACAATCGAGGGAACACTGTAATATCGGAATTATATCATATTTGGAATCCTGTAAGACGTCACGTAGCATGTAGGGATGAAACGCATGCAGCGGGACTGCGGCCCGACGAACGGACCCTTAGCGCGAGACGAGCGGCGGCTACCTGCGCTTCGACCCCCCCCCCCCCCGCCCCCTTACTCGCCAACCCCTGGCCCTGGGACCTTGACTTCGACGAGCAAGAGATGACTCCGGGCATTCATTCTCTTGAATACTCCCGCACCCGTCGGAACTATTGAACTCTAGACTGTAAATCATAGTCTTGTTTAACGCTCGCGCTCGTAATATTATAATTACGCGTCTTTTGGAAAAATAGCGCCTTACAATCATTTCCATAAAAACAAATGCACCAAATATGTTAATGAAAGTCCTATAAAAAAATAAAGAAGTTCTGTTATTTGATTAGTAGTGATCACACCGATATACCCGACCCGATCCGTATCGAGTTACAATGTTTCCCCTTCTCGGCGACCGAGGCCTCTCGAGCTCCGCTGTCCTTTTCTATTTACGTTCGACAAAAGTCAAAGAATAGTATCCCTGGCGCGTAATCCCTGGGTAGACCTGCGTTGGGGATAATTATCGATAAAATAACTTATTGGCATTTCAGATTTTATCCGATTTTTCGTTACAAAACCTTATTGACAAAAAAATGAAAAACACGTAAAAAATCGATAAATGCAGGTTTTTTATGGAAGTTGAAAAAGAGCATTCATCATACTTTTTTGAAAAAATAACTATCATGAAATAAACTTTTACAATAGAGTCAATATATTACTGTGGAAAGTTAAGTTAAACCAAAAATGGAATGATTGATCAATCAGAACTACGATTTAGAACAGACATGGCCAATTCGTAGCTCGATCGGAGGCATTCTCAAGGAATACCCCCAATTCGTGTGGCCAAGTGGCGGCCAAGTGCTCCGAGCACTACTCATTGAGCGACTACATTGTAACGCGCGTTCCGTTCTCTGACTGCTCGGTCCTTCCTACAGTATTCGAACGCGTCTCAGAAAATTATTCGATGTCGAATAAACCGTCGAATAAAGATACAGATGAAAATAAAATGTTTATTCAACGCCAAAAGATAAATTTTCATTGAATAAAACATTATTCTTCATGCGTTGAATAGAGATAACCTCAATTAATTTTGTTTGACGCGTGACAAATAATATTTTTATCTTTTATTCGCTATTTGAAATTTTTAATTCAATAAAAACTTGTCTATCTCTGCTCTTACAATAATATTATATTTGTCAGCGATTGTACATACACATGTTTTCCTCGCGAAGTGGCTATAAGCTGAACGAAATGCGAGGACGAGCTTTGGGCATGTCCCACGGACCTAAAGGACTGTGCATAAAGTGGGTTTATGGGCGAGAGGGGGCGTACCATTAGCGGGGAGGGAAGGTAGACTGCGGCCATATTGGTAGGATAAACTAGTGTTGCCATCTATATAACGGTGCGGGAACATTGAAATGATTTGATTCTGAAAAATGAATGTATAACAAGTGTATTTGTATATATATCTGTATATACATATGAAATATTAAAATTTAATATACATTTGCAGTGACTCACAAAAGTATTCGCTCGCCCTTTAAATCAGAATAACTTTCTTACAATTTGACCAAACCATTTGACTTTTTTTAGCAATTAGAAGCATTGATTTAGTAAATCAAGTGCAAAAAAGATTTTGACAGAATTGCAATTCGTAGGAAATACATGAAGAGATAAAAATGGCACTCTTTAAAACTTCTTTATTTTAACCCATAATGAAAATTTGAAATATGCCTTTTGTAGATCTATGTTAGTTATACATAAGCTGAAAATTTCATAAGCGAATATAATTCACACTTATTCTTTGTTTTGAGGATGGGAAAGAGGAGTGCTACAATAACTAAGCAAAATATATGATAAAACAAAATATTCTATTTGGCAGAAAAAATTAAAGAATACCAACATTTGTTGCTAGGGTAAGGAAAACTGCCAAAACCTTACCAGTATTCACAAAACAAAAATTACATTGTATTATTACAAAATAGATTATAACTAAAACACTTTTCTAAAAAATAAAGATAAAATAAATAAACAGTAAAAATAAACAAATCGTTGCACATTCGACTCCAATATAACTGCCTCAGGGATATATAATATATAATATATTATATATAATATAATATACTGCATTCCTTTACAATACACCTTGTCATTTTTGTAAATTAATGGGTATCAACGAACAAAACAAACAAAGCCACGACGATTCACCAACCTTGCCGCACATGTACCGGGTACAGTTGTACAGAGTGATCAGTGGCCGAGCGTGGGTCCGTACACCAACGAGATACTGTTAAAGACAGCCAGCCTTACGGGAGTTCGTGTCGCCCGAATAATTCAAGCGTTCTCTTACGCCCTCTAGGATATATTCTGGCTGGAGTAAGAAACAGAAGGCCACCAACGATATTTCGTCGGTGCAGAAGGCCTCCTCTGAGGAGATTCTTGAGACGGTGAGACGGCAGACAGCAGTGAGATCAGATGTTACATTCTCGAACAAACATTTTGATGTTGGTTTTTAAGGCTTAAAATACTAGAAGTAAAATTAATATCAAAGACAAAAAATCCTACAAATTTTGTACGGAAGAAAGTATGAAAGCATATTTAGGAAAATCAATATTCAATAATTCCTACTTCTGATTTCATACGAAATACCTCATTATGTAATTTAAAAATATTTCATAAACAAGCATTATTTCCTTACACTTTTTAATAATAATTGTTCTAAGAATCGATCTCTGGAAACATACATATGTTGAAAAAAGACTCGCGAGGATAAATTAATGTAATGCATATAATATAATTGTAGGAGCATCGATACAAACAGCGATTAAAAAATAAAAACATTATTTGTCACGCGACAAAAGAAATGATTATGGTTGTCTGTATTCGAAACGCGTCGAATAAAGTTTTATTCGATGAAAATTTATTTGGCGAATAAAGATAATTTTTTTATTCATCGTTAGCGGTGAATAAAGTTATCATTTTCATCTGTACCTTTATTCGACGTTTTATTCGACTTCGAATAATTTTCTGAGCCGCGTTCGAATGCTATAGCGAAGACCGAGCAGTTGGCACACGCGTTACAATGTATCGCCCAATAACCAGAGCAGGGATCGAATAAACTGTGAACTCTCATAAATCGAAGTTCTTTCTGGATATGTTGCTACCGTAAAAAATTGTTCGATGTCCTTTTTCAATTTCCAAAGAAACCTGAAATTTTCGAATTCTTATGTTTTCCTTTTTTGTAAATAAGATTTTCAACCGAAAAATCGGCAAAAATTCTGAAATATATATGTCGATAATCGCAATTCGTCAGATTTTTTCAATATTTTTGCATGCAATTAAATACGGGTGATTGACCGAAAACCATTAAAACGGGATTGCTCTAGGTAGGTCCTTTAAAGAGAAAATATTCCAAATTTAATTACAAAAAAATATTTTAAATAGGAAGTTAAATTTTGACAAATAAAATAAGATTAGATTAGATATAGAATAAGACATTCAGCGTTCAAGAGAAACTGTTCCGCGATCCCATGCCGAACGGAGAAAAGGACGGAGTAAAGCTCGAGGGCCTGGGTCGCCGAGGAGTGTAACACAATACGGGTCGGGTATATCGGTGTGAGACCACTACTAATCCAACAACAAAACTTCTTTATTTTTCATTATTTTTTTATCGGATTTTCACAAACATACTTGTAACATGTTTCTGATGAAAATGATACGAAATATGATGTAATTCCGATGATATTTACTCGTGTAATGAACGGCGAAAGGTTCGGGTGCAAGGAAGGGCAGCGTATGGGAAAGAAAGAGACGCGGAGAGTCCTACTTTTAAGCCTTCGCGTTCGACTGCTCGATTTTCGCCGCGTCGCGCGTCGCACAATGGAATTAACTGTTCACAACTATTGTAGTCGTTGAATTCAGCCCGACGTCAGCAATAACATTATTATGTAAAAAATATATAGTGACGATTAGAAAATCAAGGAGACCTTACAATTTTATCGAATAAAAAAATTGTTTTATGTAAGGCATGCAGATGTCTTAGGACTCAGATCGTACGGGTCCAAAACTACCGTAAAAGTGCGTATGAATACAAATAATTTCGCTCGGAGTTCGTCGATGCTTTCGCAAGCAATGTCAAAGTATTCTGCCCTCCCGAGTCCTTCGGCTTCCACCTTGTTTCGAGCTTCGCCTTCCGGGGTCTGGTGCGTCAACGTGACGCCTAGGCTGGTCGGAATTCTGGGGCGGGGCGTTTTACATTTAATTTTTTATATTGAAATTTATAGAAGAGTGACTACCGAGTAATTTTTATCAGAAACATTTTTTGTCAGAGCACTGGAAATGCTTGAAAAATTACAATAACGTGTGAATAATGAATGATATTTAATGTATTCTTGCAACAACAGGTGATATTTGAAATCTGTCTTCACATCTGTAATTCTTACACGAAGCCACACAACTTTACCATGTACAGTATTTCATCGATAATGGTCCACAACACGGATCTGCGCAGGGACGTTTGTAGTATAATAATTTGAATTTTTCTTTAAATAGCACATTGTTAAAATAATTGTTTAAATAAATAAATTTTATAATTTGTTTCTATATTCATTATTTGAATTGTTATTTCAATTATTTATTGTTAAAATAATTGATTAAATAAATAAATTTTTACAATTTGTTTCTATGTTCATTATTTGAATTATTTCAATAATTTATTGTTCAAATAATTGTTTAGACAATGTACACGTATTTACATAATTAATATAGGAACACGTTTCTATAGAGTATAAAAATTTATAATCTACAGTTTTTATAATCTATAGAAATGTGTTTCTATATTCATTATGTAAATACTTGTACATTCTTTAAATTATTATTTTAACAATGAATTTTTGAAATAATTCACATAATGTATATAGAAACAAAATATGAAAATTTATTCAGTTAAACCATTATTTTAACAATAAATAATTGAAATAATTCAAATAACGAACATAGAAACAAATTGTAAAAATTTATTTATTTAATTAATTATTTTAGCAATAAATAATTGAAATAACAATTCAAGTAATGAATATAGAAACAAATTATAAAAGTTATTTATTTAAACAATTATTTTAACAATGTGCTATCGAATAGATAATTCAAATTATAAATATATTATCTAAACAATAAATTATTGAAATAATTCAGATGGCGAATATAGAAACAAATTATGAAAATTTATTTCTTTTATCCGTTAACTGGAAACGAATCAAAGGTTCGAAGGTTCGAAGGTCCGAAACTTCGATTTTCATCACCTTCGAAGTTCCCTTCGTTCCTTCGAATCCTTCGAAGCTTCGAAGAGTCGAAGCTTCGGAAAAGTAACAGTCCTAGTTTATACGCGAGGAATATCATTGTCTGAGGTTTGCCGAACGTAGAGAAGGATAGCCGAGCTCGAGAGGCCTCGGTCACCGAGAAATGTAAACAAACCTAATTCGAATTTCCAACTTCTTTATTTCTCATTATTTTTTTATGGAACTTCGATGACCATATTTGTGGCATTTTTCTAATAAAAATCATACCAAATGTGATATAATTCCGATGATATTTACTTGTGTAATAGACAATTAAAGTTTCGGGAGCGAGGAAGGATAGCGTATGGAAAAGAAAGAGACGCGGAGAGTCGCAGTCGGCGGCACAGTTCAAAGGCTCGCACGTCCTCACAATGTATTACCAAGGAATAGCTTTTTTATTATTACTTATTTTTATATGAGACTTTGCTAATAGATTTGTGGCATTGTTCTGATTAAAATGATACCAAACACGATATAATTCGGATCATATACAGGTGTATGGTCATTACGTACAGGTCAGGTACATAACATCGGTGAGGCAACGGTAATGCAATGTTGACACTTTTTCATTTTTAGTTAATCTTTTAGGAGACTTTTACCATCATGTATGTAATATTTCTCTGATCAAAATAATTGCATTTAATAATTGTAGACAGTGCTGTCGAGCATTAGAAGTGGTATTATCGGAAAAATAAGTAATAAAAATTACGTTTCTGCTTTCTACTAAGGATCTCGATAAGAACCTTTGATTCGTTTCCAGTTAAAAGACAAAAGAAATAAATTTTCATAATTTGTTTCTATATTCGCCATCTGAATTATTTCAATAATTTATTGTTTAGATAATATATTTATAATTTGAATTATCTATTCGATAGCACATTGTTAAAATAATTGTTTAAATAAATAAGTTTTATAATTTGTTTCTATATTCATTATTTGAATTGTTATTTCAATTATTTATTGCTAAAATAATTAATTAAATAAATAAATTTTTACAATTTGTTTCTATGTTCGTTATTTGAATTATTTCAATTATTTATTGTTAAAATAATGGTTTAAATGAATAAATTTTTATACTTTGTTTCTATATACATTATGTGAATTATTTCAAAAATTCATTGTTAAAATAATAATTTAAAGAATGTACAAGTATTTACATAATGAATATAGAAACACATTTCTATAGATTATAAAAACTGTAGATTATAAATTTTTATACTCTATAGAAACGTGTTCCTATATTAATTATGTAAATACGTGTACATTGTCTAAACAATTATTTGAACAATAAATTATTGAAATAATTCAAATAATGAACATAGAAACAAATTGTAAAAATTTATTTATTTAATCAATTATTTTAACAATAAATAATTGAAATAACAATTCAAATAATGAATATAGAAACAAATTATAAAATTTATTTATTTAAACAATTATTTTAACAATGTGCTATCGAAAGAAAAATTCAAATTATTATACTACAAACGTCCCTGCGCAGATCCGTGTTGTGGACCATTATCGATGAAATACTGTACATGGTAAAGTTGTGTGGCTTCGTGTAAAAATGACAGATGTGAAGACAGATTTCAAATATCACCTGTTGTTGCAAGAATATATTAAATATCATTCATTATTCACACGTTATTGTAATTTTTCAAGCATTTCCAGTGCTCTGACAAAAAATGTTTCTGATAAAAATTACTCGGTAGTCACTCTTCTATAAATTTCAATATGAAAAATTAAATGTAAAACGCCCCGCCCCAGAATTCCGAGCAGCCTAGGCGTCACGTTGACGCACCAGACCCCGGAAGGCGAAGCTCGAAACAAGGTGGAAGCCGAAGGACTCGGGAGGGCAGAATACTTTGACATTGCTTGCGAAAGCATCGACGAACTCCGAGCGAAATTATTTGTATTCATACGCACTTTTACGGTAGTTTTGGACCCGTACGATCTGAGTCCTAAGACATCTGCATGCCTTACATAAAACAATTTTTTTTATTCGATAAAATTGTAAGGTCTCCTTGATTTTCTAATCGTCACTATATATTTTTTACTTAATAATGTTATTGCTGACGTCGAGCTGAATTCAACGACTACAATAGTTGTGAACAGCTAATTCTTCGATTGGGACCATTGTGCGACGCGCGACGCGGCGAAAATCGAGCAGTCGAACGCGAAGGCTTAAAAGTAGGACTATCCGCGTCTCTTTCTTTCCCATACGCTGTCCTTCCTTGCACCCGAACCTTTCGCCGTTCATTACACGAGTAAATATCATCGGAATTACATCATATTTCGTATCATTTTCATCAGAAAAATGCTACAAGTATGTTTGTGAAAATCCGATAAAGAAATAATAAAAAATAAAGAAGTTTTGTTGTTGGATTAGTAGTGGTCGCACACCGATATACCCGACCCGTATTGTGTTACACTCCTCGGCGACCCAGGCCCTCGAGCTTTACTCCGTCCTTTTCTCCGTTTGGCATGGGATCGCGGAACAGTCTCTCTTGAACGCTGAATGTCTTCTTTTATATCTAATCTAATGTTACTTTATTTGTCAAAATTTAACTCCCTATTTAAAATATTTTTTTATAATTAAATTTGGAATATTTTCTCTTTAAAGGACCTACCTAGAGCAGTCCCGTTTTAATGGTTTTCGGTCAATCACCCGTATTTAATTGCATGCAAAAATATTGAAAAAATCTGACGAATTGCGATTATCGACATATATATTTCAGAATTTTTGCCGATTTTTCGGTTGAAAATCATATTTACAAAAAAGGAAAACAAGAATTCGAAAATTTCAGGTTTCTTTGGAAATTGAAAAAGGACATCGAACAAATTTTTACGGTAGCAACATATCCAGAAAGAACTTCGATTTATGAGAGTTCACAGTTTATTCGATCCCTGCTCTGGTTATTGGGCGATACATTGTAACGCGTGTGCCAACTGCTCGGTCTTCGCTATAGCATTCGAACGCGGCTCAGAAAATTATTCGAAGTCGAATAAAACGTCGAATAAAGGTACAGATGAAAATGATAACTTTATTCACCGCTAACGATGAATAAAAAAATTATCTTTATTCGCCAAATAAATTTTCATCGAATAAAACTTTATTCGACGCGTTTCGAATACAGACAACCATAATCATTTCTTTTGTCGCGTGACAAATAATGTTTTTATTTTTTAATCGCTGTTTGTATCGATGCTCCTACAATTATATTATATGCATTACATTAATTTATCCTCGCGAGTCTTTTTTCAACATATGTATGTTTCCAGAGATCGATTCTTAGAACAATTATTATTAAAAAGTGTAAGGAAATAATGCTTGTTTATGAAATATTTTTAAATTACATAATGAGGTATTTCGTATGAAATCAGAAGTAGGAATTATTGAATATTGATTTTCCTAAATATGCTTTCATACTTTCTTCCGTACAAAATTTGTAGGATTTTTTGTCTTTGATATTAATTTTACTTCTAGTATTTTAAGCCTTAAAAACCAACATCAAAATGTTTGTTCGAGAATGTAACATCTGATCTCACTGCTGTCTGCCGTCTCACCGTCTCAAGAATCTCCTCAGAGGAGGCCTTCTGCACCGACGAAATATCGTCGGTGGTCTTCTGTTTCTTACTCCAGCCAAAATATATCCTAGAGGGCGTAAGAGAACGCTAGAATTATTCGGGCGACACGAACTCCCGTAAGGCTGGCTGTCTTTAACAGTATCTCGTCGGTGATGCAATGCATTTTTCTGTCTACGGTTCTGAATTACCGACTCTGTAGAAAATGCCCTAGTACGATAGCGGACTCTATCGAAATGAAATGGTCAGCTGGTGAACTATATGATGATGCAACACATAAAGTGTGTGTCTGAGGAGGATCGATTTTACAGCGTTGTCAGCTTCAAAAGTGCAATGTTGCCACATTACGTTTGTACAAGAAACTATCGATGGTCGCATCGAAAGCGGTTTCTATCACAAGCGATGAGATAATTGTTTTGTCCCGCTTTTCGAAGCTGTGGAAATTCAGAGACACTTGCTTTTTAATCTATACCACAGAAATTCCCATCGTTGAAGATTTTATTGAACGATCATTTGAATATTCGATGACTTCTTCAAAAATCATTATCATTTTTTAAAATTTTTTATGCGAATATAAAATTGTTAAAAAGTTTGCAATTTTCAATTCGTAGTTTTTTTAATACATATATGTACGCCTATTTATATGGATAAGAACCATGTTCACCAAAGCAATTCGCAGAACACACGTGTAGTTTTAATATTATTTTCATCATTTTTATATTCTAAGCAAATGTTAACTTATCTACATAACTAATTTGAATTTTAACACGAAAGCGGCAATTTAAAACATTCGCGGCATGATAATTGTTGCAGTGTACACGAGCATGTGTAAACTAATATTCATATATTAAAAATTATGCAGATTAGAATACGTCGTTGGAAGCCTCAAATAAAATTCTTTCCTGAACTTCGAAGAAAGCTTTTCCATACAAATACAGTTTAACTTATCCGATTTGTGGCATGTTTACTTATTTTCATCAAAAAAGCATTTGCAATCGACTCATAATGTTTCCATGGCAGAATTGTGAACCATAATAAACATTTTATTGTTATTAATACGCGTTAGTGAAACCTTTACATTGTTGTCTTCAGGAGGCACACGTAGCGGCGACGTACGATATGGACGTGATTCAGCATCAGAGGCAACATTGTAACACACATTGTATTGTAAATAAATCCAATTTTATTTATTATTAAAATTATCATAATGGTAAAATCACCTATCGATTGAAAATGTTTTTCTGATCAAAATAAGCCCAAACACGACATAAATCGGATTATCATGCAGCGTACATTGCACTGAAAACTGCATGCGAAACATTTCCGACGACAAAATCTGTCTACAGAAGCCGATGGAATTTGAAAAGTCTCGAGTTCGATAAATGTGGTAGTGCTTGTACGTGACCACTAGTTGCTTATGCTATTTGTTGTTGCACACAAAAATCATCGTAGCTAAATATGTATATATGTCTAATCGAATAAAACTGGGCAGTGATTCGCAAAAAGACGTAAATAGGAATAATAAATCACGTTAATAAAATTTTAGCAAGAATTAATGACGCATGTCATTAAAACAAAAATTTATATCTTTTCAGTAAAATATATATTGTTTTCTACATATTCTATAATAAAGCAATGTCTCCTTGGACACAGTAGAATTAAACTAATACAATAGATGAAAATTTGTATTGCTTTACATATAAATTATACAAAAATATTATAACGAAAATTTAATTTAATGAATTTAATAAATTTATGAAAATTTAATGAATTCTTATTTCTCTACAGATGAAAAGAATGCAAGTACTCATTTTAAAAATAGGGAAACACAAGAATAGTTAATATATGTGTAATGTGTACGCACTCAACAACTATAATGAATTTATATTAATTAAGTGTAAATAAGAAAGTAAACTACTGGTTTAAAGTGTATAACATTATTGTAATATACATTCATTAGTGACACGAGTAATAAAACTATGTTACGTATAGAAACCAAATTTATTTTACTACAATTCGTATTTTTGTAATACTTTCTTCATAAATATTATTTTCACCGTTCAAATACACGCGCCGTATGCATTTGTAGCCTCCAAATCATATTAAACACCCGTAGTAAAAATACAGTATACAGAATATTCAGTTCTTGCTAATACGCGTAAATTCGTGAACTATCGGTAATATTGAGCGCGACACCGAAATGGTACGGAGGCCACTGTGGCCCCCCGAAGCCTAGACAGAAAAGCCCATAAGATGCAATGTCTGTAGTAGTCTTAAGGGGGCGGACTCCTGATCGAAGCGTTCCAAGCGGCCGCTAGGGGAAGCTCGAATGAGAATGTGTGGCACACACACATTCCGCTAGATTAGCCTATACGTATACGAGCAGAGAGGAACTCGTACGAGATTTCAAGCTATTTCAAGGTTCCGGGGCGCCGCTTTTGACGGCGAAAAAACGCAAAAGTAGGAGTTTTGAGTATACACGTCTACTAAATGAAAGATAAATCTAATGCGCTTGACTATAGAGACAGCCTACTTTTGCGATATTGAGGCGTACTTTGGGATATTCGGCAGCATGTTGCCCATCAGAAATCGTTGTAGGCCGCGTGACGTCACGACATGTTGAATCTTTAAGTATCTGGAGATTTAGGGTTCTTATAGAGACACCTGGATGCACGCCCGGTAGCGAGGGCACATACAATGTTGATGAAACGTCTATTATGCTATTTATTTACGTATTTTAGGCGTAAAAAGTAGACTTTGAGAAAGACATAGTTCCGGCATTTGTCTCTACGAGCGCTGATATCTGTATTTGATGAGTGTTGCCACCGACCAGTGATACTCTTGTCGATGCTGCTGCCATCGACGACACAACGCCGCAACAGATCAATATAGCGACGCAGTCGATAACGCAGATAACATACGTGTACCTACAAGGATCGCAAGGGTCTCGGAAATTAGATACCAGACATCGACAACGCAAAGATGTGAATCTTTAGACAATACACGTGATGGATGAAACATCAATCTAGCGGACAGGATTCCTAAAACATCCTATTTTCCGTTTTCAAGAAACAGTTCGCAATATTCGACAGCCTGTTGCCAGTCGAGAAGCAATGCAAAAGAAAACGAGACGCTGACGTAGCTTCTCTCTCGGCCAGCCTAGCCGTGCCGTGGTACACTCCACCACTCGGCCGGCGTGTACGTGTGTCAACGGCGATTGCAAGAGTCCGCGAGGATCCTAACTACGCCTAAATAAAGCAAAAGAATGATCTGTTTGCAGTCAAGCGCGCTGGGTAAAGGGTAAATCTAGTGCGCTTGACTAGAGAGAAGTCATACTTTTGCGTTCTTTAGCCGCAGTTTCGGATATTCGAAAGCATGTTGCTCGCACTCACACATCGCTCGGTCGGCGTGTACGTGTGCCAACGGCGATTGCAAGGGCCCACGAGGATCCTAACTACGCCTAAATGAAGCACAAGAATATGCCATCGTTTATGGCCATCGATGGAATTTTCATGGAACCGTCCCAGGTACGGTGGCAGGTACGCTTGTATCCCCTTGACTTGAACGAAGGATGCGGAAATAAAGAACTCGACGATGGCTCGACTTATGTTTACCAAATGTGTGCAGTAGGTCAATAAAATGCTAAACGTTTTCACGAAGAAGTCAAGGTGCTTTCTTCGTTTATTACCTCCTACGACAACACCTCTCTGGGACACGCGGATCCCCCGCGTGCGTCACTCGGGGATACAAGTGTACCTGGGACGGTTCCATGAAAATTCCATCGATGGCCATAAACGATGGCATATTTTGGAAAACGTGCAGACCACTTGGGGCATCGAATGAGCCCAGTTGCCTTGCTTACGGTTCGCAAATACTGTCTAACCGCCCGGAAATTTTTTTATATGCAGCTAATTGTAATTTCTTCTCGAGAAACAATTCTTTTTCGATATTAACATCAACATCATCTCAACGAATTCTTCTGGATAGGTCTGTGTTTGCTTTTCATAAATGCTTTTGTGGAAATTGACGACGAACTTAATTAAATTTGATCTTGTTAGCTTCTTTTCTTCCTTTTCGTTTTCTTTTTTACAGTCGTTATAATTATGTAAATACTTTAAAATATTTTCTAGTTCGCTATGCCTTTCCTGTAAACGAATTTTCACTGCACTGTTACAGTTCCTCGGACAGTGGCGTGTCCTGATCTTTAAGTGATTGCAGCATAAAATTTATTGTTACATTCGCTGTTAATAAGTTGGAATCCTTCCGACATAATGCTTCCACAGACAGCTTTATTGGAAGCAGAGCTGATACAGTTTTTGATATTAAAACGAATTCGTTATCAGAAAAATTAATTTGTAAATTTCAAATAATAGTAGATGCCCTAAAAAATATTTATTATTTATAGCTAATACCGAAAATACCAGTATTTTACCTTAGCAAATACCGGTTTCACGAAATTGCAAATTAGCACAAAATACCGGTATTCCGTATACCGGTGTAAGAAAGGCTAGTAGCAATATTCCCAAAAAGCCGTTACTCTTCGTTAAAACTTTTAGCATTTTATTGACCCATTGTACACATTTGGTAACCAGAAGTCGAGCCATCGTCAAGGTTGAGCTTCGACACAAGGCGCTGGTTTATGGCCACGCTCGGGGGTAGAAGCGTACCTGAATGACCCCCGATTTGAAGAGGAGCGGTCATTTACTCTTCCCATTCCATTTGAAAACACGGTTCCATCGAACAGTTGCTGAAATGAAAATCGGCAGTGTGCTGTTGAAAGGCCGTTAACCTCGTCAGCTGTTCTGAACTAGTCTTTCTACGATCGCCAGCATAGACGGACGGATTTTCACGGACAGTTTTTCGCGGACCGGCCAGTCGAAACGATCGATTTACGTGCATCAAATGTGAACTAGTTGTGCGTGATATGTGGATTTCTGTGAATCATTTGTGCGGATTTCTTTCAACGATTGTGGACCCAATGGATATATGTGAATAGTTTTATTGTGATCGTGAATAAATTAACAATGTGGGCCGGATCGTGCAGTGAAAGGACATTGACCCCTTCTGCTCGATAATTCACATTCTCTTGTGAATTTAACGAGTAGGCAGGTTCAGTGTTTCACGCAGAATAATTTGTAAATACAGGAATCATTTTCACCTGGCTGGGGCTCTACAGGAGAACCAAGGTAAGCAAGGTTTTAAAATAATTCTAATTCCGTCAATTTTAAAGCTACTGCCTTTTAAAAAATAGGTCGAATTTTTAAAACAGTCCCGGCTATAGGAAAATTGCATTTGTTTAAAACTTTTTCAAAGTAAAGGGTGAAAAAATCATTTTTTCCAAATCGAAATATTTTCAATAGATATTCTTCTGTGTTCACTACAAGCTCCTAAAATCTCATTTTCCTCGGTACGTTAGTTCTAGTGTTATAATTTATTGAAGAAAAGTTGCCACTTTTCTTTACACGTCTGCCAATCCAACATTTTTCAAGATTTCGAAAAATCCTTCGAGATTCGTTCATAGGCTACTAAAGACTACAACATATTCAAATTTGAACTATCCGACATAAGACTCGAAAAATTTTCTTCTCTTGCTTGTCGCGTATCTAACAGCTGTTCGTGCCGCGCGCCTCCGTAATATCGCGGTGCAGCGTTCGCTTTAAATAATTCTAATTCCGTCAATTTTAAAGCGCCTGCCTTTTAAAAAATAGGCCCGTAAAGAGGAGACTTGAAGCTGTCATCACGTTTTTTTCGAATTTTTAAAACAGTCCCGGCTATAGGAAAATTGGATTTGTTTAAAACATTTGCAAAATAAATGGTGAAAAAACCATTTATTCCAAATTGAAATATTTTCAATAGATACTCTTACGTGTTCACTACAAGCTCCTCAAAACTCATTTTCCTCGGTACTGTAAGAGGTTCGATGCTTTCTGTCTGGGTTTTATTGTGCGACTGCCGTTCCGTCACGCCAGGCCCAGCGCCGCTGCCGAAAACAAAACGCTATCGCCAATCGAGCGACATCGACGCGGCTCAGCGTCTCGCGTAGAGAAGCGTAGCCGCTTACGCACACGTGCATCTCGTATCACAGTTCGGCCATCCTGACATAGTTCGGTCCCCGAACTCGCATTCCCCTAGATCGCGCCGCTCACGCTATATACAAAGCTATCGCACACACACAAACGTTCATACATACTCAATACAATATTCACACATGCATTCTCGCTCTCTTTCAAGTTCACATTTCACGCCAGGGCCGCATATTTTCAGCACTCCACGTTCCTTCATACGGTCTAACTGTGCCATCATACTCATCCAGAGATCTAATTACATATCTATCGTTACGCAATACTTTTACAACTTGATACGGTCCTTTCATATATGGAAATAACTTCTTTGGTGCTCCTGGCTTATTCTCAAAATTTCTAATCATGACATAACTACCTTCCTCATATTTGTGTGGTTCTTTATGGTGTTTATCAAAATAATTTTTATTATACTCCTGGGAGCGTTCTATATTCTGTGCCGCTTTAGTTCTATCCATCTCAAGATCACGCATTTCTATATTTACATCCGATTCTAAATATTCCGCAATTCCATCGATTATTTTTCCTTTTTGTTTCACGCCGAATAACAATTTACTTGGTGTCCGACCTGAGCTCTTATTGATAGTATTATTTATTGCATATTCAACGTCACTAATAACTTTATACCAATTTGTCTTTCTCACCATCCGTCAGCTTTCCTAGCATCGGACCTAGGGTTCGATTAATTCGTTCCACCTGCCCGTTCGCTTTGGGCGTTGCTGTCGCTACTAGAATATGTTCTATATTATTGTCTTTCAAAAAGTCCTTAAATTCTACCGAAGTAAAACATGTTCCTCTGTCTGAAATAATTACGCGTGGTCTACTGTAATTACAAAAGTATTGGCTTAAACAAACAATTGCTTCTTTACTGGTTGTGTTTTTAACCGGATATAATTTTACAAATTTTGTGAATCCATCCACGGCGAGCAGAACATATTGTTTCGATAAACGCTTTTTATCTATCGGTCCATAATGATCTATGTGTAACTGTACGAATGGTTGTTCTCCCTTTGGTATACTGTGAAGTGTGCCTTCACCTTTACCTGTTTTCGGTGAATATGCGATACATGTTAAACAATTACTAATATATTCTTTCACCTTCTGATTTAATTGCGGCATGAAGTAGTTCTGCGATATCAAATTACAAGTTTTTTCCACGCCGATGTGACCAAACTCGTCATGGTATTTGTGCATAATTTGATTTTCCATTTCAGCGGGTACACAAAAACGGAGTTTGTCTCTTACTTTACGATACACAATCCCACCGCGCATTTCAGATAATTTATCTTCCGATGACTGTAACTTACTTTGTAATTCTTTTATCGCACTGTCTTTTCCTTGGCTCAACGCAAGATTAGTTTCTAACGAATTCGCTTCAACAACAAGCACACTTTGTATCCTACTAAACGCGTCTACATGCTTCATTCGTACGCCTGGTCTATGTTCCGTTTCATAATCGTATGCTAATAGTTGGATAGCCCATCTGTCAATCTTAGGATTTACGTGTCTTTTTTCTAATGTTAATTTTAATGCATTGCAATCGGTTACTATTTTGAACTTTATTCCATACAAATAAATTCTAAATCTTTTTAAGGCATATATGATAGCCAAAGTTTCCAATTCGAAGCTATGGTACTTGCTTTCTGTTTCCGTCGTGCGTTTAGAGAAATTAAATACTGGATGAAATTTGTTATCAGTTTTACGTTGCAATAACACTGCGCCAAAACCTAGCGTACTAGCGTCAGTGTGTAATTCCGTTTCATCATTTGGATTATAAATGGCTAATACCGGTGATTCTATCAATTTTGCTTTAAGGGTCATGAATGCGTTTAGTTCTGCCTCACCAAAATTAAATTTGTTGTCCTTCTTTAGCAGTTTATACAGGGGAGCTGCTATTATTGCAAAACCTTCTATAAATTTACGAAAATACGAAGTTAGTCCAATAAAACTTTGTACATCTTTCTGATTTTGTGTTACCGGATAATCTCTGACTGCAGCAATTCCACTATCAAGGGGTCTTACGGTATTTCCTTTAATGAGATATCCTAAATATTCTATCTCAGTGGCCAAAAAGTTACATTTATCAATCCGTAATTCAAGTTTGTTTTGAACCAGCAATTCAAATACACGACTCAATACTTTCAAGTGATCTTCTATTGAGTCCGTTGCTATTAAGAAGTCGTCTACGTACGCAAGCACGTGGCCTGTTTTAATCAATTCCTCCAGTACTGCATTCACAAATCGAGAAAATTTTGCAGTTGCTGTCTTTAAACCAAATGGCATTCCTAAATATTCATACTGTCCTACAGGTGTAGTGAATGCTGTATATTTAATTGCATCCTCATGTACTTGAATCTGATGAAAACCATCTTTTAAATCCAATTTCGAATAATATCTCTTTCCATACAATGCCGTAATATGATCTTCAATAACCGGTAAAGGATAGTTATCGCGAATTATATATTTATTTAATACTCTATAGTCTACACATAAACGAGCCTCACCATTTTTCTTTCGAACTATTACTATTGGAGATGCATATTCCGATTCACTAGCCCGTATTATGCCTTTTGTCATTAACTTATCAATTATGTCTTGCAATTGTATTTTTTCGCTAAATGACAATCTTCTTGGATTGAAATGAAATGGGGAGTGTGGATGCAAATTTATGGTTAATTTTATTTTAACTTTCGGTTCTCGCGGACGTTCGGCTAATAAGTATTCCGTTTTAAAAATCTTTCTAAATGTTACCTTTACACAGTCTGGTATCATTGAATTAATGGATAGTTTGTCCATTATTTCCTCTCCTGCACAAGAATTACTTATATCAATATTCATTATTTCACTCATCGCACTATTCAACGCAATTATTCCTTCCGGTTCTACTAATTTATACCCAAGTTCTTTCATTAAATCGCGACCTAAAATTACTTGAGAGCGCATTGTTTTATCAGGTACTACATAAAGTGTTACTTCGTTTCTTTTCATTGCACCGATTACAACATTCATTCGAACTGTGCCTACAATTTCTAACGTAGATTCGTTGATTCCCATAAACGCTTGTATATTGTTTTGTACATTCTCGATTACAATACTAGGTATCAATGATTCTTTAACAAAACTGATCGGACTTCCGGAATCTACTTGTGTCTCTAATTCAAACGCCGCGCTAATATCTTTATCATTCAGTTCATACCTAATTTTTCGTCGAAACTCGTCGTCTTTCTGAATTTCCTCAACCGTTGGATACCTGTTCACTGGGCTTCTTATCCTTCCTTTCTCTGTTAGGACACTGTCTTACTTGATGCCCCATATTGCCGCATGTATAACAAGCTCCCTTCTCCCGCTTCGGCTTCGTGCAACTCGTGGCAATGTGGCCTATTTCACCACAATTATAACAGCGCGACACGTTCTGTTGTCCTCCGGCCTCCTGCTTCTGCATCCGATAGCTGGATACCCCTTCGTTTCTTCCACTTGTACCATGCTGCATTCGTCCATCCTTCCTTGTCTCCGACTTGAACGCAGATGGGAGTGATATATCCTCCATCGCTTCCAGCAATTCCGTGTCCGTTGCAAATTTTTGCAAACGAACTTGATTTCTCAAATTCTCGTTTGGAATTCCACGTATGAGATAGCTGACTATTTCGGTCGAACTTATCGGCACTCGGTTTGCCAGAATTATTTTTTCATGGTAATAGTCGGTAAAGCCTTCATCATACCTCCAAACTCTGTCTTCAAATTTCTTTCTTCTTACCAAGCAATCTGTTTCACGGTCATACATCTTTCTCATCATTCCAAGGAGATTTTCAACTGACTGCTTTAAGTGATCTGTGTCTGAGTGAAACCAACGTTGTGCCTTTCCTTTAATTTTTTCACTCATCATCACCTTAGTTTCCTCGTCAGTCAACTTGTATGTGTCCTTCAACAACTGCACTTGATTTTCCCAGGTTCTGAATGTTTCATGCGTTCCATCGAAATCATTCAACGAATTGAAGATATGGTTCAAGCTTAATTGTCGGACAGGGTTTCTCTCCCGCGGACCTTGATTGTCATTATTTCCATTCGAATTTGACATTCTCATTCTGGCTATTTCTTCTCTCGCTGCTTGCAGTTCTCGTTCCAATAGTTTTGCTTCACGTCTTGCGATTTCTGCTTCCTGTTCTAAGATTTCCTTCTCTCGTTCTAAGATTTCCCTCTCTCGTTTCGTCAGGTTACTGCATTCGTCTTGCTCTTCATCTTCGTCAATGTTTGGGTGGCTTCCAACAGCTTCCATCCACTTTCCTGACGGGTCACTTTCCATCAATCTGTTGATCAATTCTGTCTTTCGTCCACTGGTTGGTAAATTCATTTCTCGCAATATCTGCTTCAGGGTTTCGAGTTTAAAAGTATGTGGATCACTTACATTCATAGTGAAATCTTTCCGCAATTATGCACTTACACTTTCTTCTATTCTTGCTGCACTATTCTTTCAACGATCAACTGTATAATTCTTTCGTCTTTCACCAGCACGCACAATAAATGTATCTTTCGTTTGCACTAATCGTTCACAATGGCAAAAATCACAATTGCGAGGATCACAATACCGATGGTCTCGAAGTTCACAATCTCGAAGGTTACTATCCCACTTCTGAAAATTGTAAGAGGTTCGATGCTTTCTGTCTGGGTTTTATTGTGCGACTGCCGTTCCGTCACGCCAGGTCCAGCGCCGCTGCCGAAAACAAAACGCTATCGCCAATCGAGCGACATCGACGCGGCTCAGCGTCTCGCGTAGAGAAGCGTAGCCGCTTACGCACACGTGCATCTCGTATCACAGTACGTTAGTTCTAGTTTTATAATTTAATGAAAAAAAATTCTTTACACGTCTGTAAAACCAACATTTTTTATGATTTCGAAAAATCCTTCGAGATTCCTTCATAGGCTACTAAAGACTACAACATATTCAAATTTGAACTATCCGACATAGGACTCGAAAAATTTTCTTCTCTTTGTTCCTTGCTTTCGACCGCGTTGTATCACCATCGCTCGACTTCTGTCGCGCGCGGCCGTCTCTGCCAACACGCCTCTAGGTCGCGCTCTGATTGGTCTGTGTTTTTCGTTAATAACTCCTTAACAAAGCCGAAACGGCCATTTTTGCAAAGGAAAATGTCGCTTCAAATGGCCTCAGGAACCTCCCCTTTAAAGGAACTCAGACATTTTTGGGACACCCTGTATGTCTCATAAGAACGCGGAGTTGAATCTCGAGTATTGCGATAACTCGCACGCCCGAGCTTGTCCGATTCTTGTCGAACCCGGCCGACGAAGTCGAGTCACTTCTCGGGCAGCACGAAACTTTCGAGTAGCCCGAACCGTTCGGGCCGCCCGAAACTCTCGGGTAGCCCGATGTGTCTTGAGGTATCGCGCGCCCAAATCGAGCCCGCCCGACTTTCTGCGACCCGACCCGACGATACGGACGCGTGAACAATTTTATTCGAAGGATGCTTTCGTATAATCTTCGGATAACCTTTACCGAGGCTCGAGCGCCAAGCACCAAGCGCCGAACTTCAAAGACCAGCGACCAATCAACGGCATACAATGTAAGCAGATGGAGAATTGCGCAAGAATGAAAATTTAAACTTTTACAATTCTCAATATACTTTCATAAAAATATTACGAATGAATCGAGGAGCTTCTCCCGGTGAAAATGAATCCAAACTCGAGTGTAATCGAACATTTTTTATTGATACGTAATGTAATGATAAAAACTATAATATTGAAAATAGTTTGAATGGTGTCGTGTTTGGACTCATTTTCATCGGGAGAAGCTCCTCAATTCATTCGTAATAATTTTATGTAAGTATATTGAGAATTGTAAAGGTTACAATTTTCATTATTGCGCAATTCTCAATCTGCTTACATTGTATGCCGTTGATCGGTCGCTGGTCTTTAAAGTTCGGCGCTCGGGTCTCGGTAAAAGTTATCCGAAGGCATCCTTCGAATAAAATTGGTCGGGCGCCCGAATCGTCGGGTAGAGTCGCAGAAAGTCGGGCGGTCTCGATTCGGTTGAGCGATACTTCAAGACCGGGCGGCCCGAGCGTTTCGTGCTACACGAGAGTTTCGGGCTGACCGAATGACTCGGCTTCGTCGGGAGAGTTCGACAACAATCGGACAAGTTCGGGCGAGCGAGTTATCGCGATACCCGAGATTCAACTCTGCGTTCTTTTGAAATATATAATGGTAATAATGGTATTTCTTTTATAAATTATAACGTAATTTTTAATATGCTTGTTTATTTTATAATTTCATTAGGTATATTCGGCAAACATGTGCGTAGTCTTGAAATTGGTTAATTGATTTACGAGTATATAAACAATCAAATGTGATAAAAATTGCAATTTTTCATGATTTTCCGGCTACAACTGCCGTATTTACCACATTTGATCGGGACACAAATTCTGTTTTGTTATATTATTATACATATATGTCGGGGCGAGGCGCAGCGACGCAGCCCGATGGCAACGACGTGTAATGCTCGTTGTAATATTCTTTTGTAACATTTGTTTTATTGTTTTATTTCTTTGCGGGTTGCGGGAAGAGAGATGCGAGATAGGGTTCCGTGGAAATATGGCCTGGAGCGCTGTTGAACGTGATCACGGGTGGCGGAATAGCGTCTTTGTATTTTTGAAAATAGTTTCTGTATTTTGTTGTCGTGTACATCTCTGTACATGCTCCTGATAGCCTGAGCGAATTTCAGTCGTAACAGGTCATGCTCTGTTTCCAGAGCAATATCAAGAGGCGATCGACTTTGCGTTTAATGCTCGTAGCATTCTTCTCGTAACCTTGTACGGAGTCGCATCGCATTTTTTGGAGTCAGATACGCATCGAAGAAACATAAACGCAAATACGTAGCTATTCTGAGTGACCCGTGGACTCGTTAACGTGCTTTTCAGTCCTTTGTGAGATTTTGTATTGTACAAAGTGTGATCGAGTTGTGCTTGCGCGGCGGAATTTGTTTATTGTATGATTGTGAACCGATCGTGTGTACAGAGCAATGAGCGAACCGCTTGAAAATACTTTCGGTCAACCTCCGACATATATATAATAATTATTATTATTATTATCTTTTTAGAATTTATATAAGATACATAATACAGTACACTTTTAAGAATTTAATGATAATTAATTAATAAGTTATATAACAAGATATTAAGTAAGTTATAGAACAGTTAATAAAAACAGCATTCTTTAAAAAATTGCCATAATTTACCTTATATTTATACCTTCCAGGTGTATGTAACTCCTTAAGGACATTTGAAGGATATTATCGATACATATGCAACTTTTAAGTTTTTCACGTGTAACGTGCATTATTTCAAATTTGAATATAAATAAAAATTATGCACATGATTGCCGAATAAAACTAATGTAATTATAAAAACAATGTATATAGAAAATTACGTTATCAGTTATGAAAGTAATACCATTATTACCATTATCGATTTCATAAGACCGCAGAATTGAATCTCGGGTATCGCGATAACTCGCTCGTCCGATCTTGTCCGATTGTTGTCGAACTCTCCCGACGAAGCCGAGTCATTCGCAGTGTTCCGATTGAACCCACCGTTTCGCACGCGATGGCCACCAGATGGCGGCGATTTCAGCCTCAATATCGTATGAAATCGGGTACCTTGAGCACCCCGCAGAATTTTAAAAACTTATTAGTATATACATATGAAATATTGAAATTTAACACAATGAAACTTAGTCTTTATTTTGAGGATAGGATAGGGAAAAAACGCTACAATAACTAAGCAAAAGAATATATAATAAAACAAGAAAATACTTTATTTGGCAGAATCAATTAAAGAATACCAACATTTATTGCTAGGGTAAGGAAAACTGCCAAAACCTTACCAGTACTCACAAATAAAAAATTACATTATATTACATATAATATATACAATATAAAACAAAACAAATTGTTGAAGAACAGTCTATTCGCTCAGTCTTTTCTGAAACATTAAAACCAAAATAAATAATATATATATAAAACTAAACAAATATTGCACATTCGGCTCCTTCTGTAGTAAAAACAAAATAAATAACATATATAAAACTAAACAAATACTGCACATTCGGCTCCTTCCGTTATAAAACCAAAATAAATAATATATATAAAACTAAACAAATATTGCACATCCGGCTCCTTCTGTAATAAAAACAAAATAAATAATATATATAAAACTAAACAAATACTGCACATTCGGCTCCTTCCGTAATAAAAACAAAATAAATAATATATATAAAACTAAACAAAATATTGCACATTCGGCTTCTTCTGTAATAAAAACAAAATAAATAATGTATATAAAACTAAACAAATACTGCGCATTAGGTTAATAGCTATCACATGTGCTTTATTGGTACAGATTTTGCGGATTATGCAGTTTGAGATGATGTGAATCGACTTCAAAATTAGTGCAATTAATACTCTTAGATTGAAAACTGGACCGAACTACGCAAATGGAAGCTAATGAATCTATATTTAATTTGTTTCTTTTTTTTGTTTTCACATCCGTCACAATAGAAAAAATGCGTTCGGCCTCAGCATTTGAGTGGGGAAAAGACAGAACTACTTCAATTAATAATTTTAATGTTGGAAACATGTCTTCCCCATCGAAATTTTTAAATTTTAAGATTTTATTCCACATGCCGTCTATTTCTAATAAAGCTAGCTTTTCTTTAGATTCTTCATCAAAACATGATGGTAGAATTTCCCATTCAAAAGTTAACTGTGTAACGTCTAATACGTTTACACGTTTGGCGATACCAGATAAATTTTGAATTTTTTCTCTGCCTTTATCGTATAATGCTACTGATGGATCCAAAAACAACAAATCTTTAAAAAGTGTATCTTTCAAAGGCAGACGTGCAAGCATCTCCCGAACTGCAGTAATATAAAAGTTTAAACATCTGAACCGAATTTGTTGGGCACATTCCAACTCTAATGACTCTAAAATTGTTTTGCATTCCGGTCCCACATTTACGTCTTTTAATTCTAACAAAATCTCTGCTTTATTTAAATCTAACGTAGCAAAGTCTTCCAAAAATTGAGATTTAATAAAATTTTTCCCTATTTGTTTAATTAGCTGTTGGCTAGTCTCAAATAATTTATGCACTAAAATTTTTTTCAACTGAAATAAGGCATTAAAGCGGTTGAAAAAATTTAACGAATATTTCAAAAAACATATATACGCTTTAATGGACGTGTCATTTAATGATTCTAATATTAATTCCGCAGATTTTGATTTGTCTTCAACTGTAGCTAAAATGAAATAATTTTTTAACACGTCCCAATTTTCCAATAGTCTAACGATACATTTTTGTAAACAAAGCCACCTGGTAGTTGATAATTTTAAAATTTTGCGTTGCTGTACCCCGAAAAATTCTTGAAATTCAACCAAAATTGAACTCCTCTTAGCACTGATCGAAGTATAAGTGGCCACTCCTCTCATTAAATTTTCACATTCCCGTGGCAATTCATCGCAAGACTTACTAGAAATAATCGCGGAAGTGTGACAAATACAGCTTAAAGTAACTAAATGCGGTACTTCAAGTTGTAAATGTGTCATGAAGGAATTGTTACATCCAATCATGACAGATGCATTGTCGCATGCTAATTCGACAATATTTTTTATAGGAATTTCTTTGCTATCTAAAAGATTTTTAAAACTTCGAAATATACTACTCGCGGAACAATCATCACCGTTTAAACGAATAATATCTAATAACTGTGTGCTTACTTTATTATTTATTGGTGATACCAATTGTACTAATACACACAGTATTTTTAAGTTTGAAATATCGGTTGTTTCGTCTATTAAAACTGAAAATCTACGGGTTTGTAAATGCTCAACAAGTGTGTCGACTTCGCGCTTGGCAATCACATGCTTAACAATATAGGCACACTTGTCTCGAGCAAGTGTAAGATCTTGCACAATTTCGGGTTCCTGGCAAATATCCTGAATTAAAGGAATCAAATGATCCGCGGTTCTAAAAGCTACGTTATGTTCTGCAAAAAAAGCAGATAATCTAACTTCTGCACGTTTCACTTTATCTATGTGGGACAAAGTTGTGCTATTAAAATTAATATTACTATTGTTATTATTACAGGTGGCTTTGTTATTCAATAAACTAATATTCCGTATATGTCTGGCCGATTTCGAATGCTTAATTAATATGTTTCTGCAACATGTGAGAGCTTTATCACATGCATTACAATGTGCTTTATCTTGTAGTGTAGAAGGAGCTAACCATACTTTAAAAATATCTTCTTCTAGCCACGAAGAGTGAAAATTAGAAATTCTACTTTTCCTACTCCTCGTTGTAGCTCTTTCTACACTATTAACTGCCATTGTATAATAAAATATTAACAACACTTACCTCGTTCCGCGTCACGTCTCTGATCTATCAATCGTCCCGCCAATAACACCGGTGCATTCCCGCCAATGTAACTGCCACAGGGCGTCAGGGCTCTGGCCGCTCTGCTGCGTCATTGTAGATACGCTACTGTCTTGGTCGCGCATGCGCGAAAAACGGTGGGTTCAATCGGAACACTGGTCATTCGGTCAGCCCGAAACTCTCGGGTAGCCCGAAACGCTCGGGCCGCACAATCTTGATGTATCGCTCACCCGAATCGAGATCGCCCGACTTTCTGCGACCCGACCCGACGATTCGGGAGCCCGAAGGATGCCTTCGTATAATCTTCGGATAACTTTTACCGAGACCCGAGCGCCAAGCACCAAGCGCCGAACTTCAAAGACCAGCGACCGATCAACGGCATACAATGTAAGCAGATGGAGAATTGCGCAAGAATGAAAATTTAAACTTTTACAATTCTCAATATACTTTCATAAAAATATTACGAATGAATCGAGGAGCTTCTCCCGGTGAAAATGAATCCAAACTCGAGTGTAATCGAACATTTTTTATTGATACGTAATGTAATGATAAAAATTATAATATTATTGAAAATAGTTCGAATGGTGTCGTGTTTGGACTGAAAACATACCCGGCAACGGGTATGTTTGAACTCGAAAAAGTTATACGAAGATTTCTTCGATGCCTCCGAATAAAGATACAGATAAAAGACGAAAATTTTATTTGATGCTCTAAATTAGATAATTTCTCGTAATAATCCTTTTATCACAAAATGAACATTTTCCTGTATCTATCCCACCCTGTTTTCTTGTAAACTTCCGCATATTCTGAAGTAATGTAAATATAAAAATCAAATAAAAATATATATAGGATAATCTTACAAATACATTTTATTTCCTATTATTGAATTTCCTATTATTTTTTCCATACATATAATTATAAAATTTCAAAAGTTCACAAAGTATTTATTATTGTTTTTGCAATTGCCATAATGGTACACTTTTATTAAAATAAAATTTGTATTTTATTATCTCCATACTTTTTACAACTTATTACATTTGTCTTATCGTCTTTTTTTGAATTTTCGCAAAGGACAATCTTTTCAATTTGTTGCATACAAGTCACATATATACAGGGTGTCCCACGTAATTGGAAGAGGTTGCACCTCCTAAACTCCTAAACGATTGGGAATAGAAGAAGATGTTATAAGTCAAAGTTGAATGGTATCAGACGATACATCATATGCATATAACTATGTGCACTTTTGTGCATCGGTGCATCAGAAAAATGCATCTGCCACTTTTTTAAAGATAGAAATCTATCTTTTTCGCTGCATCAATTAATGCAGTCCTTTGTGCTTTACATAAAAGTATTAACATACTTATGACCTAATCTTATTCGTTAGGACGTTATCGTAACTAAAAGTTACAAACATTATAATGGAGCATCAAGTGATACTCCAGAACACTTGCCGACAAACCGAAATCATTCACAAATCTACAACAATCTTAGTTGCGATAACTTCCTAACGAATAAGTTTAGGGCAGAAGTATATTAGTATTTTTATGTAGAGCACAAGAAACTGCATCGGTTGGCGCAGTCAAAAACATAGGTTTCCATTTAAAAAACAAAGTGCAGTTGCATTTTTCTACCGTATACTTTATATATATATATATATATATATATATATATATATATATATAAATATTATATATGTATATATATATATAAATATTATATATATATATATATATATATATATATATATATATATATATATATTATATTGAACCATCATGAAAAGCATTCTTAGACGATCGGCACAACAGCAGCAGTGGTGACTACAACAGCGCTGCGGTGGACGACGCAAAAGTCAATCAGCCATTTTGCATACAAATTTCCCAGATTTTATAACGATGACTTTACTACAATTTCCTGAAGCGAAGAAGCATTATTTTCTCACGGGACTTTTTTAAAAATATTGTTTGTTCTACTCCGCGTCCCCGTACGTCGCCCTTTTTGGCAATTTGGCTCTTGAAACATGATAAAAATACGTTTTTAGGAAAGAATTTTTTATTTTTGCAATATTTCCAAAAAAGCGATTGGAAAGTCGATCGGTATACTTCTCCTGAGTACGAAAATGATAATCATTACTTGACTTTTTCTAAATTAAGCAAGAAAATCACGAAAAATTGTTTTGTAGTTCACGTCTTAGCCGGTAGAGTCCGCTAGTTTACCTCCTGCGCACCCTTAAGGGCCAGACATCCGAAAGGTAGAACGACTACATTACCGACAAAACTATGGTTTTACGTGGTTTTACGAGTCACAAGTTTTCGTCCTCTTAAAAGGATATTTTGTCGCTGGTAAGGGGCTTATTCGAAAGAGGAAGGTTCAATCTAGTGCGCTCTGGTCATGAGGTGCCGAGATTATGCAGATATTTGGTAATATAAGCGTTAGAAGTAGGCTAACAAATTTACGATGCGCACGCCGTGGAATGTAAGCATTTTTATGCCATTAGATGAGTTTTCTGGATGTTCTAGTGACCAGAGCGCACTAGCCGAGATCTCCAGCTACAAATTGAGCTATATTTTGTCTTGATTCTCTTGCGAAATAAAGGCGAAAACTTGAAGCGCGCAATAGGCGTGTCAGAAATACATGATATCTGAGGATATCGATAATATAGAGCAAAAAATGTGACAAGTTTAGTTGAGTTGAAGTTCTTCAGGTGGCGTCTAAGTAGAAAGACTGTCGACGTGGAATTGAAGCAAACTGCAAGATTAGATTGTGGTTATGTTTGACGCCTATTCGCTCATCAGCAACATGTTTCTGTGTATGTCTGTATATGTATATAACCTTCTTATACATGCAAATACTCCGCCAGTTTGATGTTTCGGACTCATGCAAGCAATGTGTATCATATGAAATTGCGTTCAAATTTTTATACCGATGAAATTTCATACAGTACCATATTATACAAAAAAGAAAGAGGAATTGGCTTATAAATATGATAAATATAACTCATTATATTTGGATAATTTACTATGTACTATATATTATTTTCATACTAAATTTTCAAACTAAATTTTCAAACTAAATTTTCGCACTAAATTTTTATTATAGTTTATGTAAAATTTTCCATACGAAGTCGGACACTTTTTGTATTACATATTGTTTCAGATTTTGATGAAATTTGAATAAATTGATATGAACATATTGCAAAGGATTTTTCAAAATTTTCAAAATTGTTAATTTTACAGGTCTAGAAAATAAAGTGTTAACCATTTTCACTAAATTATAACAATTGAATTACCAAGTCTATGAAAATAATCGTTTAAATACATACAGTAGATACATGAAAGTATATGATAAAAATAATTTTAGTTGAAAAACAAATATTTTGTCACCATCTATTTTTATCAGAGTTTAGTAGTTTAACAGTTATAATTGAATAAATAACTGGTTGACACTTTATTTAGCAGAACTGTGTAATTCACCTTGAAAAATCCTTAGAGATATGTTCATATATCGCTAAAGACTACAACATATTCTATCAAAATCTGACAAAATTATGGAAATTGATATTTTCGTTATTGCACGTGTGCAATGTAATAATTAGTAACTTTTTTCAAGTGCTGGAGCTCGATCGCGGTCTCTGGTCATTGTATGTCTATCTTGGTCACTCTCGTTATACCTTATCGCTTTCCTTGTCGAACCTTTAGAGCTTGTTCAGACAGAGTTGGGCAAAATATTTACCTAAATAAAAATTTAAAATAACGAATAAAAGATACAAAATTTTTCATTCGTTGTTCTTACGAATTTTATTCATCGAGAATTTATCCAATAAATAAAGATAAATTTTTTTATTCGAAGCGAATAATTTTTTCATCTTTTATCCGTATCTTTTATTCAAAGACATAACATGGAGAATATAGTAACGATATAGGACGTATTTTCATGTTTGTTTATTTTAAAAAACTACTCATTATTTAAAAATAACAACATGTTTTGCCGACGTTATTCCTCCTCTTCCTCCACCTCGAGGAGGAAACAGCGAGGACGCCAACGAGCGTAGAACTTCAAAGACCCAGCGACTGACAAACGGCATACAATGTATGCAGATGGAGAATCCCGCACGGATGAAAGTTTAAATTTTTAGATTTTTCAATATATCATCATAAAATTGCGACGAGCGAATGGAGCGGATTTTCCTGATCAAAATGAGTTCAAATTCGAGTGTAATCGAACAAGTTTCATTGTTACGTAATATTACGATAAAAATTAAAATCTTATTGAAGATAGTCCAAATGATGTCGTGTTTGGACCAAGGACTAAAACGGTTCTGGAAATAACTGTTTCAAACTGTTATATATCGGTTCTGATCGAAACAGTTATGAAGAACCGAAATGCAGTTATAACTGTTACGAGAATATCGGTTCTAGCTAATATCGGTTACGGTTACGGTTCTCGAGAACCGATATTATTTCGGTTCTAAAACGGTTATTTTTCGGTTCTGGGTTTCGGTTCCAGTTTCGGTTCTGTCTTCTGTCATTCTGTATTCTATTCTATTCTGTATTGCGTTCGGCCTTCTATATTTATTATTTAAGTAGTTATTTATTGTTATTTATAATTGAAACAATTTTTAAATAAATAAATTTTTATAATTTTTTTCTATATTCATTATTTGAATTGTTATTTCAATAATTTATTGTTACAATAATTGTTGAAATAAATAAATTTTCATAATTTGTTTCTAGACTTATTATTCGAAGTACTTCAATAATTTGTTGTTAAACTAACATATTTATTATTTGAATTATTATTTCGATAATTAAATGTTAAAACAATTATTTAAAAAGTTAGATTTTCATAATTTTTTTGCATATTCATTATTTGTATGGTTATTTCAATAATTTATTGTTAAAATAATTGTTTAAATAAATAAATTTTCATAATTTTTTTCCATATTCATTATTTGAATTATTATGTCAATAATAATGTAATGTTAATATATCTGTTGACATACATAAATTTGTATATTCTATAGAATTGCGTTTCTATATTTATTACGTAAATACGCGTACATTGTTTAAACAATTCTTTTAACAATAAATTATTGAAATAACCATACAAATAATGAATATGGAAACAAATTATGAAAATCTAACTTTTTCAACAATTGTTTTAACATTTAATAATCGAAATAATAATTCAAATAATAAATATGTTAGTTTAACAACAAATTATTGAAATACTTCCAATAATAAGTCTAGAAACGAATTATGAAAATTTATTTATTTAAACAATTATTGTAACAATAAATTATTGAAATAACAATTCAAATAATGAATATAGAAAAAAATTATAACAATTTATTTATTTAAAAATGGTTTAAATTATAAATAACAATAAATAACTACTTAAATAATAAATATAGAAGGCCGAACGCAATACAGAATAGAATAGAATACAGAATGACAGAAGACAGAACCGAAACTGGAACCGAAACCCAGAACCGATATCCAGAAACGAAAAATAACCGTTTTAGAACCGAAATAATAACGGTTCTCGAGAACCGTAACCGTAACCGATATAAGCCAGAACCGATGTTCTCGTAACAGTTATAACTTCATTTCGGTTCTTCATAACTGTTTCGAGAACCGGAACCGATATCATAACAGTTTCAGTCCTTGGTTTGGATTCATTTTCATCGGGATAAGCACAAAAACTTGTTCGTATTAATATTTTTTTTATTAAAAATGTAAAAGCATAAATTAACAATAATGCTCGACTCTTCTTCATATGTTGTAGGCCGTTTGTCAGTCGCTGGGGCTTTGAAGTTCTGCGCTTGTCAGACAACAGTTATTCGAAAATTTATTCGATCTTCAAATAAAAGATACAGATAATAGACGAAAAAATTATTCGAATATCGAATAAAACGGCTTTGAATAAAAAATTATCTTTATTCGTCGGATAAATTCTCGTCGAATAAAGTTATTTATTCGATACTTGTCGAATAATGATATTTTTTTATTCGAACTTTCGAATAACGAATAAAGATAAAGTATCTTTTATTCGAGTCGTTATTTAAATAATTTTTTATGTAAATAATGTCCAACTCTGTGTCCAGATGAGGCAATTTACACTCGTTGCAATCGAAACAAATAAAAAAGTCTGACCAAGACATATGCTAAAGAAATAGAAATAAAAAATATTATTAATAAAACAAAAAATCTGACTGCGAAAAGAATTATTAATAATTTATACTCTATATTTATATTTTACTTTTTATTTTATTTATTATCAATATTTTATTCAATAAATTAGTTTTTTGTTTCTTATCTTTTTAGTTCTTTTCGCAGTCAGGCTTTTGTTTTTTTATAGTAATGATTATTTTTTAAATCTTTGCGGTCAGGTTTTTTTTATGTTTGTTGTCTACAATGAAACAATTGTCATGCCGTGATTGTTTATACCTTTCATTTCCACGTCGGAAAATAATACTCTTCGTATTAAAATTCAAATCAATTATACTGATATGTTAACATATGTTAACAATATATACGAAACATAATTTGTAAATCTCTACTAAAATTTAATATTTAGCAATGTTATATGCGTAAAAAAGTTTAAAAAATTCAGAAGATTTTTAAACAAGTCAACGAATATTCAAATGATCGTTTAATACACTTATTTACAATTGAAAATTCCATATTTTAAATTACGAAGTAGTAAGTCTTCCAATTTCGATAGATCCGAAAGGAAGAGAAGAAACCGCTCGAACCAGTTCGAACGCTTTCGATGCTAGTGTCAACGGTGTTTATACGAATGCGATGCGGCAACATTGCTCTTTTAAACGCTGACAACGCAGTAAAATCTAGCTTTCTCGTCACATACTTCTTGTGTTGCAACGACAATCGAGTTCTCTTTCTGATTCTAAATAGAATGCGACGATAGCTCCATCTCGTATTCATCAATCAGCTACACGTTTGTAGATAATACCATTTCTGTAAAGGAAACTGTACGGCAGATACCGACCTCCGCGACTTGTAAAGTCACGTGACTACCTCTGGGCCTTAAGACACCGACGAGATACTATTAACACAGACTTAAGGGCCAGACATCCGAAAGGTAGAACGACTACATTACCGACAAAATTATGGTTTTACGTGGTTTTACGAGTCACAAGTTTTCGTCCTCTTAAAAGGATATTTTGTCGCTGGTAAGGGGCTTATTCGAAAGAGGAAGGTTCAATCTAGTGCGCTCTGGTCATGAGGTGCCGAGATTATGCAGATATTTGGTAATATAAGCGTTAGAAGTAGGCTAACAAATTTACGATACGCACGCCGTGGAATGTAAGCATTTTTATGCCATTAGATGAGTTTTCTGGATGTTCTAGTGACCAGAGCGCACTAGCCGAGATCTCCAGCTACAAATTGAGCTATATTTTGTCTTAATTCTCTTGCGAAATAAAGGCGAAAACTTGAGGCGCGCAATGGGCGTGTCAGAAATGCATGATAGCTGAGGATATCGATAATATAGAGCAAAAAATGTGACAAGTTTAGTTGAGCTGAAGTTGTTCAGGTGGCGTCTAAGTAGAAAGACTGTCGACGTGGAATTGAAGCAAACTGCAAGATTAGACTGTGGTTATGTTTGACGCCTAATCGCTCATCAGCAACGTGTTTCTGTGTATGTCTGTATATGTATATAACTTTCTTATACATGCAAATACTCCGCCAGTTTGATGTTTCGGACTCATGCAAGCAATGTGTATCATATGAAATTGCGTTGAAATTTTTATACCGATGAAATTTCATACAGTACCATATTATACAAAAAAGAAAGAGGAATTGGCTTATAAATATGATAAATATAACTCATTATATTTGGATAACATACTATGTACTATATATTATTTTCATAATAAATTTTCAAACGAAATTTTCGCACTAAATTGTTATTATAGTTTATGTAAAATTTTCCATACGAAGTCGGACACTTTTTGTATTACATATTGTTTCAGATTTTGATGAAATTTGAATAAATTGATATGAACATATATTGTATAAATAAAGTGTTAACCATTTAACTAAATTATAACAATTGAATTACCAAGTCTATAAAACTAATCGTTTAAATACATACAGTAGATACATGAAAGTATATGATAAAAATAATTTTAGTTGAAGAACAAATATTTTGTCACCATCTATTTTTATCAGAGTTTAGTAGTTCAACAGTTATAATTTAATGAATAACTGATTGACACTTTGTTTAGCAGACCTGTGTAATTCACCTTGAAAAATTCTTAGAGATATGTTCATATATCGCTAAAGACTGCAACATATTCTATCAAAATCTGACATAATTATGGAAATTGATATTTTTGTTATTGCACGTGTGCAATGTAATAATTAGTAACTTTTTTCAAGTGCTGGAGCTCGATCGCGGTCTCTGGTCATTGTATGTCTATCTTGTTCACTCTCGTTATACCTTATCGCTTTCCTTGTCGAACCTTTAGAGTTTGTTCAGACAGAGTTGGGCAAAATATTTACCTAAATAAAAATTTAAAATAACGAATAAAAGATACAAAATTTTTCATTCGTTGTTCTTACGAATTTTATTCATCGAGAATTCATCCAATAAATAAAGATAATTTTTTTTATTCGAAGCGAATAATTTTTTCATCTTTTATCCGTATCTTTTATTCGAAGGCATAACATGGAGGATATAGTAACGATATAGGACGTATTTTCATGTTTGTTTATTTTAAAAAACTACTCATTATTTAAAAATAACAACATGTTTTGCCGACGTTCTGCCTTCTCTTCCTCCACCTCGAGGAGGAAACAGCGAGGACGCCCAACGAGCGTCGAACTTCAAAGACCCAGCGACTGACAAACGGCATATAATGTATGCAGATGGAGAATCCCGCACGGATGAAAGTTTAAATTTTTAGATTTTTCAATATATCATCATAAAATTGCGACGAGCGAATGGAGCGGATTTTCCTGATCAAAATGAGTTCAAATTCGAGTGTAATCGAACAAGTTTCATTGTTACGTAATATTACGATAAAAATTAAAATCTTATTGAAGATAGTCCAAATGATGTCGTGTTTGGACTCATTTTCATCGGGATAAGCACAAAAACTTGTTCGTATTAATAATATCTTTTTTATTAAAAATGTAAAAGCATAAATTAACAATAATGCTCGACTCTTCTTCATATATTGTAGGCCGTTTGTCAGTCGCTGGGGCTTTGAAGTTCTGCGCTCGTCAGACAAAAGTTATTCGAAAATTTATTCGATCTTCAAATAAAAGATACAGATAATAGACGAAAAAATTATTCGAATATCGAATAAAACGGCTTTGAATAAAAAATTATCTTTATTCGTCGGATAAATTCTCGTCGAATAAAGTTATTTATTCGATACTTGTCGAATAATGATATTTTTTTATTCGAACTTTCGAATAACGAATAAAGATAAAGTATCTTTTATTCGAGTCGTTATTTAAATAATTTTTTATGTAAATAATGTCCAACTCTGTGTCCAGATGAGGCAATTTACACTCGTTGCAATCGAAACAAATAAAAAAGTCTGACCAAGACATATGCTAAAGAAATAGAAATAAAAAATATTATTAATAAAACAAAAAATCTGACTGCGAAAAGAATTATTAATAATTTATACTCTATATTTATATTTTACTTTTTATTTTATTTATTATCAATATTTTATTCAATAAATTAGTTTTTTGTTTCTTGTCTTTTTAGTTCTTTTCGCAGTCGGGCTTTTGTTTTTTTATAATAATGATTATTTTTTAAATCTTTGCGGTCAGGTTTTTTTTATGTTTGTTGTCTACAATGAAACAATCCCAGATAGCACCGCACGTCCATAGGACGTCCATTTTACGTCCGATTCGTCCAATGTCCGTTGCGTACGTCCGTGGGACGTCCCTCGGACATAAATTTCGGACATATCACGGACGTGGGACTTAGATTATTTCGTACTTGCCAGGGACGTGGGACTTAGATTATTTCGTACGTTTTCGGATGCTATATATTGTTTCTATTATTATACTCAAAATATAGGTTTGTCACGCAAAAACTTCGAGCAGCGAAGCCGCGAGGCGACGCACAGTGGCCAAAAAGCGAAAAAAATATTTAATAATGATTTTTTTATGTTAAAATGCAGTAGGCATTTTTCTGACAGCGGTTCAATGAGTGCAATAACAATAATTTATTTAACATAAAAAAATTGTTATTAAATATTTTTTTATGATTTTTTGTCGCTTTTTTGGCCATTGCCACATTGCATGAGTGCAATAACAATAATTTATTTAACATAAAACAATTATTAAATATTTTTTTATGATTTTTTGTCGCTTTTTTGGCCATTGCCACATTGCATGAGTGCAATAACAATAATTTATTTAACATAAAAAAATTGTTATTAAATATTTTTTTATGATTTTTTGTCGCTTTGTGGCCACTTTGCCTCGCGTCTTTGATGCTCGAAGTTTTTGCGTGACAAACCTATATTTTGAGTATAATAATAGAAACACAATATATAGCACCCAAAAATGTACGAAATAATCTAAGTACTGGCAAGTACGAATAATGTACGGTGGCCAAAAAGCGACAAAAAATCATAGAAAAATATTGAATAACAATTTTTTTATGTTAAATAAATTATTGTTATTGCCATCATTGAACCGCTGTCAGAAAAAATATTCCCGACAAAAAGTGATCAGTACTCAGTCTTCTACAAATCACAATATAAGAAAATTCGGAAAATTTTTATTTTTATTAAAAAATCGAAGTCATCTTGATTATTTATATATCACTGCATACTTTTTATTCAATAACGTTTCAGCTGACACCAGAATGAATCCAACGACCTATTCAACATGGTCTTTAAAGAATTAGGTCTTAACAGAATGCCGAAATAAAGGATCAAAAGTATAATACTACATAGTTAAAAAAATGTGCTGTCCTTAGTCTTTGCGTCTGAAACATTCGTCATTCATTTTACAAGTAAATATCGTAAATAGTTGTCCTATTTTGCATGTAATGATTCATGTGCATTAATTGTGTTGGAAAATCAGTAAGGCCAGATATTTGAGACGGGCCATGTGCTTTTCGTCGACGCGCTTTCTCTCTCTCTCTCTCAAGGAGCGTTCCTCGAGGGTCAGGAAGTCGTAAATGCTTCCATGGACAGGCCATGGTGAAAAGAAGGACGCCCTCAGGACTAGGACTGGTGAAAACTCACTTTGATATCGACGGTCGACGTGGCTACATGTAGTACGGTTCGTGAAAATATGACATTCCAATTATCTTACAATTGTTTGAAGATTACCGTTCATGGGACTATCAGTTCTTTTTAAAAAGTGTGTGTGATTTTACGGTGTTGTCCACAGCCCACACGTGTGTACGTGAAATCCGTAACGTGGAAACGTAAGTTTTTATTTTATATTTATTTATTTGCATTAGATTACAAACATGGCAGGCAAGCGGAAAATGGAAAAATATTACATACGTGCTAAAAGATCTTTTCCTTTATCTTACGATGCTTCTCATCAAGAAGCTTCTGCTTCATCGAATACGAGTGAAAGCAATGTAGTTTATTCAGATCGGTTTAAAAAGTGCAATTTTAAGTCTTTGCCAATTCATAGACATTTCTACTCTTAATAATAATAAAATTCAAATTAACGTAAATATTGACGGTCTTCCATTGTCAAAGAGTTCTAGCAGCCAAGCATATCCAATTCTTTGCAGTATAACAGGATATACATATATGGAAATGATCGGCATTTATCATGGTTATGAAAAACCAAAAGATGTCAATAGTTTTTTATTCGATTTTGTTGAAGAGGCAATAGTCCTTTGTAATAGTGAATTGTTAATTAATGAACATTTGTACCATTTACAAATAAAATCTTTTATTTGTGATGCCCCCGCAAAATCGTTTATCAAATGCATAAAAGTTCATGCGGGATATAATTCTTGTACAAAATGCCATATTGAAGGAGATTTTATTGTTAATAGGGTGTTTTCCAGATTTAAATAATATTAGACTCCGATTATTAATTATTAATTTGCAGGCCAAAGAATTAGCAGTTACCGGCGGTACCAATACCGCTAATTTTGTAAAACCTGCGATGGAGGCGTTGCCATGACATTTGCCATGGAGTACAGTTGGCTGGGCAAGAAGAGATTTGACGCAACGCTATTGGCCAAAGTACTAATAGGTAACTATTCGCGTACACTTTATTATTTTTAATATTTCGTTGCATACAGGCAAATATACAATATTATTCAACTGAAATTCTAATTTTTAGATGCAGCAAAAAATGCAAACACTTCAGCGAACCATAAAGACGCGGAAGTGTCTATACAGACGTGGATCAGGAGGGCCGCGGAACGGACCAGAGGAGTGCAAAAATTTATTTACGTGCTTATGATCATAATATATTGTTTACGTTAAACTAACCTATCTTGCGTCACACAAAGCACGAATCATTTGTACCATTAATCTAAAAGCCATTTTAATAATTAATGTAAAATATGAACTATTTATATTTATTTATTTAATACTGTAAAATAGATTACTATAAGAAGATCATGAAATAATTATAACGTATTATCTCAAAAAATGTAAACTAATATATATATATATATATATATTAACATTACCCTACCAAATTCTAAACAATGTATATACCTTATCCATTATTCATTAATTGATCCTCTCCAAAAATAAAAAATATATGTACACGCCTTAAGAAAACAAAGTTGATCGTTCTGTCCCTTTGCATTTTACCTTATCGTAAATAAATATGTATAAATAAATAAATTGTTATAAATAAATACAAATACGTGTATATATATACTGTTATATATAAATATGTAAAAAATAAATATATTGTTTTAAATAAATAATTTGTTATTAAATAAATATGTATAGAGAAATATATGTGAATCAAAATATTGTTATAAACAAATAAATATATTCCTATAAATTTTCATTGCATTCCACATTATATACGTATATACGAACGTTGTTTAATAGATATAAACAATAGGAAAACATTTTATAAACACGCTTTTATATGTCCGACAAACGTCCAATTAACGTCCAGAATATGTCCGGCCGTACGTACATTGTACGTCCATAGGACGTCCGCGCGGGACGTCCTATGTACGTACGAAGTTGTAACTGGGACCTCTCTCGGACATACCTGGGACGTAAACCGGACATATCTCGGACATACCGTACGTCCCTGGGACGTACATATGTCCGGTAGCGGACGTACATTGGACGTACATTAGACGTACGACTGCTATCTGGGATTGTCATGCCGTGATTGTTTATACCTTTCATTTCCACGTCGGAAAATAATACTCTTCGTATTAAAATTCAAATCAATTATACTGATATGTTAACATATGTTAACAATATATACAAAACATAATTTGTAAATCTATACTTTTTTAAAAAAGTTTAAAAAATTCAGAAGATTTTTAAACAAGTCAACGAATATTCAAATGATCGTTTAATACACTTATTTACAATTGAAAATTCCATATTTTAAATTACGAAGTAATAAGTCTCCCAATTTCGACAGATCCGAAAGGAAGAGAAGAAACCGCTCGAAACAGTTCGAACGCTTTCGATGAAAGTGTCAACGGTGTTTATACGAATGCGATGCGGCAACATTGCTCTTTTAAACGCTGACAACGCAGTAAAATCTGGCTTCCTCGTCACATACTTGTGTTGCAACGACAATCGAGTTCTCTTTCTGATTCTAAATAGAATGCGACGGTAGCTCCATCTCGTATTCATCAATCAGCTACACGTTTGTAGATAATACCATTTCTGTAAAGGAAACTGTACGGCAGATACCGACCTCCGCGACTTGTAAAGTCACGTGACTACCTCTGGCCCTTAAGACTACTACAGACATTGCATCTTATGGGCTTTTCTTCAAAAATATTTATCATTTTTAAAAATTTTTTATGCGAATATAAAATTGTTAAAAGTTTGCAATTTTCAATTCATGGATTTTTTATTACAAATATATGTACACCTGATTATATGGATAAAAACTACGTTCACCCAAGCAATCTGCAGAACAAACGTGTAGTTCTAATATTATTTTCATCATTTGTATATATATAATTAATAAATGTTAACTTATGAACATAACTAATTTGAATTTCAATACGAAAGGTATTGTTTTCCGATATGAAAATATTAAGAAATGTATAAACGTTCGCGGCATGATAATTGTTGCAGTGTACACGACCACGTATAAACTGATATTCATATATTAAAAATTATGCAGATTAAAATATGTCGTTGAAAGCCTCAAATAAAATTCTTTCCTGAACTTCGAAGAAAACTTTTCCATACAAATACAGTTTAACTTATCCAATTTGTGGATTCTAGTCGACGCGCCCCGCCGACAGATGGCCGTGACGCGTACCGCGATTCTCACCGCTAAAGACGAACCGTCACACGCATATAATCCTCTGCACGGATTCCTTAATCCTGTTTGTCTGGCACCGTCTGTCTGTCAGTACCTGTCGAACTGACACTGGAATCCGGACCGACCTGAGTTCGATCCATCCTGCCGTAAGGGCCGGCCCCGTCCTTCCTGCGTCCGAACCTCTGTCCCTTCGCGAGTCGCGTAACGCCTAACGAAATTCGATAGTCGGAATTCCGGTTTCGATACTCCGCGTACGAGAAACCGCCCTGGCGCCCGAACATCGTCCGTTAGTATCGCTATCGAGTTTTCGAATCGCATTTTGTGCCGGGACGCCCTCGTCCGTACGGCCGGCCGAGGCCCGGTCTCAGTGCCTGTAAAATCCCGGAGTGGCCTCCATTTTTCGCCCGCGGAAGACGCGCCGAAGAAGGGCAACGTCACAACGCATAAAACGAAAACAGCACGATCACATATTTCAGACACCCTAACCTCACCGTTCCACACCGACCGTTCTCCTCGTCGCGAACCCTGGCTCGACGAGCTACTCGGCAACGAGGAGAAACGCCGCCGAGACAGAACCATCGTCACCGCGACAACTGGAACCGTTACATATGTAACTCTCTAACAGACCTGTTTTACGGTCTGTTACGAAGACACCGAACTCCGCCGAATGCCACCGAAAGATGCCGAGCCGCGGTACCGGCTCGCCGCGCCGAAGTCCTCCGACCACGCACCGCACCGCGCCGCGATCGCCGCGAAACCGCGGCGATACGTTGCCATGGTGATCGGCAGCACACCGCGCTGCACCACTCCCCGTACCTCCAAGCATAGGCTATATAAGCCGATGCAAACGCAAGCGAAAAGCTAGTTACACACGAAACGCGAGCGCCAGTTATCACGGCAGAATGTAAACACCGCGTGTATTTCATTTCGCAAACCTAACCTCTCCGCTTCCCGACCGTCCTCCTCGCCGAACGAACCTTGGTTCGACGAGCTTGTTCAGCACGAGGAGCACCGCCGCGAGTCACCGAACACTCCGCGGAAAACCGGAACCGTTACAACTCCGTAAGGACATTTTAATGATATTATCGATACATATACAACTTCATTCGTAACAAATTCGTCAGACTACCAGAAATATTGTCTTATAATAATAAAAAAAAACTAAGTATATTAAAAATTACGTTATCAGTTGTTTAAGATGTAATCCAATTTAGAGTCACGTTCCGCGACGCGATTCCTTTAGTATAATAGGTTTCTTATACCGCTCGAGCCTGGTTCTTATGTCAATTTCTTACCCGCGCCCAACGTGGGGCTTAGACATAAGAACCTCGCGTTTCGGCAGTTTTTCTGTACCTCGTCGAGCTCAGCTGACGAGCTCGACTCGTGCATCGCGGTGAACGACCGCGATTGTAAACGCCTTCGGCGCCGACTGTTTACGTTTCCCACTGTACTTGTCTCGTGGGCCATCCTTCCGATATTCCATATTTTAAATCCAACGCCTATTTTCCATTGTCTCCCTCGCCGCACCGGTCGTTAGGGCAATGCCCCGATTGCCAACGAACGTTAGGTGCTGGCGGATCCTTGCAATTTCAAAAATCCCACTCCTCAATCCTTCCTAACCGATGGTCCCGGACAAGTATAAATAGGCGCGCCGAAACCGCGCTCGCTCTCGTCGCTTCCGACTGTCTCGATCGCGTGATCACTTCGCTGTTCTGTTTTCCTTTTGTGCGCGGCACACAGTTACATCGTTTCCACTGCAATTCTCGTGAGCTTCACAAGAATTCATCTATTCATCCAAACCGTGAGCTTCACGGTTTGTATCATCCGTTCATCATACCACTGTATCATCTTTCATACCCCTTTTCTGTATAATTGTCGTTACATTATAATTCTTTCTATCTACACTCTCTACACTGCATTTACCTCTTCATCTCTGTTTCCTAATAGCTAGAGTTTCAACATCAGTTATGAAAGTAATACGTACGATTATTACCACTATCTATTTCATAAGAATGCATAGTAGAATCTCGGGTATTGCGATAACTCGCTCGCCCGAACTAGTCCGATTCTTGCCGAACCCGCCTGACGGAGTCCAGTCACTCTCTGTGTGTCTTGAGTATCGCGTACCCGAATCGAGCCCGCCCGATGTGTCTTGAGTATCGCGCACCCGAATCGAGTCTGCCCGATGTGTCTTGAGTATCGCGCACCCGAATCGAGCCCGCCCGACTATCTACGATCCGACCCGACGATTCTCGGGCGCCCGCACATCCCTATTCAAAATATTAAAAGCAAAACTAAAATCAAGAACAAAAAATTCCTTCATATATTGTACGTAAGAACGTATTATATTAAAGCATACGTTTAGAAAAATAAATAATTCCTACTTCAGATTTTATATGAAACTTCAACTTGTAACTTAGAAATATTTCATAAACGAGCATTATTTGCTTACACTTTATTATACATAATTGTTCAAAGAATCGATCTCTGGGAACAGAACTATGTTGAAAAACAGAGTAATTTTTATTTGGTATTATTCGGAATAATAAAGAGTTCGAAGGAGTATCTCGTGAATGAATTAATATAACACAATATAATTGTAGAAGCAAAAATGGGAAAATTTTTATTGAAATAAAAATTGTAAATTGTGAGTAACAGATAAAAATGTCACGCGTCATGTAAAAGTAATTCTGGTTATCTCTATTCGTCGCATGATAAATAATGTTTTATTCTCTTAATAATTTTTTCTTTTCGCGAGCGATTTATCTTCAGCATTGAATAAAGTTTTCAAGTTAGTGGGATCAAATCCAGATAGCACGACGACGTCTCGAAGACGTCTCTTTTGACATTCAGGACGTCCTAACGATATTATCTCTTGTTCCGTCGCAAGGGAATAAGACATAAAGCCTGTACTTCGGATTTGTTTATGACGCCTTCGTGACTTGAGGCTACTCTCAAGGATTAGGGAACCGATGCACATTTGGCGACCAGCCAAGCCATCGCCAAACCTTCGTAGTTTTTTCTTGCCTCCTCGAGAATTACGCGTCGTAAATCTATTACCGACGAAGGACATTCCCGACCGAGAAGTACGGTTCTCGGGTTACCTGGCTTTGCCCTCGGAGGCAGTCGCGTACGGTTCCACACTTTCCCAGGACAGGTTAACTTAGGGCAGATCTAAGAGTCCTGAGGAATGCACTGATTGGGAAATGCAAAACTCGGCAGAACCAATCAGTGCACTTCTTCAGCATAGCAATGGGTGTCACCGTCTTGACACCCAGAAATGGAGGACCGCCTTCACGATACGACGAAGGGTCCTCCCGAAAATCGCGACGGTCAGTTAGCCGCGATCTAACAGTCGGAATCGAACAGTCGGAATTGAACAGTTACTTCCTTGTACATTTCAGGCAAGGCAAATAACAATACGGATCATCGTGATCGGATCCGCACGCGTCTAAGGCAGGGCCTGCTAGATTAGCCTTACTGACGAATCCTCTAGCAGGCCTGGGATGAAACGCTGATCTCACGAATTCACACGTAGCACTAATCATTGAACTGGTTACCCAAGATTAATTTGGCGGGTAATAAAAAAGGCGATTTCGGGATCAACGCGTCCATACGATTGAGCTTGAGATTTACAACCTTAAGCGGACACGAGTCAACCGCGCGTCGCGCTCGACTTTCGCACCGTACGAACATTTGGTCCTTCGAACCGAATTCAGTGATCTATCGAGTGCAGTTCGCATACAAAGAACGATATCATGTAGTAGTGTGTAGCGACACAATCAGTGCACCTACAACGTGAGAGGAAGCACCGCAGTTTGCCTTAGCCGTACATCGCAGCAGTCAATGTAGGATTACCAGTATTGCGGTGACATCAAGTCAAGGTAAACACGTTATTCGAATTTACCAATCAGTATCCTTCAATGGTCAATTCCTCACTTCCGCACCGTTTACGTCAAACATAGTGGTTACCGCGATCGAAACAAGCCAACGAATCGCGCCTTCAAAATCAAACGGCGTGTATTGAATTAACTTCACGATTCTCACAAAGTACCTAGAATGATACGAAGAGTTTGCGAAACAACTCGTTAAGCTTCGCAAACGCGTAAACGTATTCGAACCGATGTCGACGTCGATGAACGCGTCAAACTTCGCGAACGCGCAAACGTATTCGAACTCATTTCGATGTCGAAGAACGCGTCATAACGCGTTGAAACTATTTATATGTCTAACAACGAAATGCTAGACAAGTACGCGTCGAACGTTGCGATCGCATAAACGCAGTCAAAACTACTTATACGTCTAACAACGAAATGCTAGACAAGTACGCGTCGAACGTTGCGATCGCATAAACGCAGTCAAAACTACTTATATGTCTAACAACGAAATGCTAGACAAGAATGCGTCGAACGTCGCGAACGCATAAACACAGTCGAAACCATTTCGATGTTCAACAACAACATGCTAGACAAACGACTTCCCATGTAAGAACAATAGCTTACTTTCAACACGATACCGCGAATTATGGGACCGTTACCCGATGTTCAAATCGACCGATCGATCCTCGATACTCCGGAAAACCTCCGATTAGCAAACCCAGACTTCCATCGATCGGGAAACTTCGATATGCTCCTTGGAACCAGTCTATTGTGAAGAATACCTTCCCAAGAAGCTAATAATAGCCAGATTCCGCACGCGACACCGCGCCCAGGGAGGTCCGTCTTATCAAAACGCATATTCGCACATGACACCTGCGACGTATGGCACGCCATTTGTCTAGAGCTGCCTGGTAACACCATTGATAAGAGACATGTATAAAAAGACGCCGCACAATAAACAGACAGTCTTGGGTTTGAGTTCAAACAAGCACGACTCTTTGATTCTCCCCGACTCCGTATCCTCTCACTACGGTTTGCGATACGTTTAAAACACCGGTCGACAGTATCTCGTACCAGTGTTATTTAATTAGTTACTTTTTTTCACGTTTTGAAGAATTCCCGTGACATTTTTGGCGATCCTGCCAGGATCCAACGGTTACTTTGCTGAAGACAATTGGGATTAAAGAGTGATCTACGGTGCTTGACAACCCAAGGACTACGTGTGCCACGTTACTCAGCAGACACCAAGGATCCAACATTTCCAGGTAAAAATACAAGCCTTTCTCTATAAAATGAGCAATCCGACAGTTGCGTCTCCATCGAATTCTGACATCCTGTTACGACTCAATGCCATGTTTGACCATTTATGTAAACAAGACGAACAAATCAGTCGACTAACCAACGCTATTAAAACAATAAACTTTGAAAGAAAAGAGCAAACAGCTGAACTGAAAAAAGCTGGGTAGTCAACTAGGAGTATTGACTATCACCGTGTAACAGACCTGTTTCGCGGTCTGTTACGAATCCGCCGAACGCCGCCGGAATATCCGAGCCGCGGTACCGGCTCGCCGCGCCGAAGTCCACCGAACACCGACGAAATAAACCGAGCCGCGGTACCGGCTCGCCGCGCCGAAATCCGCCGATCACCCGCCGCACCGCACCGCGATCGCCACGAAACCGCGGCGATGCGTTGCCATGGTGATCGGTGGAACACCGCGTCGCACCGCTCCCCGTACCGCCAAGCATCGGCTATATAAGCCGATGCAAGCGCGGCCGAAGAGTTAGTTAGCCCCAGCACACCGATACGTTTACTTAATCTAGAAGCACCGCGAGTAGCTAGTCCAGTAGGCCCGTTTTACCCAGGGATTCACCGCAGAAGCCAAGGAGCCGTAAGTAATTTCAACACGAATATTTCCTCCTAGCCCACCTCCGCTCCCGACGGCGTAGCTGAGCTGCCCCGTCTCCTTCCGATCCGTCCTGCTAGCGGAGCTGGTAAGGACGCACGCGGAGCGTGCACCACCCTGCTAGCGGAGCTAGAAGGAAGATACGCGGAGCGTATACCGCCCTGCTAACGGAGCTAGTAAGAAGGTACGCGGAGCGTACGCCGCCTTGCTGGCTGAGCCAGTAAGAAGACAGGCGGAGCCTGTACCCGGATCCATGTAGCGGAGCTACGTGGAATACCGTCAACTGCCGTGGGAGGCCCCGTAACTGGCATCTTCGCCGACCTCGGGGACCGCAAGACCCGACCCGCGGCAGGGGATCGTGGCTTCGGCCACGATCAACCGCACGCCCTGACACCGCCGAGCACCAGGTCCGCGAAACCGACCGCGCCGCGCACCAGACATCGATAACCACGAACAACCGCGAGCGGCAGCTATCCCGGCGATAACCGTAAAAACACCGCCTCGTTATTTCACGAACCCAACCTCTCCGATTCCCGACCATTCTCCTCGCCGGACGAACCCTGGTCCGACGAGCGTTTTCAGCACGGGGAGGACCGCCGCGAGTCACCGCAAACTCCGTCGGAAAAACCGGAAACGTTACAACCGAAGAAGAAAAGTCTCACGCAAGTGCGGAAGAAAAAGAAGAAGACTATATGACGAAAGAAAACGACGATACTCCATCTGACACATCCCGACGTCAATCATTGACAAACAACCGCAGAATTCCACCGACACACCAATTCTACTGAAATACTTCGAGTGGTCAAAACTCTACACGGCAAAGACGACATCGGAGTAGAAGAATTCATCAAAACATGTAAATTCGCACGAAGCAAATGCTCAGAGCCGGATATGCTGTTACGCATGATCATAACCGAAAAGATCATGGATCACGCCAAGAAGAGCATACGTTTCTGTCGAATACATACCTTTGAAGAACTCTATGATGCGCTAAGGAACCTTTATGTTCCTAACACCGTAATCGGCAGCCGCAACCTAGTCGGTTCATCAAGCAAGGTATGACCGAAAGCGTACAATCTTACAGTTCACGATTCCGACAAGCGCTTAGCGAGTTGGAATACGCAGTCCAAGCTAAACATCGCAACCCGACCGCACGTACCATTGCACTTGATGAAGAAAACGCCGAAGCACTGCGTTTTTACTCTATCAATCTGCGACGTGACATAAGACAAATAATTATTCCTATGCGACCGAAGACCATCTCCGAAGCACAAAGCGAAGCCACCAACATGGAACTCTGGCTACGTGATTCCAGATCAACCCAACAGTCTCGGCCTATGAAGGTTCCGCCAAGGCCACAACCAATTCAACGGATCTTCGCACGCCCAAACACGGCCAGCAACAGCCAGGGTTGGCATCAAACTACCAGATAGCCGCATCATCACCAAGGCGCCAATCAGCTGCGAACATTGCGGAAAATTGGGACACACGAAAGCGACTTGCTACCAACTTAACTCGAAAATTTTTACTCACCTCAGAACGGAAAACTACCACCCCGGATCCACAGACTCGAGACCATCAACAATCCGCTACTAGGAGCTGCAGGATTAACTACACCCCAGGAGACCTGCAATCAGTATTCTATCTATTCCAAGGAATGTTCGAACGAGGAAAACTCCTACTGGACACAAGAGCAGGAGCCAACATCATTAAACGAGGATTTGTAGAAAATTATACACCTTTACTACGACCTCGATACATACGACTCGGCAATGACCAACACAAAATAACTGACACGACCGAACTATTTTCCCTGGGGCAGACACACGAATTCCTCATTGTACCTGACGATTTTCCATTAATTGAAGACGGAATTCTTGGACTTCCTTATCTTAAGAAATACGAATATTCTATACACAACGATTATTTACAGCTTAATGAATTTAGTTGTTCATTATAAGCGATGCCGACTGAAGTAGAAATACAACCAAACAAGGTCACCTCACGGTTTTGCAAAATCAACAATGACATTACGAGGGTTTGTTTCATCAATACTGGTAAGCAGAACACACATATTACAAATTTAATTGAACATGAGAATAACCTTGACAGAATCCACGAACTTACATCTAAATTACGACTTGATCACGTCGAATCCTGCATGCGAGAACCCATCCTAAAAATTGTTAGTTCCTACAACGATATTTTGACATTAGATACTGACCCGCTACCTTACACTTCACTAACACAGCATACAATCGTATTAAAGGACCAAAACCCTATTAACGTAAAATCGTACAGACCACCGGAATGCCATAAAACCGAAATCCACCGACAAGTAAACGAAATGTTAAACAAAGGAGTAATAGAACCGTCAGGCTCTCCTTTCAACGCCCCGGTATGGGTAGTACCCAAGATACGCGACGCTTCTGGAAAACAGAAATGGCGAATCGTAATTTGTAACAGACCTGCCGGATGGTCTGTTACCAAGATCCCGAACCGCGCCGAATACCTACGAAACAGACCGAGCCGCGGGACCGGCTCACCGCGTCGAAACCCTCCGACCACACACCGCGCCGCGCCGCGACCACCACGAATTCGCGGCGATGCGTTGCCATAGTAATGAGCAGCGCACCGCGCCCCGCACCTCCAAGCAGCGGCTATATAAGCCGTTGCAAACGCGAGTGGACCCTGAGTTAGCAGTACGACGCTGAAACACTTGCGATTAAACACTCGAGCCAGATTAGCTAGTCCAGTAGGTGCGGAGGCAAGGAAGATCCGAACCGAGAACGAGCGCCAGCGTAAGTATAACTCACACACTTACTAATCACCTCCACCCGCCCCGATCCTGTGGCATGGCTGCGCCTTGCCACATCCGTACTCCGCTCTGCGGGTAGCGCCCGTAGAGGACAGGCAGCGCCTGTGAAATATTCTACTGGCAGCGCCTGTAGAAAGCAAGCTGCGCCTGTTAACCACCCTGCTGGCAGCGCCTGCAGAAGGCCGGCCGTACCTGTTCACCACCCTGCTGGCAGCGCCTGCAGAAGGCCGGCCGTACCTGTTCACCACCCTGCTGGCAGCGCCTGCAGAAGGCCGGCCGTACCTGTTCACCACCCTGCTGGCAGCGCCTGCAGAAGGCAGACAGCGCCTGTCTCCGGAGTCCTGGGGGCAGCGCCCCTTCGGCTACCGTCAACTGCCGTGGGAGGCCCCGTAACTGGCGTCTTCGCCGACCTCGGGGACCGAAAGACCCGACCCGCGGCAGGGGATCGTGGCTTCGGCCCCGATCAACCGCACGTCCTGACACCGCCGAGCACCAAGTCCGCGAAACCGACCGCGCCGCGCACCAGACGTCAATAACCGCGAACCACCGCGAGCGGCAGTTATCCCGGCAAAACGTAAAGACCGCGTGTACTTCATTTCCGGAACCTAACCTCTCCGTTTCCCGATCGTCCCCCTCGCCGACCGAACCCTCGTCCGGCGAGCGTTTTCAGCACGCGGAGCACCGACGAGGATCACCGAACACTCCGCGAAAAACCGGAACCGTTACAAATTGATTTTCGTAAACTCAAGGAGCAAACTGAACAAGACGCATACCCCTTACCAAATTCCGGCGAAATACTACAACATTTAGGCAATGAATGAATTTCCATCAGATTGTCATGCATCCAGACTGCAAAAAGTACACTGCCTTCTCGACATCCGACGGACACTTTCATTATAATAGAATGCCTTTTGGACTTAAGAATGCTCCTGCCACGTTCCAACGAATGATGGACTCCGCTCTACGCGGATTAATTGACAAATACTGTTTTGTATACCTCAACGACATAATAATTTTTGGTAGCACCCTTGAAGAACATAACAGAAATCTCGCGATCATTTTCCAATGACTTAGAGAAACAGGGCTTAAACTACAGAGTGATAAATGTGAATTTTTGAAACCCGAACTTGAATATTTAGGCCATATAGTAACAAAAGACGGAGTAAAACCCAATCCAGGAAAATTAGACGCAATCAAAAACTTTAAGATCCCCACCACCGTAACCCAAATCAAATCATTGTTAGGACTCACAGGATACTATCGCAAATTTATTAGAAACTTTGCCAAATTTTGGAAGCCACTCACTGACTTAACGCAGAAAGATGTGCCTTTCCATTGGACTCAGAAACAACAAAACTCTTTTAATTATCTAAAAACAAAACTCTGTGAAACACCCATCCTATGTTATCCGGACTTTACACAGACTTTCACTCTAACCACAGACGCCAGCAATGAAGGAATTGGCAGTGTACTGTACCCAAAATGACCATCCCTGCTGCTATATATCTCGAACATTAAATTATACTAAAATTATACTACCACCAAGAAAGAACTGCTCGCAATCGTATGGGCTGTTAAACGCCTACGACAGTACTTGCTCGAAAGAAAATTTATTATTCAAACCGATCACCAAGCTCTTAAATGGCTACACAATGTACGCGATCCCTCTTCCAGACTCATGCGGTGGGGCCTGAGACTCGAAGAGTACGAATACACTATTGAATATAAAAGGGGGAAAGAGAACACGGTAGCAGACGCCCTTTCCCGACTTCATCCTCTAAAAATCGCCAGCAATGTCCCCTTCCACAAAACCGTTAAAATTGTACCACCTCCCGACACACAAAAAACTGAAAACAATTCACCCGACACGGAAGAAGTATGCAGTCACCAAGAGATATTATGGTTAGAATATGACAATTGCAAAGCCCATCCTACTGCGGCCCCCATACAAATAACAGCTAACAGACCATATTGGACATAATTAACTACCGACTTCATCAGTCGCGTGTTGACGCTCGAGGTGACAAGGCCTTCGTTCAGTTCCACGAGTTACGTGAGTTATATGTTATTAGCTGTAGTAGTAGAGGCAAGTGTTGTATTTTTTTCATACCGTAGCTTGACTCGGTTGGGATCGTGAACTTCTTCCTTTCAACTCTGTTAATCGAGAGATATATTTCTGTGTACAGGAATCTCTCGCACAGATACCATGGTCACAGCAAACGTATCGCAAGTTAAGAATACTGCTGAATCTACAAAAGAACATGCTATAGTACTAGGCGCATATGATGACATCGCCATTAGAGAATATATAGTTGCAGTTGGAAAGGTCATTAATCCTATCAATATAAGGGGTTCGCCTCCAGAATATCTAATAACAGAGTGTGTTTATACTTGTCGGACAAATCCCTAGTAAACAAGATCACGTCAAAAAATGACAGAATAAATATTAAAGGCCGTCTACTATCTGCAAGACCTTTAATTATGAAAACCAAACGTGTTATTCTCTCTAATGTGTGTCCAATTATCCTACACTCGGTGATATTGGACTCTTTTAAGCAAATGGGTATTAGAACGGTTTCTCCCATGTCCTTCATTAAATTTACATTCATCCTGAAGATGTAAACAAGCTTTCGGAAAAAATACAAGTTAATTTTGATGACACCTCATACTGGATTTTCATCTCAACGGACAGTCTAGTCTGCTTCTTGTGTAAGAAGGAAGGTCATGTAGCTAATCATTGCCCAACCTCTAACAACAACCTAATTCAACAGAGTGACACTCCCGCCTTAATGTCTCATGAAGAAGATCACGACGTAAACACGGAAAATCACTCTCAATTAACCAGTCATAAAGAATCTCAAGAAACTATTCCTGATCTTGGTGAAACGAAGGACTCTGGATTAAACAAAGGCTCTAGCAAAAGACCTCTTTCCTCATCTACGTCAAATGATTCTCACAGCATCTCGGAGAATCCTAATAAAGAACTTTCTACCGCAGTTTTGAACATCACCTCACATAATGATATAGCTGTTGCAAACCTCATGAAACCTACCCCAGCCAAAAAGTTAGAGGCACCAGCTAAAAAAAAGTTAAAAATTGTGAGCTCTGAAGAAGTGATTAGCTCTAAGACAACGGATGATTTGGATCAAGTATTGAAACCAATCAAGCATATTCTCAATCAACATCCTGATGCATATGTTCCACAATATGATCAATTCAAAGAATTATTAACTAAAACTAAGGGTAATGCAAACGTCGTTCAACTGGCCCTCTCTTTTACCGACGATTTAACTCAAATTGTGAAGATGCTTCGTGGAACTTATCCCTGTATCGTTAGTAGATCTATTAAAAATAGAATCTCTAGAATCATCAAGAAATTGGAACTCAACGTCATTTGGTCCGAAGATCAGAAAAGAGATATCTCGGACTCATCTCTAGACCTTGGAACCGACTCTGACGCGACCCTCTCAGTAGAAGACCTTACTCACAATCTACAGAAGACTTTTTCCCTACACTGACTCACGAATACTATTAATTCGAGCCCTCGCATTAGCACCGATCTCAAAGTTGTTTTTTGGAATTGCAGAGATATTTCTAATTGCAATGTAGAGCTCCAAAAATATTTAGAGGATATCGACATCTTTATTGGCGTAGAAATCATGAATAAGAGTAGCAAAAAATTTGATATTCCCGGCTTTCGATCTTTTAGAATTGACAGAAATAATAGACCAGGTGGTGGTCTCATCTTTTTGGTAAGAAAAGCAATTAATTATTGTCCTATAGGATTGTGTAATATTTCTGATAATTTGGAAGTTGGGGCTATCAAAATTAATGGTGTAAGTCCGTCTTTGGTATTGATTGGTTGCTACAGGGTCCCCGGCTCATACACAAGTTCACATGGGCTTTGTCTCATCGCTGGTGATTTTAATTCTCACAGCACTCATTGGAATTGCTCCACAACAGATTCCAATGGTATCAAGCTTTTCAATTCCATAATTGATAGTGATCTAATTCTAATCAATCACAACACTCTCACACATGTAGATACACATAGGAGAAAATTTTCGAATTTAGACCTTGTTCTTTGTTCCCCTCAAATCTTCGATATTGTTAACTTTAGTGTTATTGATGGTGCCTGGGAGTCAGACCATTTTCCTTTAAGTCTCATTCTAAGGGTAGAAAAGACACTTTTTTAAAGAACGTCGTCGACTCTCTTCCAAAAAACCGGACTGGACGCTATATCAATCTTTATTGGCAAAATCATATAATGATCTTCTTGGGCCTTGTTATGGGTCACTAGATACTATTGGCAAATACAGATTTTTCACCAAACTAATTACTGATGCTGTTGAGGAAAGTACTCCCACTCCTAAACTGGTGAGCCCTGTACAACATAGAAACCCTGTACCTTGGTGGAACGATGAATGTGCGAAACTTATTCGCCTTAGAAGGGCTGCTTTTAAAAGATGGACTTACACTAGTTGTATAAATGACTATATTGAATATAAAAAACGCAAGGCTATTGCTAGGCAATACATCAGGAAAAGGAAGAAAGACAACTTTAGAGAGTTTGCTGAAAGTATAAATTTTCAAGTAGACGTATCGCACGTCTGGAATACGTGTAGAATTTTAAAAAACGAGTGGACTAATATCAACACCGACAAAAGTAAGTCCTCAGATCATATTAACATTATTCAAAATGCTATTAATAAGATTAGCCCACCCTGGGTACCTGTACTTCCAATCACTTCTTTCTCTTTTCCGGCTAATAATACAAATAGTCGGTTTCCCGGAGCTGCATTTAACTTACGCGAATTTAATCTGGCCCTTAATAGCTGTAGTCCTAAGGCAGCCCCTGGGCCTGATAAAATTGAATACAAATTTATTATCATGTTAACCCTTAGATTTAAACTAATCCTTCTTGATCTTTTTAACGAAATGTTCCTAAATAGTCCTTTCCCTCTTTCTTGGAAGGATAGTCTGACATATTTTATTGATAGAAAAGATGGCAATGTTCGTCCCATCTCACTTACGTCTTGTCTATGCAAACTTTTGGAAAAAATCGATAAGCTGAGACTCCAGTGGTGGGTGGAGTCCTCTGGATTCCTTCCACCGTCTCAGTCTGGTTTTCGATCCGGAAGATCTTGTTCTGACAACCTTGCAATGCTAACTTTAACCATCGAGGAGGCCTTCTGCACGAATAAAGATGTTCTGTCATGCTTCCTCGATGTCAAGGGAGCCTTTGACAATGTTAATAGCGACATTCTTCTTCGTAAGCTGTATGATATGGGCTATCCAAATAATATTATAGACCTTGTAGGTTTTTTGACACATAACGAGGAAGGTTTTTAAAGGCTTACCCCAAGGTGGTGTACTTAGCCCCTTTCTTTACAATATTTACGTCAAGGATCTTGATAATGGTTTAGATAGCAACATCCAAATTTCCCAATTTGCAGATGATATCGCAGTCTTTTGACAAGTCTCCACTCCAAGTCTTGGAAAAAAAGTCTTGGAGGATGCAGTCTCTGTCATTAGTGGTCATCTCGCTCCCTTAGAACTTTCACTTTCTCCCGAAAAAACTGTTTTAGTTCACTTCAATAAAAAAAGGATCTACCCAGGTGTTGGCTCCATCAAAATTGATAATTATAGAATTCATTCCAGTACTCAGGCTCGTTTTTTGGACATTATTTTTGATTATCAACTTAAATTCACCAATCATATTGATTATATACGCAACAAATGTTTTGATCGACTTAAAATCTTAAAATTTATATGTGGTGTAAGATAGGGTGCAGATCCATTTACACTTCTCACGCTATATAAAAGCCTCATTCGTTCCATTGTTGACTATGGTTCCTATATTTACTTTCCAAAAAATCAAGATCTTAAATTAAGAATGGAGAGAATTCAATTTGCAGCCATTCGGATCGCCATGGGTTATAGATGCAGCACGCCGAATAATGTTCTATCGGGAGAGTCCAAGCTCTGTTTACTTCGAGATAGATCCATTTTTCTGTGTAATAACTTCCTGATAAAGAACTTTTCGAACAAAGGCACAGCTCTTTACAATTTAATACAAAGACTCATAGGATCCACCGGATGGGCCAATTTACTAATCAAAGCTCGATCTTTGCTTTTACGCCAGATTGAGGATTTACAACAACATAGGGCTTGGCTTAGAACCGACAACAACATTGCTCCATACCTCTGTAATTACATTTTCCTCACTCCAATGGTTGAGATAGATATTGAGTTTGGATTCCTTCTCAAGGAAGCAGCAGACCCAAATTACATTTTTCTGGACCATCTCGCCAGTAGGCCCCCCAACTCTATTTCTATCTTTACTGATGGAAGTAAAAATGACGAGATGGGAGTTGTTGGTGCTGCATGTTTTTCACCCAAATTAAATGAATCCCGCCTACTATGCTTACATAAGGATATGTCTATCTTTTCCACAGAATATATTGCAATTAAGACTGCCCTTGAGCTTGCTTCTAGCTGGTCTTATCAACACATCTACATCTATTCTGACTGTCTGAGTGCTCTTGTAGCACTAGGTAATTACTCGGGCTATGCTAAATCCAACCCCTTTCTACTTGATATCCATAATCTGATAAACTCCTAGTTTACGAATTCCAAGAAACTGTTTCTCTTTTGGATCCCTGCGCATATTGGCATTACCTCTAACGAAAAAGTAGACGCCCTATCTAAAGAAGCGTCTCTAATGGCTGTTCCTTCCAGCATCCTAGTTCCCTATTCTGACTTTTCCCATAGCTTCCGAAAACAAGCTAGGACGCTGACAGTCAATTCTATTCTTGAAGAAGCAGAGTTCAAGGGCATTCAATTTTTCAGATCCTTCTTCCACTCTGGGTCTAAACCTTGGTTTGCTAATCTCAAGCTTTCTAGAGAATTCATCTGCTGGGTTAACAGACTTCGATCGGGTCACTACCAACTGAAGGCTTCCCTCTTCAAGATTAAACTTGCTGATGACACAAGTTGCCTATGTGGTTGTCAGATACAGGATCCTGATCACGTGTTATGGCAATGTCCGATCTATAATGCTAATAGAGATGCTTTGATCCACAAACTTTGCAACAAAGGTTACTTTTCACCCTATACAATTGATGCCTTTTTGTGTGGGCCCTTTCCTTGCCCCTTACGTTATATACATAAGTTTCTAATGTCTCATTGTTTGTGCCTTTAGAATTGTACTCGGATATGCTTCACTATATTGTCAACCCTAGATTCTAAGTGATCTTTGTAATGTTAGCATGCACAGTCATGTGCATGCTGCTAATAATCCCGTGTGGAGTTTTATAGCTTAATAAAAAAAAACTAAGGCAATAGAGTTTATCACACCGGGGGAAAAAAATATAAATGTAAACACGGGGCATCGGAAAAATCCAGTTCCTTGGTGGGATATTGAATGCGAAAAAATTAAATTCTTAAGAAAGGCATCTCACAAAAAATGGATACACAGGTAATATGCAGGACTTAATTGAATATAAAAGGAGGTGTGCTTTGGTGGTAAAGACCTATAAGAAAAAGAAAAAGAAATGTTTTCAAGATTTCGCGGAAAGTATTAATTCCCAAATGGACCCACCCTACATTTGGAACAAGTGCAAAATTTTCAAAAATAAATGGATAAAAATTATTCCGAAACATGTATTAGATTACAACCAATCGGACGGCGAAATAAATAAAGCTATTGACAAACTAAGTCCTTCTTGGGTCTGCACTGATCCTGAGTGGGTCCCACAGTGCTTTGAAAACGAATTTTTTGATATGCCATTCGATTTTATTGAGTTTAATGTTGCATTGAACTCGACAAATAACAAACCTTCACCTGGAATGGACGGAATTGACTATGACATTGTTAAGAAAATTCCAATCAATTTTAAGCTGTTACTTTTGGATATTTATAATCAGTTGTATGAAACAAGGGATTACTCTGCCTTGGAAGCAGTCTTTTGTGCACTTCATAAACAAATCTGATGGTAGGAGTGTTAGACCCATCTCCTTGAAATCATGTCTGTGCAAAATATTTGAAGCTATGGTAAAGAATAGGCTGATGAGGTGGGTTGAACACAATAATATGTTACCCATAGAACAAAGCGGTTTTCGAAAAGGCAGATCATGCACGGATAATTTAGTGAACTTAACATTGCAGTTAGACGAGGCTTTTATAAACAAAAAACAGGTTCTAGCGGTTTTCTTGGATGTTTGCGGTGCCTTCGATAATGTTAATAACGAAGTACTACTTGCTAAAATGGCAATGATAGGTTGTTCATTGAAGCTGATTCAATTTGTTAAATTTCTAACACACGAAAGGTATATCTATGCTGATATATTAAAAAATCACTCTAGACTGGTCAGTAAGCGAGTCCCTCAGGGTGGAGTTCTCAGCCCTCTCATCTACATAATTTACTCGGCGAACATAAAAAAAAATCTGCCTAAGAATGTCTCTGTATCAAAATTTGCGGACGATATTGCGATTTACTCAATAATCTCAAATACAGAAAAAGGATGCAAGTTAGTTGAAAGAGCAATGACCATTATAAATAATAACCTATTAGATATAGGCTTGGAGCTAGCATCTCACAAAACGATATTAATACATTTTAACAAAAAAACATTCAATCCGGAAAAGCTCAAATCAAAATTGGAGAAACTGTAATCAGGTCTGGCGAATCAGCCTGTTTTTGGGTGTCACTTTTGATTATAAAGCATCTTTTGACCTACATATAAATAATATACAAAAAAGATGTACACGAGCTTTAAACATTGTTAAATTCCTATGCGGTACGTGGTGGGGTTCTGATCCTGAGGTTCTCATCACTCTTTACAAAAAGCTATGTCCTTTCCATTGTTGATTATGCTGACTTTGTCTACTTTCCAACCCGTAAGAGTGCAATTGAAAAACTGGAAAAAATTCAATTTAATGCAATAAGGAAGGCTTTGGGTTACAGAATTTCTACGCCCACAAACATTTTGCTGGCTGAGTCAGGTTTGCCATTGATTCGCGAACGTATAAAGCATTTATGTTGTTGTTATTTAAGTAAAATATTATCAAATAAGAACTCGTCAACCTTCAAAGCGATATCGAGGTATCACAGAGTTTGTAGAAAAAATAGAGCTAAACGTAAACGAATTTTGGGACTGTGTCTGGAAGAACTTCTAAAGTCAAGAAAGTTAATTGAGGCACATGATCACTGTTGAAACAGACTAATCGAGACATCTTTCGGTAGGAATTAGTAACATACACGATCACGTGACTCTCTGTTCACGCTACGCGATGTACTTCCGTACAGCTCCGTGCCCTTCTCTATTCGGCAGTGTAAGAGTAAAGACGTGTATCCGTTATAATAAAGTGAGATCCAAGTATTCGTACGCTAGTACCAAATCTAAAACCTCCAACAATCACTTTAATAATTTTAATCATGATTATAAAACCATAACGACATCAATTCCAATAAATACAGATTTTGGCGAAGGATCGACTAAAGCAAACTTTCCGAATGTAGAGTTGGAAGAAGAGCTGTCAAAAAACAATGCCATAGCAGTATATACTGATGGAAGCAAAATTCCTGATAAAGAGTTTGTGGGCACAGCGTGTATTTGTCCTGATATTAATTTGGAAATTAAGAGAAACCTGAACTACAGAGCTTCTGTTTTCACTGCGGAATGTATCGCTTTAAATGACGCCATAGATATTGCCGTTAGAAATATGTGTGGCGGCGACAAGCTGGCGCCACGTCTCCGCCATGCGTTTACTTTAAGTCGAAAGAGTGTCGAATGAATGAACCGGGCTGCGTGCTGTGCGATAGCGTCGAGTGGATGTTTGAACGATTGGGTCGAGTGTCTCGTAGGGTGACTGCGTTTGGTTTTAGTTTAGAGTGAAAGCGATCTGTGAGAATGAGAAAGAATGATTTTCCGTTGGAATGCGTCTGCGAGCGAACGTTTAGTTTGTAAGCTAGTTCGGTAAGAGAATTCGTCGAGAGCGGTCGTCGCGAGCTACGCGGGTTGTACCGACCGTCTCTCAGTAATAAAGCAAGTTCTGCTAACACGTGTCTCAATTTATTCCCGACAGCGATCACACTCTCCTCATATGGATCGTAAATTTGTAATTTTTTCTGACTCACTAAGTGGTTTACAAAGCCTCAATAGCTGTAAAATTAGAATCAAAACAAACATCATACTCGAGATAAAAAGGAAATATAATATTTTGTTGAAAAATGATCGAAACAGCAATGGCATTAAATTTTATTGGATCCCTTCTCATAAGGGTATTAATGGCAACGAACTTGCGAACAGTTTAGCTAAATCAGCCACAGAAGCCTGTAGTGCCTTAACATTGTCAATTCCATTTACCGACTTGTATGAGGAGGTCAAAAGGAATGCGCATATACAAACAAACAAGATTATAAGAGAGCAAGGCTTGATAAAAGGGAAAATATTTTTCAACCATTTCTATACTGGAAGCTCTAAGCCATGGTTCAAGCACGAATGTCTTTCAAGAGAATTTATTATAACTATTAATCGGTGTAGAGCCGATCATTATAGTCTTAAAGCATCCCTATTTCGTGTAGGAATTATTAGTGACCCGTGACTGCGGACATAGTAACCAGGATATCAATCATGTTGTTTGGCAATGTAGCCTGTTCGATTTGCAGCGATCTGTCACAACATTAAAGCTTGTTTTCTCATTTTGAATTTCTTAAAAAACTGTAAACTACGAATTTAATTTGAATTAATGTAAACTATGTATGTATGAATATGTATACCGTAATTCACCTTAGTTCAGCAGAAATAGATCTCAGTTGAGATCTGAAATGCTTATAATAAAAAACAAAAAGTACGCGTTGACGTCGCAAACGCATAAACGCAGTCGAAACCATTTACGTCTAACAACGAAATATGCGAACGCATAAACACAGTCGAAACCATTTCGATTTACAACAACATGCTAGACAAACGACTTCCCATGTAAGAACAATCGCTTACTTTCAACACGATACCGCGAATTACGGGACCGTTACCCGATGTTCAAATCGACCGATCGATCCTGGACACTCCGGAAAACCTCCGATTTGCAAACCCAGATTTCCGTCGATCGGTAAACTTCGATATGCTCCTTGGAACCAGTCTATCATTGTCATGCCTCACAATCGGACAAGTAAATATTTCAAGGCAGCTCGTCACAGACCAGATCTTACAAAAATCCCTTTCGGGTGGATAATTCGGGTAGTATTCCGAAACCCTCACGACTAAACCTTAAACCTTTTCACACATTCGAAAATCAAACGTTCAAAGAGTATAGATCAAAGAACGATGGCACATTCGAGCGAGACAAACGAGTCTCTCGAAGTCGTATTCAAGTTCATACAACGATCTCATACTCCCGAACTTAAACAAATCTAACATTAAGGATTTGAAGCGGAGCGGTCACAATTCGTTTTTGCTTTGAACAGATCATTTCCTTGTGATTTACAACCGCAAGACGTGCATGCTCTGCGTTCTCAACCGAGTGTTATCCTTGTAACTTACAATTACAAGCGGATCGACGCACTATCGGTATAGCTTCCAAACGAGTGACGCCCTTCAATTCTTATACGAGTGATTTACAAACATACCACTTCCTTACACGTATCGAGATAAGGCAAGTGAGAAACGGATCATCGTCACGGATCCGCACGCGTAGAACTTCAAGTTCATACAACGATATCATACAATCGAGCAAAGGAAACCTCACGAGAAGGATCTGAAGCGGAGCGGTCACAGTTCGTTTTTTGCTTTGAACAGAGCATTTCCTTGTGACTTGTAACCACAAGACGTATATGCTCTGCGTTCTCAACCGAGTGCTATCCTTGTAACTTACAATTACAAACGGATCGACGCACTATCGGTATAGCTTCTAAACGAGTGATGCCCTTCCATCCTTGTACGAGTGTTTAACATTTACTTCGTTGCACGTATCAAGACAAGGCAAGTAACAATACGGATCATCTTCACGGATCCGCACGCGTAGAATTCACCGGCAATAACCTTTAGCGTCACGGGCCGGAGTAATTCGCTCAAAATAATCACCATGGCCATTCGATTCACCATTTCCAAGGAGCAACCGGAATCGCTAAAAATAATGTGTCCGTCGGCTCAACCATTCGGAGCCATGATATCCTCACGCGATACTTCCATAGTCGGAAATGATAGGGAGTCGCGTAGAAGATTGATTGTTTAATAGTTGGTAATGGGACCAATCTGGGGTTTTTGGCATGAGAGGGTTGGAGTACGGCGATGCGCGCACCGCGAGAGAACACGAGGAGACGCATCGGCACTTGGCTTCTTCCCGCGCAATGAATGTATAACGTTACCGTTTTATTAAAGTTTATATTAAAGTTTATAGCCTGTTCACGTAGCGACGTGTATTATATTTAATAAATACTATAAGCAATAGTTCTAACAAGCTATGTGTTTGAATTTACGTGTACAAACGTAAAAGAGCCTTTCCACAACAGGAAACTTAGGCGAGTCGTCGCTCATTGTTTGCACTCTAGATCGAAACACGACATCACGGGGTCTTCATCTATCAAGGAACTGCATGAGGCGAATCGTCGCATAATTCAACTCTTGCATGCTACCACATTCATCAAATCGATATCGGCGAAATATTAAACAAAATCACACTTCAACCGTTACGACCATTCCTCGACGACGCGATCGGGGAAATTTACGCGTAGAAGGTCGGTTTCAACATGCGATACTTTAGCCAGAGAACGCCACATCGCTAAACGAGTAATTCGAGATTCTCATGCAAATACTTATCACGCGGGTATTACAGCATCCCCACGACAAGCGACAATTGCATTGATCTATCGACAGACAAACATTACCCATTAAATCGTTCGATAATGGGTAAGCTGTTTTCGGGTAAATCCACCGGCCGCCAGCTCCGTAATGAACAACCTACCTGCGGTACGCGTACCGAAGGCCGTCCCTTCACAACAACGACGTGGACTATTATGGTCCGTTCATTGCGAAAGAATAGCACAACAGATATCGAGACCGAGTCAGGTTACGCAGTCGGTTTTACCTGTTTGCAACAAGGGCCGTGCACCTAACGGTACTCAGCGATCGGACCACCGAGTCCTTTATTGCCCCCTTAAACGGTTCGTCGCGCGACCGGGACTCTACCAAAACCTCTAGATTCCGACAATAGTTCTAATTCGTGCGCGCTAAAACGAACTCGTGAAAAGACACAATCTCTATCGAAAAACAAAGAGACCCAACATTTTCTCATATTCCAAGAGATGTCATGGCTTGTATGCCAACATTGTCTCCCATTTCGGTGGTGTGTGAAAACCGAGTGGAACCGTTCAAACTCAATTGCTTTCGACAATGATTCGTCGGTGGAATTGAACCTGTTATCATAATCTCGTCTGCTTACACAGCTCTAATCCTATCGTAATGAACTCTCCACAATCATTCTTGACCATTTCCTGATTGGTGATTCTTTAAACGTGTATTATCAAGACTCTTTTCAGCGGAATACCATTATGTCAGTACTGAGATCGGATACAACATGTATATTAGATTTGTGGGATTGGTTTAGAGCACGAGGCGCGGTGTGAATGGGACCGAGATGGCACGATGTACACGTTGACGGATGGAAGCCTTTCTAGGTTAGGAATGTATCTATGACTGCGAGTGGCGAGCGAGCGTCGAGCGAGCGGGGGAGTTGTTCGTTACTAACGAAACGAGTGAGTCACGTGAGAAGAGAGCGTTCTTAGAGAGTGCGAATGAGAGAGAGAGAGAATAGCGAGAGACAATTACAAAGCGTTTATACTATTTTATATCTTCATTACTTTATTAAACAAATTCACTTCTCAATCTGCGGGATAATTTATTGAGTTCACCCACAAATGCTAGCAGAGCAGCGTGGTTCGTGAGAAGTGAAACAAAGAAAGTTCGAGAAGATGCAAGCAAATACATCGGAAGCCATGACAGATCCGTGGAAGATCACAAACGTTGAATTGATGGACGATCAAAATTATTTTCTATGGAGAGAAAAGGTTGAGGGAATACTGCGTTCCAAGAAACGCTGAAAAAAAGTGATCGATATTAAACCAAAAGAGAAACCACTGGAAGGAGAATTCGCGAGGAAATTGAAAGAGTGGGATGAGTGGGATGACGATTATGCGGCGAGGACGGTGATGATCAACACCATGAGCAGGGCGCAAATACTAAAGTACAGCGGAGAGAAAAGTGCTGACAGACTATGGACAAAAATAAAATTAGATATGGCCGCCGAAAACGAGGAGTTGAAAACAAGATCGCTCAACGAACTGACGAACCTTAGGATGAAGAAATTCGAAACCGTTGATGTATACATTAACAGAGCAGAGGCATTGGCGAATCAGTGCAGGGAATTTGGAAAGATCATCGAAGACTTTGAATTAAAAATGTACATATTTAGAGGACTTCGATCTGAATATGATAAAAATATTCAAGTCTTAGAAATTCAAAAGAACATATCGGTAAACGATATAAGGTTCGCCCTGAAACAAGAAGATCAAAGAAGGGAAACGAGAAAAATGGAAGAAAGACCATTTAGAGGGGGAGAAACAGTTCAAAATGTGAAAGTAGGAACGAAAAACGAGATTTACTGCTTTAAGTGTGGAGCGAGAGGCCACATGGCTAAGGAATGCAATCGAAATCAGCATTGTTTCAACTGCCAGGGGATCAACCACATTGCTGCGAATTGTCGGGAGCCGAAACAAAATACACCGTCAGCAAGCAGAGGACGTGAAGAGCATTTCAGAAGAGGGACTTCAGTGAGATATACGAGACCACAAAACCGAAAAGGAGACGTATCAATGAGAGCTAGTGACGAAGCAGCATTAAACGTGAAAGAAATTTCGACAAGTAGGTTATATGGCGTGTGCGAGAGAGATGAAGAAATAACGAGTGAGTATGAGAGAGACAAACATCAAATATGGTTGTTAGATTCTGGAGCTACGAGTCACATGACTCAGGACGAATTTATATGCGAAAATATAATAGATGATGAAAGACAAATTAGCCTCGCGGACAAAGATGGAAAAGTGTTAACGTCTACAGGTATTAGCGATGTATGTGTGAAACAAGCGGGCGATATTGGCGGATTAGATTAAAAAATGTATTATGTGTACCCGAATTAAATTCAAATCTTTTATCAGTTGCAAAAATTACAAATAACAGATATAATGTTACATTTAATAAACGCGGAGCGGTTATATATAAAGAACCTGGTGTGGAAGTAATGTCTGCAATTAGAACTAATAACGCTTATTATGTTAGAACAATTTTAGCGAATGAGAGAGCTGCGACGACATCGACTCAAGAGGATACCTGGCATGAGAGAATGGGCCACGCAAATAGAGAAGTCATCGAGCAAATGGAGAGAGAGAATTTAGTAACAGGGATAACCGAAGAGAGGAAAGCTAAATGCGAATCATGCATAGAAGGGAAGGCATGTAAAAAGTCTCATCACAAATTAGAAGGAGTGAGAACGAAACGAATAATGGAACTCTGGCACACGGATTTGGTGGGCCCAATTAAACCATCAACATGTGGTAAGAAAAATTACATTTTGACTGTAATAGATGATTTTTCGAGGATGATATTCGTTAGATTGTTGACTGAGAAAACTGAAGCGGCTGAAGAATTAAAAAAATTGGTTACTGTGATGGAAAACCAAACCAAGCACAAACTGAAGAGAATAAGATCAGATAACGGTGGCGAATTTATTGGAAAAAATTTAAAAAGGTGGTACGAAGAAAAGGGTATTGTACATGAACTGAGTCCTCCTATGACTCCGCAATGCAATGGAGTGGCAGAGAGATGCAACCGAACAATAATAGAGACAGTACGAACTATGCTGGCTGATTCAAGATTAAAATTAAAGTTCTGGGGAAAAGCAGCGAGTACTGCTGCGTATATAAGAAACTGAATTAAGTCAAAAATAGATGGGAAAACTCCATATGAGGTATGGTATAAAAGAGTGCCAAATATCCAACACATGAAGAGATTTGGACGTTTGGCGTATGCACTCAAAAAGGGTGGTGCGAAGAAAAAATTCGAGTCAAAGATTAAGAAAGGCATATTCGTGGGATACAATGAAAATAAAACCTACCGTGTGTACATACCTGAAACCAACACTATAATATGTGATTCTGATATAAGATTCAGTGAGGAAAAGAATGGTTCAGATTGATTGAATTGTGAACAAGGAAGTAGAATTGAAAGTGAGTATGAGAATAATTTAACTATAATCGGATGGGATTCTGAGGATGACGAGAGACAACAAAACCATGATGCTCCGGAGGTGCCACATAGAGAAGAAAATTAGATAATTGAAAGAGAGGAGGAGACAAACAGCGAGGCAGAGATCAGCATATATGATGATGCAGAAATGGAAATATTAAGCGATGAAGACCATGCAGATGTGATGAATCGAGAGATAGACTTGGAACAAGAAGAATAGACAAGAATAGGAAGACCAAGAAACGTGACAAAAGAAGCGATACAAGTAAGAGAGCATTTACAGAGACAAGAGTGAGAAAGTAATTACGAGGAAAGAAATGTAAGGAAATCAGCGAGAATTGAAGCGAGAAGAGCTATGAAATGTTTTGATGAAAAAATACCAAGGACAGTGGAGGAGGCGCGAAGATCATCCGAGTGGATACATTGGAAAAATGCGATGAGTGATGAGATAGCATCATTGAAGAGACATAAAGTGTGGGATGTAGTCAAACGACCTAAAGAAAAGAAGGTGATAAATTGTAAATGCATTTTTAACCTGAAGAAAGATCCAATAACGATGGAAAAAAGGTACAAGACTCGACTAGTAGCTATGGGTTGTACACAGAGACCTGGTTTTGACTATGGAGAAACATTTTCACCTACTATACGTATGGAAACTGTGAGGTTACTTTTCAGTCTGGATGCTGAGAATAAGAAAAAATTGAAAATATATGATGTCAAGACCGCTTTCTTACATGGATCACTGGATGAAGAAGTTTATATGGAGATACCAGATGGTATTCAAAAATACATGGGACAGGTGTGTAAGCTGAAAAGAAGTATCTATGGTTTGAAACAGGCAAGTCGTTGTTGGAATGAATACTTGACCAACACTCTTTTACGTATTGGATTCAAACAGTGTACTTTTGATCCCTGTCTATTTTTTGTTAATCAGGGAGGGCATTTTCTGTATTGTGGAATACATGTGGATGATATGACTGTGGTGAGCAGTTCAGATTCATTTGAGGAAAAATACATGAGTGAGGTTAAAAAGCATATGGAATTGAAGGTTCTTGGAGAAGCGAATCAAATTTTAGGTATGGAAATAAACCAGGGAGAAGGAAAAATATCATTCAGCCAGAAGAGTTATATTAAAGATTTATTGGAGAAGTATGGGATGACTGATTGCAATGGTGTGAGCGCTCCAATGGATACCAACCAGAAATTTGATGAAGATATAGAGAGCGGGCTGTGTGATCAGAAGAACTATCAAGAACTTCTTGGAAGATTGATGTATCTGAGTGTTGCAACAAGACCAGATATAGCATACAGTCTAAGTTGTTTGTCACAATTTAGCAAGAGCCCTAAAATTATGCATTAAAATGCATTAAAGCGTGTTCTGAGGTATCTGAAGAGAACAGCCAATTATGAGATGGAATATGGAAAAGAAAATTCAGTTAAAGGGATTAGGTGCGAAACAGATGCATCGTGAGACAGCACAAGAGATACCAAGGCGTTTAGTGGATTATTGTTGTACAGAAATGGTGATCTTATTCACTGGGGATGTAAAAAACAAGGGACAGTTGCATTGTCGACAACGGAAAGTGAATTAGACTCGATGTTAGATGGAGTGAAAGAAGTGATTTGGATGAGTGACATAGTGAGATATGCGACGATGTGTATAAGGAATTAAAGTGTGATAACTTAAATGCAGTGCAATTAGCGAATGGTGGTAGTTTTAAAACGAGAACAAAATTATTGAATAGGAAATGTCATTTTGTTAAAGAATATGTAAGAGATTTTGGGATAAAAGTTTTGCACGTTCCGAAAGAAAGAATGTGGGCTGACTGTTTAACAAAAGCGTTAAGTGGTCCGACATTGTCGAATATTGTAAAACGATTTATGTATGTTTTAGAATAAATAAAACCAAGGGGGGAGATTGTGGGATTGGTTTAGAGCACGAGGCGGGGTATGAATGGGACCGAGATGGCACGATGTACACGTTGACGGATGGAAGCCTTTCTAGGTTAGGAATGTATCTATGACAGCGAGTGGCGAGCGAGTGGCGAGCGAGCGTCGAGCGAGCGTCGAGCGAGCGGGGGAGTTGTTCGTTACTAACGAAGCGAGTGAGTCACGTGAGAAGAGCGCGTCCTAAGAGAGTGCGAATGAGAGAGAGAGAGAATAGCGAGAGACAATTACAAAGCGTTTATACTATTTTATATCTTCATTACTTTATTAAACAAATTCACTTCTCAATCTGCGGGATAATCTATTGAGTTCACCCACAAGATTAACGTCGCAGTTATTTGAAATATTGATCGATCGGATCGATCAACGCGGGGGAGCATGTTCCGTCGCAAGGGAATAAGACATAAGGCCTTTACTTCGGATTTGTTTATGATGCCTTTGTGACTTGAGGCTACTCTCAAGGATTAGGGAACCGATGCACATTTGGCGACCAGTCGAGCCATCGCCAAACCTTCGTAATTTTTTCTTGCCTCCTCGAGAATTACACGGCGTAAATCTATTACCGACGAAGAACATTCCCGACCGAGAAGTACAGTTCTCGGGTTACCTGGCTTCGCCCTTATGTCTTATTCCCTTGCGACGGAACACACACTCTCTCTCTCTCTCTCTCTCTCTCTCTCTCTATATATATATATATATATATATATATATATATATATATATATATATATATAAGGAAAGCATCCTTAGTTATATTGAATTTAGCGCGTAAATAGGTCGATAAGTCAGATCTCCAACTGTATCAAGACAACCTAATGAATAGACATATGGCGTCAGAACGACAATGTAAGCCACGAAGTGCAATCATAAAGACTGAACTAGAATTATAAAATTAAATATAAGAATATTAATCAAGAAACAACGGTGTGAAAAACAGCATTGAATGTTGTTTCTTTGCTGTTACAGAGAAACGATTCTGCTTATTATCCACCAATAACCTGCATATTAAGGAAATCATTATATATATATATATATATATATATATATATATATATATATATATATATATATATTTGATTTTAATTTGATTACCATTTATCGACCTTTAAGACGTCTTCGTGCTATCTGGACTTGGACCCTCTAACTTGAAAACTTTATTCAATGCTGAAGATAAATCGCTCGAGAAGAGAGAAAATTATCTTTTTTTCGTCAAATTTTCAGATTTTTGTTGAAATTTAGTAATAGTAAATATAAAAATTTATATATCACAACCCTATATAATATTTATATTATATAACCCTATTTATATTTATAACCCTATACAGTAAATCCTCTATAAACGCATAAGCCTCGGGGGGATAGTTATGCGATTATCTGTGACGGGTAGCTATTTTTTGAGCTTCTAAGGCCGAGCCAAACGTAGAGAACGATCGAAACCACGCGCGGGCCTTTGAACTGGGCCGGCGACTGCGACTCTCCGCGTCTCTTTCTTTCCCATACGCTATCCTTCCCTGCGCCCGAAACGTTCATCGTCATTTAAACCACTAAATACTACAATAGTATTTACACAGTTGAAACCATATCGTGTTTGGTCTTTTTTTAATCAGAAAAATGCCACGAATATATCGATGAAAGTTTCATAAAAAAATAAGTAATAATAAAAAAAATTAAATATTGGTGTTACATTGTCATGACGCACGGGCCTTTGGATTGTGCCGACGACTGCGACTCTCCGCGTCGCATTAGTAGTGGTTCACACCGATATACCCGAGCCGAGATCGGATTACTAAAGTGGAGGGGATATAATTTCTGCGTTTATCTGCTACAGCTTTTATGCGTTTATAGAGGATTTACTGTACTTATATTATAACTCCATAATTATATTATGACACTAGAGAAAAGTATAGCAATTAAAATTACAGCAACCCCGCGATCTAAGTTCAACGGAACATTGCGATCTATTATGTCCCTTGGCCTACTCCTTCCACTACGGGGTATCCCCGGAAGGGCCGTGCAGCTCGAGCTGCCACGGTCGCCGAGCAGTGTAAACATGCCGCGTAATCTGATCCTGGGTCGGGTATATCGGTATGAATCACTAATAATCGAATTACAAAACTTCTTTATTCTTTATTATTTTTTCTTGGAACTTTCACCAACATATTCGTAGCATTTTTCTAATGAAAATGATACCAAAAATATGATATAATTCCGATGATATTTACTTGTGTAATGAACGATGGAAGTTTTTTATTGGCATTACATTGTACGGACACGCGGGCCTTTGAACTGTTCCGGCGACTGCGACTCTCCGCGCTCTATCTTTCCCATACGCTGTCCTTCTTTACGTCCAAAACTTTCATCGTTTATTACACAAGTAAATATCATCGGAATTATATCATATGCGGTACCATTTCCATTTTAAAAATGCGAATATGTTGGTAAAATGTCATTAAAAATAAGTAAAAAATAAAGAAGTTTTATTATTGCACTAGTATCGTCTCACCGATACGCTACTTTTTGTTGCGCCTTCGGCCGCGCGGTCCGTGTTTGCATGCTGTCCTTTTCTACGTTCGGCTCGGTCGACGCGGTCACAAAAGAATAGTGTCTCTTCACGATCTAAGTCCTGGCAGAGAACCGAAAAAGGACTTAAATCACGGGGTTACTGTATTTTGATGTCACGGATTTTCTATCCGACGCCCTCTTCAGCCATAGCTGTATCGACAATTCGGTCTGCCTTCTATTGTCGCCGATTTTTGCTCTTTCTGCAGCATCTTAAACAAGAATTTCTTTTTGCATTGCTTTGTATATATATGAATCAAAATTATAATTATAATTACACCAAAATAAGGGAGATAATTACATATTACGAGTTTAGCAATTCTTAATTTTTCGAATGCTTTCTTCGCCTTTCTCCCCAACCAACTATATTCTAAAGCTAAATCATCTGTCATGAGTGTTGTCAATACTCTTTTGACAAATTGGTAATTATTCGAGCCGCCAATATTGGATAATTCCTGAACCTAAAATAAAAAATTATTAACATTACATTCTGTTAACTAAGTGAAAATGAAATGTAAATGATATTTTACTTACTCCCTCTTCAAACTCTTTGTCTAGACTTAAAATTTCATCAAATATTACAATATCCTCCGCTTTGGTCAAGGGAAATTGTAATTGCGGAAATTTTTTTAAGAAATTTTTGGTTTGGTCTCCAGATTGACGTTTGGAGTCTTTCAAATCTTTCATCTCTATGAGCACGTCTGTTAGCAGACGACTTATTAAATGGTTCTGTTCGATTATCACTCTGAGGGCATTCTCGTTCTGCAGACATCCCTTGCAGGATGCAGCTTGATTTCCTGTTGATTGTTTGTTAGATATTATTCTAATTTAAGTGAAGTTATTTGTCTCTGAAATATTATCCTGAATAAAGAAGTTTATACAGGTGAATTAACTTACCAATACTAGGGTACTCTGTATTCTCGTCTTCTCTTTCCCGCTTTAGCAATTCTCTATTAGTGGTTTCTGTAAGCATATGAAACTAAAATATATTTTGGGCTGAACTTCTGGGCAAACTTCGCTTTGGGGAAATCTTGTCAAGTTTTCTGTATATAATGCTGTTCCGACCGAACCGGTGCGTTCGACATCGTCATGTATGGTTATGTGTGCGTGTATTGACGAACGTGTGTGGGATTGCCGATAGTGCTAATGGCGATGACGGGCGAAAGCCAAAATAACGCGAGCGCCGCGATTTGTCGTCGACACACGAAAAAGACCAGTAGAAGCTTTTGGCCATCGCGACAAACATACGTAATTTCGCGATCCGTAACTACAGTGCGTCGCGCCGAGCAAGCTGAAAGTTACACCATTATAAGCAACTGCAGAGGAGCCCGTGCTCCGGTCTTCTACCGACTCCCGATTCACAAACGGTTTCTGTATTATCCACGTGGACCGGCCAACAAATAAATATTTGGAGTGTTCCGACGAGATCGAAGGCGTCGCGAACAATACTATACATTTTGACGAGAACTTGTCAACCACTGAACTCCGACAACTAAAACTTGAATGCTGCGCACCAAAACTTATACTTCTACCATTTTCTCGTCTAAATGTACAATATTACATACACAAAGCTTGAAAACGTTTGGATTTTGATTAAAAAGATATACTAATTACACGAAAAAGAATGTTTTATAGAGTACTTTCGTATTTACATACCCATCATCCTCTGTTCTTTTATTTTTGGAGGTGCACACAACACTGATTCTTCATCCATACACGAGTCATCACTGGTCGCTATATTTTGATTTATTTTTCTTTTATTTGAGGATGATTCTACCTCCGATTGTAGACTACTAGTTTCCTCTGCAGCTTTCGCTTTACTCCTAGCCTTTATATAATCATCTGGAAGCATTAAATAGTAATGTTTTTAATTCTACATTTATGGTGTATAATGATTGACTTACCAAACGTGCTATATCTAAAAATTTTCACTGTATGCGGTGACCATAATTTATTCAATGGCTCCAAATTTTGAATGGCATTCATTAACCGGGGTTCTTGCATTGATGGCCAATAGCACACATTTCCCTCGATCCATGTTGATGGCACTGCTTCAATGGCACCATCTTCAACGAATTGTACCACCGTCCATGTGCCTGCTTCCATATTCTGTATTTGCGTCAAATTGAAAAGTATACTGAACAGTGTCCTGATAGCCAGACCTGGTAGAGTTGCAGCGGATTAGTCAGTATAAACTATTTTACTAGATGCGTGTTATAACAGTACTGGATGTAGGGCCACAAGATCCTTGTTGTACTTAACTAATGGTGAGTGTCATTTTTAGTTAACAAGAGATAGACTTATTTAAACTTATTATCATTATATAATTGAAACTGATGTGTAACGTAGTGTGTGAGGTTACAAATGAAATGACCACGTGTGTATAGACAATACTCAACAAGAACTGATTTAATTTACTTGATATTTAGACGGCGTGCAGAGGTATCACTCGCTTCGTTCAGAAGAAGACAGGAGAAGACTAGCGCTTATTTTCTGACTTATCGCTTATTTATATGTCACCGAAAAAGGCGTCGCCTTTTCCGAAGACATGTGGGTGGATAGTTTTCCTTAAACCTCCGCCCTATTTGGCGGGGGAAAAGGACGACATCATGTCATATTTCTTTAATGCTAATTTTTGGGACTTCCAGGGGCCGCGCTGACCGCGCGGCCGGGTGGTAGCCCCGTAGCGGTACGCGGCTGACGACGTTTTCATCAGTGAAGTCTGCTGTGCACGTGAAAGTAATAAAAGAATAAAATCATTTCCGAGCTTGCAAACATCAGGGAAGGTTTTCCTCGCCTAATCCTTGACATTGGCAAGCGGACAGTTCGAATGGTTATTACGGTCGCTGACCGGGTGCCGCTACAGATGAAAGAAATATGTCTAGAAGTAGCAATCAGTCTGAACCAATGGGAAAATAACAAATATTTCTTCGATTTTTAAGTTTACACGTTTATAAACTATATCTTTGATATTAAAAATTCCTAATGAAAATACTTAATTCTGATGATTTACGTGGCTTCTCATAAAAATCTTTTAAAATGAAAAATTTTTCAGCAAATACTTTATGCATTTTATTTGTCAGTATTAAATTCTTCATAAAAATGACGCTATCGTCATCAAGGCAACAGCAGTTATCAGGCTCAATAGTTTTTAAAATGAAATTATTATAATTGGCGATTCTAATCTGCTTTGGAACTTCAAAATCCCGTATTAGCGGACCTTCAAAATGTTTGAAAATAGGATATTTAATATTTTCATTTTTGTCTTGAGCAAGAAGATTACAATTATCACTATAGCGCTTCACTATTCGTTCTAAAGATTTATCATTTTTCCTAATAGCTTTTCAAAATTTTCTTCAAAAAATGAGTCCTAATGTCTTCAGCAATGTGTACAAGATTATGAACATTATACGATACATGTTCTGAATTACAGGGAATTTTAAATCTTCTAAATGTTCCATTAATTCCGTTGCGTAATCAATGTGATCTAAATATCTGGGAAGAAAATTTAAATATGTATCATTATGTTAAAATCATTATGTGATCAAACTACTGGACCAGTATAAAATAGAAATTGTCGAAATTCTGTAGCATTCCACCTTTATACTTCATTCAAGGCACGAGGTTTACCGTTAAATTCTGTCGTAACTACGCGACGTCCACTTTAAGGTCAAGTTAAGGTCAAGTTATACGCGACGGGAAAACCACGGATGCACGGTGGGCTATACCATACGTATCCGTGCATGGGCGAGGCCACTCGAGAGGACGGTGACTTTTGAAATTGTGTCTCTTGCTACCGAAACCCGAGAACTTTCCACACCTCTCTACACTGCAAGGGATGCCAATGGTAGAACCTCCGGGGTCTTAGCGTCGTCCCGGACTAGTTGCTCGGCGAGCAACTTCTCGCCGTGCATTGACCATGGCGTAGCTACACCAAGGCAGAAAAACATTATAAATGTATCATTTAAAATGTTATTTCACCGATGGTTTTCTATTGACGTCGAGTGTAAAGTAGAACTATTCGAGGTTCGTCGTGGAAGTTGTAAATTCTGGTTTTAAGACATGAAAAACATGAAAAAAATTAGAAAGATGCAGATTTCATATAGAAGATGAAAGAGCACAACTACAACTTTAATTTGGCAATAAGGTATTATAGGAGCTTTATTTAATAGAAGTTTTTCATATGACGGTTTGTTACAATCTGAATCTCGCTGATGAATTAATATTTACTAAAAGAACATCGGGTTGTTAATAGCAAATCGATCGTCGGCTCAGTATGACACTGCACACTCATCCGTGACGGGCCCCGGAGAGTTTTTTTACATAGCATTGGTATAGGGAGGGCTCACCGGAATTTCTGATTCGGTGTAGTTCCGAATCTATCCTCGCGCGACCGAAGGGCCATAATTCTTGCCTTTTCGAGCACGCGTTGACAGTTACCTGCTGTGCATGGCATAAAAAAAATGTTTTCAGAGGCTCTACAGCTCCTTGTCCTAAAATTACAACTTACACGTAGTCAAAAAAAAAAAAAACACGGCAGAAGAGGACGCGAGATGTCATTTATTTTACCTAAACTGTTATTGGTGTGTCGTACAAAGGATATTGGCTTTTCCAAACTTGCCCGTGAATAGCGGTTGATCAGTCGGTGCATTTACAATCCCTGAATCGCCGGGCGCCGCGCAGCGCCGTGTCCCGGCCTTACCTGATCGTAGTTTTTGAAGGTCCGGAAAAATGACTCAATTAGGTGCATAATCTATCATATCTATCGAATCTCACATTTCGAATCGCACAACACGACTTTATAATAATAATTTGTAGAATAAGAAGAGTAATTGAACATAAGTTACATCGTTTTATCTTGCAACAGTAAAAAATGTATACATATGGATAACTTCAGAATGCTTATAAATAGTGACATAAAAATGATTTTTCTTCTACATTGTTGCAACTCGATGACTCCGATAATAAGTATGTTCATGTAAGCGGTTCTAGTATTCTGGTAATGTCGTATACTCGACAAGGTGAGTTGCAGTCGGCAATAATGAAGGTAGAAAGTGCTGTACCGCAGTGATGCCAGAATCGTGGAACCGAGGAACTTGCCCCTCCGGTGGATCCTCCGGCTGGACCCCCCACTCTGACGTACTGTCGTCGCCTTACGTTGTTTCTTACTGCGCACGCGCTACACACAAGCGTACCTCTAGTCCGTCCGTGTGAGCTGCCTATTCGACTCGACGCGATCCTTCGAAATTCACGTTTTACCGAAGTATCGAATGAATGAGTCAGAATCTGGAGGTAGCGCACTCGATTCCTGGCGCGGTGCGGTGCACATATTTTGCTATAACTTTTCATCTAAAAAAGATATCGAAGCGAAATTTGGACTAAAATTTTGTTTAACAACCGGGTTTAATGGTCTACCCTAAAATATGTTTCGTATTTTTTAAATAACTAGTTTTTGTCGAAGTTCAATGCATAACCGCATAGAATGGTCAAAGATGTTCACAAACTGAATTTATTTTTAGTCACCCCATGCTGAACGAAAAATTATGAAAAAATTCGTGAATATTCTACCTGATAGCATGCATGACTGAGATTTTTTTCAAAATTTTTGGTTGCAAAATTGATTTTTAAATAAATCAGAAAGCTTAAAATCCCCGATTTTATATCGAAGTTTTCAACTGACCAGGTTTATATTATTATGTTAGTGGTGTTTCATCATGATTATTTGTGTGTATTTTTTAAGATTTTTTCCGATTATGCAAACACCTTCAAATAAATTGAAAATCTCAACAAATTCGAAAAAATGCGTATTTCCTATTGAGGTTTTGGAGATACCAGTTTTATAAAAATCCAGTAATGAAATATTGTTAAAAGAATTATTCTTAATCTTTTTCAGAATTTTTTATTGATCATTGTTGTGATCAAAAACAAAAATAAATTTTTTCGATGCCTCTTCACTTTTTTGTAGGTGTACCATGTAATATTAAATGTTTTTATAATCGGAATAATAATGTACAAACTTACAAGAAGATGGCGAACAACGAGTAGCGCGCACCTCTTTAGATTTTTCGAGAAAATTGCAATTGAAAATTCATTCGGGCTACAGACTGAACAACAAAATGAGTGGCCGAACGCGGAGCATGAGCTACTGGTAATGACTAGATTTCTAATTCGAGTCTCGCTGTCGACATTTTTTTTCAACTAATATCTACCTCAATTTTAAAAATAAACCTAACATTGATGAAATCTGCGCAAAATGAACAGTTATTTTTATTTTTTAATAGAAAAATGCATGCTTTTTATTTGTGGACATCAGAAAAAAGTCGAACGTAAAATATAATACAAAATGTTATGTTTACTTCATTATTGCATATTCTTTTTATTAATTACATGCTAGTATGATACGAACTAGGGTGATATTCGTCGTAAGTGTTTATTCATACTATAAACGCAGCGATCGTACAAGAGCAGAAAAACATATGTGCTTCGTATAAATTCATAAATATTTTTCTAGTATTTACGATAAATATCACCCTGATTCGTGTCAGAGTAGCATGTAATTCATAAAAAGAATATGCAATAATAAAGTAAACTAAAGATTCTGTATTAATTTACATACGTTCGACTTTTTTTCCGATATCCACAAATAAAAAACGTGCATTTTCTATGAAAAACTAAAAATAACTGTGCATTTTGCGAAGATTTTATCAATTTTAGGTTTATTTTTAAAATTGAGGTAGAAAAAGTTAGTTGAAAAAAAATAATGTTGACAGCGAGACTCGAACCAGCAATCTAGTCATTACGAGTAGCTCGCGATACGCGCTCGGCCACTCATTTTTCTGTTCACTCTGTACTACGAACTTCATATAAGCGAGTCGAACGATTTTCAAATGCAATTTTCTCGGAGAATCTAAAGAGTTGCGCGCTACTCGTTGTGCGCCATCTTCTTGTAAGTTTGTACAAAAAAGTGAAGAGGCATCGAAAAAATTTATTTTTGTTTTTGATCACAACAATGAACAATAAAAAATTCTGAAAAAGATTAAGAACAATTCTTTTAACAATATTTCATTACTGGATTTTTATAAAACTGGTATCTCCAAAACCTCAATAGGAAATACGCATTTTTTCGAATTTTTTGAGATTTTCAATTTATTTGAAGGCGTTTGCATAATCGGAAAAAATCTTAAAAAATACACACAAATAATCATGATGAGACACCACTAACATAATAATATAAACCTGGTCAGTTGAAAACTTCGATGTAAAATCGGGGATTTTAAGCTTTCTGATTTATCTAAAAATCAATTTTGCAACCAAAAATTTTGAAAAAAATCTCAGTCATGCACGCTATCACGTAGAATATTCATGAATTTTTTCATAATTTTTCGTTCAGCATGGGGTGACTAAAAATAAATATGGTTTGGGAGAACCTTTGGCCAACTTACCCAGCTGTACCTTACAAAAACAAGAAAAAATGATTTTAAAAATACGAAACATATCTCAGTGTTAAACCGACTTTCTAAACAAAATTTTTATCCAAATTTCGCTTTGATATCTTTCTTAGGTCAAAAGTTATAGCAAAACGTGTGCCGTGCCGCACCGAGAATCGAATGCGCCCGTTCGCAACGCTAGTAAATTGAGGTCAGCTGACGACCTGAATTGCCGAGGAACGACCAGTACGTGCAAAATCTACGGCCGACCAGCCACGCGGCTGCCGCACACGTACACGGTAGGGGAAGACGTTCCTTGTGTGCGTAGCGGCTTGTGGAAGCAAAGTGGGGGTACGTCTGAACATCGAGGTAGAGGGAGCCACTGGCGTTTCTGGCATCACTGCTGTACCGTTTGTCCGTTGGGGTGCGCAGGAGCCAGAGCGAAACTTCGAGCTGACTTCAGCGACAGTTGCGGAGAAATAAGGAAGCTCCCAGACAGGGATAGAGAGATCCTTGTTTCCCCTATGGGGCTGTGACAAAGAGGGAGATATGTCACTCGCAGGAGAGACAAAGACAGATAGATAACCAAGCAGCTTGATTTTCGATGACTTTACTACAATTTCCTGAAGCGAAAAAGCAACATTTTCTCACGGGACTTTTTTTTTTAAATTCGTTGTTCTATTCCACGTCCCCGTACAGAGCCCTTTTTGGAAAAACTGCACAGAAAAACATTTATTCTATAAAAACGTACATGTTTATTTTTTATAAAGTTTCAAGAGCCAAATTGCCAAAAAGGGCTCCGTACGGGGACGCGGAGTAGAACAAAGAATTTTTTTAAAAAAGTTCCGTGAGAAAATATTGCTTTTTCGCTTCAGGAAATTGTAGTAAAGTCATCGTTATGAAATTCGGGATTTATATAACAAAATGGCTGGCTGACTTTCGCGCCGTCCACCGCAGCGCTGTTGTCGTCTCCTCTGCTGTTGTGTCGATTGTCTAAAAATGCTTTTCAGCATGGTTCGGTAGCGTAGTAAGACTAACGAGCCCCTGCGCTGGTACATACAATTACTCAAATAATTTTTATCAGTATAACTATTTTATGAATGGACCAAACGACTTCATTTTCTCTGTGAGGCTAGAAGGATTAGTTTAGTAATTGACGTCTAACAATAAACATGTTGAAAAAATGCATTTGGTCGGAATTGTGAAAAAAAATAATAAAAGTGATTATTACAACTTTTTATCTGGGCCAATAAGGAAAATTTAAAAAACGTGTTTTGTAGATCCATGTAAGTTATATACATGCTGCTAATTTCATCGAAACTGGTTTATTGGTTTACGTGTTATAAACAATCAAATGTAGTAAAAATGGCAGTTATAGCCCGAAAATCGTGAAAAATTGCAATTTTCACTAGATTTGATTATTTATAACTCGTAAACCAATAAACCAATTTCGATGAAATTTGCAGCATGCATATAAGCACCGACGAGATACTGTTAAAGACAGCCAGCCTTACGGGAGTTCGTGTCGCCCGAATAATTCAAGCGTTCTCTTACGCCCTCTAGGATATATTTTGGCTGGAGTAAGAAACAGAAGGCCACCGACGATATTTCGTCGGTGCAGAAGGCATCTGAGGAGATTCTTGAGACGGTGAGACGGCAGACAGCAGTGAGATCAGATGTTACATACTCGAACAAACATTTTGGTGTTGGTTTTTAATCCTAGAAATTTTGTACGTAAGAAAGTATGAAAGCATATTTATCAATATAAAATAATTCCTACTTCTGATTTCATACGAAATACCTCATTATGTAATTTAAAAATATTTCATAAACAAGCATTATTTCCTTACACTTTTTAATAATAATTGTTCTAAGAATCGATCTCTGGAAACATACATATGTTGAAAAACAGATTAACGTTTATTTGACATACTATATCGAATAATATAGAGTTCGAGAGAGACTCGCGAGGATAAATTAATATAATACATATAATATAATTGTAGGAGCATCGATGCAAACAGCGATTAAAAAATAAAAACATTATTTGTCACGCGACAAAAGAAATGATTATGGTTATCTGTATTCGACACGCGTCGAATAAAGTTTTATTCGATGAAAATTTATTCGGCGAATAAAGATAATTCTTTTATGCATCGTTAGCGGTGAATAAAGTTATCATTTTCATCTGTACCTTTATTCGACGTTTTATTCGACTTCGAATAATTTTCTGAGCCGCGTTCGAATGCTATAGCGAAGACCGAGCAGTCAAAGATTGGCACTCGCGTTACAATGTATCGCCCAATAACCAGAGCAGGGATCGAATAAACTGTGAACTCTCATAAATCGAAGTTCTTTCTGGATATGTTGCTACCGTAAAAATTTGTTCGATGTCCTTTTTCAATTTCCAAAGAAACCTGAAATTTTCGAATTCTTATGTTTTCCTTTTTTGTAAATAAGATTTTCAACCGAAAAATCGGCAAAAATTCTTAAATATATATGTCGATAATCGCAATTCGTCAGATTTTTTCAATATTTTTGCATGCAATTAAATACGGGTGATTGGCCGAAAACCATTAGAACGGGACTGCTCTAGGTAGGTCCTTTAAAGAGAAAATATTCCAAATTTAATTATAAAAAAATATTTTAAATAGGAAGTTAAATTTTGACAAATAAAATAAGATTAGATTAGATATAAAATAAGACATTCAGCGTTCAAGAGAGACTGTTCCGCGATCCCATGCCGAACGGAGAAAAGGACGGAGTAAAGCTCGAGGGCCTCGGTCGCCGAGGAGTGTAACACAATACGGGTCGGGTATATCGGTGTGAAACCACTACTAATCCAACAACAAAACTTCTTTATTTTTCATTATTTTTTTATCGGATTTTCACAAACATACTTGTAGCATTTTTCTGATGAAAATGATACGAAATATGATGTAATTCCGATGATATTTACTCGTGTAATGAACGGCGAAAGGTTCGGGTGCAAGGAAGGACAGCGTATGGGAAAGAAAGAGACGCGGAGAGTCCTACTTTTAAGCCTTCGCGTTCGACTGCTCGATTTTCGCCGCGTCGAGCGTCGCACAATGGTCCCAACCGAAGAATTAGCTGTTCACAACTATTGTAGTCGTCGAATTCAGCTCGACGTCAGCAATAACATTATTAAGTAAAAAATATATAGTGACGATTAGAAAATCAAGGAGACCTTACAATTTTATCGAATAAAAAAAATTGTTTTATGTAAGGCATGCAGATGTCTTAGGACTCAGATCGTACGGGTCCAAAACTACCGTAAAAGTGCGTATCAATACAAATAATTTCGCTCGGAGTTCGTCGATGCTTTCGCAAGCAATGTCAAAGTATTCTGCCCTCTCGAGTCCTTTGGCTTCCACCTTGTTTCGAGCCTCGCCTTCCGGGGTCTGGTGCGTCAACGTGACGCCTAGGCTGGTCGTAATTCTGGGGCGGGGCGTTTTATATTGAAATTTATAAAAGAGTGACTACCGAGTAATTTTTATCAGAAACATTTTTTGTCAGAGCACTGGAAATGCTTGAAAAATTACAATAACGTGTGAATAATGAATGATATTTAATATATTCTTGCAACAACAGGTGATATTTGAAATCTGTCTTCACATCTGTCATTCTTACACGAAGCCACACAACTTTACCATGTACAGTATTTCATCGATAATGGTCCACAACACGGATCTGCGCAGGGACGTTTGTAGTATAATAATTTGAATTTTTCTTTCGATAGCACATTGTTAAAATAATTGTTTAAATAAATAAATTTTATAATTTGTTTCTATATTCATTATTTGAATTGTTATTTCAATTATTTATTGTTAAAATAATTGATTAAATAAATAAATTTTTACAATTTGTTTCTATGTTCATTATTTGAATTATTTCAATAATTTATATAATTTGCATTTACATAATTAATATAGGAACACGTTTCTATAGAGTATAAAAATTTATAATCTACAGAAATTTTTATAATCTATAGAAATGTGTTTCCATATTCATTATGTAAATACTTGTACATTCTTTAAATAATTATTTTAACAATGAATTATTGAAATAATTCACATAATGTATATAGAAACAAAATATGAAAATTTATTCATTTAAACCATTATTTTAACAATAAATAATTGAAATAATTCAAATAATGAACATAGAAACAAATTGTAAAAATTTATTTATTTAATCAATTATTTTAACAATAAATAATTGAAATAACAATTCAAATAATGAATATAGAAACAAATTATAAAATTTATTTATTTAAACAATTATTTTAACAATGTGCTATCGAAAAGATAATTCAAATTATAAATATATTATCTTAACAATAAATTATTGAAATAATTCAGAAGAGTCGAAGCTTCGGAAAAGTAACAGTCCTAGTTTATACGCGAGGAATATCATTGTCTGAGGTTTGCCGAACGTAGAGAAGGATAGTCGAGCTCGAGAGGCCTCGGTCACCGAGAAATGTAAACATACCTAATCCGAATTTCCAACTTCTTTATTTTTCATTATTTTTTTATGGGACTTCGATGACCATATTTGTGGCATTTTTCTAATAAAAATCATACCAAATGTGATATAATTCCGATGATATTTACTTGTGTAATAGACCATTAAAGTTTCGGGCGCGAGGAAGGATAGCGTATGGAAAAGAAAGAGACGCGGAGAGTCGCAGTCGGCGGCACAGTTCAAAGGCTCGCACGTCCTCACAATGTATTACCAAGGAATAGCTTCTTTATTATTACTTATTTTTTTATGAGACTTTTGCTAATAGATTTGTGGCATTGTTCTGATTAAAATGATACCAAACACGATATAATTCGGATCATATACAGGTGTATGGTCATTATGTACAGATCAGGTACATAACATCGGTGAGGCAACAGTAATGCAATGATGACACTTTTTCATTTTTAGTTAATCTTTTAGGAGACTTTTACCATCATATATGTAATATTTCTCTGATCAAAATAATTGCATTTAATAATTGCAGACAGTGCTGTCGAGCATTAGAAGTGGTATTATCGGATAAATAAATAATAAAAATTAAGTTTCTGCTTTCTACTAAGGATCTCGATAAGAACGATTGAATTTTATCGTTTCTTGTAGATTGTATTTATTCTTCCTTTTTATTCTATAATTATTACACAATATTTTTTCTTTAAGAATAATTATTTTATAAATATCCCATTAATTAAATTAAGTGTAAATTCTGATATTTTATAAATTCCTACATCTACAGGCTATCGATTATAAAACAGTGATTCCAATGCTGAACAATATGGAAAATAAGTAGGCGATAAGAGTTTAATGAAATTATACAATAATATGTAATTATTTTCCAAGAAATCACAGAATGGATAATGACATTCTTCATTTATTTATTACCTAAGGTATTACATCCATTTACCTCTACGCCACTCATGCAGTCGTGCGCAGTTGACGAGCAAATGTTCTATTTAGGTAGAGAGCGCGGAACTTTTAGCACCGTGGAACTTCATAGGTCTACTTTATCCATTCCACGAAACCACCGGCGATGCCATCGGACCCGTTACCGACCGGTTTGAGAGCCCATCAGAGCCCACTTTTCGGCGACACCGAATACACGGGGGCTGGCTGTCTTTAACAGTATCTCGTCGGTGATATAAGTAATATCACCGACGAGATACTGTTAAAGACAGCCAGCCTTACGGGAGTTCGTGTGCCCGAATAATTCAAGCGTTCTCTTACGCCCTCTAGGATATATTTTGGCTGGAGTAAGAAACAGAAGGCCACCGACGATATTTCGTCGGTGCAGAAGGCCTCTGAGGAGATTCTTGAGACGGTGAGACGGCAGACAGCAATGAGATCAGATGTTACATTCTCGAACAAACATTTTGGTGTTGGTTTTTAAGGCTTAAAATACTAAAAGTAAAATTAATATCAAAGACAAAAAATCCTAGAAATTTTGTACGTAAGAAAGTATGAAAGCGTATTTAGGAAAATCAATATTCAATAATTCCTACCTCTGAATTCATACGAAATACCTCATTTTGTAATTTAAAAATATTTCATAAACAAACATTATTTCCTTACACTTTTTAATAATAATTGTTCTAAGAATCGATCTCTGGAAACATACATATGTTGAAAAACAGATTAACGTTTATTTGACATACTATATCGAATAATATAGAGTTCGAAAGAGACTTGCGAGGATAAATTAATATAATACATATAATATAATTGTAGGAGCATCGATGCAAACAGCGATTAAAAAATAAAAACATTATTTGTCACGCGACAAAAGAAATGATTATGGTTATCTGTATTCGACACGCGTCGAATAAAGTTTTATTCGATGAAAATTTATTCGGCGAATAAAGATAATTTTTTTATTCATCGTTAGCGGTGAATAAAGTTATCATTTTCATCTGTACCTTTATTCGACGTTTTATTCGACTTCGAATAATTTTCTGAGCCGCGTTCGAATACTATAGCGAAGACCGAGCAGTCAAAGATTGGCACACGCGTTACAATGTATCGCCCAATAACCAGAGCAGGGATCGAATAAACTGTGAACTCTCATAAATCGAAGTTCTTTCTGGATATGTTGCTACCGTAAAAATTTGTTCGATGTCCTTTTTCAATTTCCAAAGAAACCTGAAATTTTCGAATTCTTATGTTTTCCTTTTTTGTAAATAAGATTTTCAACCGAAAAATCGGCAAAAATTCTTAAATATATATGTCGATAATCGCAATTCGTCAGATATTTTCAATATTTTTGCATGCAATTAAATACGGGTGATTGGCCGAAAACCATTAAAACGGGACTGCTCTAGGTAGGTCCTTTAAAGAGAAAATATTCCAAATTTAATTATAAAAAAATATTTTAAATAGGAAGTTAAATTTTGACAAATAAAATAAGATTAGATTAGATATAAAATAAGACATTCAGCGTTCAAGAGAGACTGTTCCGCGATCCCATGCCGGATGGAGAAAAGGACGGAGTAAAGCTCGAGGGCCTCGGTCGCCGAGGAGTGTAACACAATACGGGTCGGGTATATCGGTGTGAGACCACTACTAATCCAACAACAAAACATCTTTATTTTTCATTATTTTTTTATCGGATTTTCACAAACATACTTGTAGCATTTTTCTGATGAAAATGATACGAAATATGATGTAATTCCGATGATATTTACTCGTGTAATGAACGGCGAAAGGTTCGGGTGCAAGGAAGGACAGCGTATGGGAAAGAAAGAGACGCGGAGAGTCCTACTTTTAAACCTTCGCGTTCGACTGCTCGATTTTCGCCGCGTCGCGCGTCGCACAATGGTCCCAACCGAAGAATTAGCTGTTCACAACTATTGTAGTCGTCGAATTCAGCTCGACGTCAGCAATAACATTATTAAGTAAAAAATATATAGTGACGATTAGAAAATCAAGGAGACCTTACAATTTTATCGAATAAAAAAAATTGTTTTATGTAAGGCATGCAGATGTCTTAGAACTCAGATCGTACGTGTCCAAAACTACCGTAAAAGTGCGTATCAATACAAATAATTTCGCTCGGAGTTCGTCGATGCTTTCGCAAGCAATGTCAAAGTATTCTGCCCTCCCGAGTCCTTCGGCTTCCACCTTGTTTCGAGCTTCCCCTTCCGGGGTCTGGTGCGTCAACGTGACGCCTAGGCTGGTCGTAATTCTGGGGCGGGGCGTTTTACATTTAATTTTTTATATTGAAATTTATAGAAGAGTGACTACCGAGTAATTTTTATCAGAAACATTTTTTGTCAGAGCACTGGAAATGCTTGAAAAATTACAATAACGTGTGAATAATGAATAATATTTAATGTATTCTTGCAACAACAGGTGATATTTGAAATCTGTCTTCACATCTGTAATTCTTACACAAAGCCACACAACTTTACCATGTACAGTATTTCATCGATAATGGTCCACAACATGGATCTGCGCAGGGACATTTGTAGTATAATAATTTGAATTTTTCTTTCGATAGCGCATTGTTAAAATAATTGTTTAAATAAATAAATTTTATAATTTGTTTCTATATTCATTATTTGATTAAATAAATAAATTTTTACAATTTGTTTCTATGTTCATTATTTGAATTATTTCGATAATTTATTGTTCAAATAATTGTTTAGACAATGTACACGTATTTACATATTTAATATAGGAACACGTTTCTATAGAGTATAAAAATTTATAATCTACAGTTTTTATAATCTATAGAAATGTGTTTCTATATTAATTTATATCTACTAAAGGAAACTCGAGTGTAATCGAACATTTTTTATTGATACGTAATATAATGATAAAAATTATAATATTATTGAAAATAGTTCGAATGGTGTCGTGTATGGACTCATTTTCATCGGGAGAAGCTCCTCAATTCATTCGCAATACTTTTATGTAAGTATATTGAAAAATGTAAAAGTTTAAATTTTCATTCTTGCGCAATTCTCCATCTTCTTACATTGTATGCCGTGGATCAGACACTGGTTCCAGACTAGACGCTCGGCAACGCGTATGTTTGAACTGGCAAAAGTTATACGAAGATTTCTATGAAGCCTCCGAATAAAGATACAGATAAAAGGTGAAAAATTTGACGCTGCGAATAAATGCGCTTGGAATAAATAAAAAAGGATCTTTATTCGTCGTATAATCGTCGTCAATAATCATGCGTAAAGGCATTTCTCCATCTCCTCAAAAAGCAAAATTTTATCTTTATCAATTCTTTATTTCAAATTAGATATATTATTTCTCGTAATAATGCTTTTATCACAAAATTAACATTTTCCTGCATCTATCCCACCCTGTTATCTTGTAAAATTCCGCATATTTTGAAATATTGTAAATATAAAAATCAAATGAAAATATAAAACAATCTTACAAATAAATTTTATTTCCTATTATTATTGCCATTGCATATAATTATAGAATTTCAAAAGTTCACAAAGTATTTATTGTTTTTGCAATTATCATAAAGGTACACGTTGTATTAATACAGTTATATCATCCTTTTTGTAAAATAAAATTTTTATTTATTATCTCTATGCTTTTTTACAACTATCTTATTATAAATACTTTTGTGCTATCTTTTTTTTTTTTAATTTTCGCAATAGACAATCTTTTTAATTTATTGCAATTCATGCAAATTTTTCTAACACGTACATAATGTTTGCTAAGAATTGGTAGATGTATATACCATCTATAAATACAGCTACGCAAATAATAGATCACATACAATTTATATCAGTGTAACTGTTTTATGAACGGACCAAACGACTTCAGTTTCTCTGTAAGGCTAGGAGGATTAGTTTGGTAATTGACGTCTAAGAAGCATGTTGAAGAAATGCATTTGGTCGGAATTGTGAAAAAAAATAATAAAAGTGATTATTACAACTTTTTTGTCTGGGCCAATATCGAAAATTTAAAAAATGTGTTTTGTAGATTCATATAACTTATATGCATGCTGCAAATTTCATCGAAATTGGTTTATTGGTTTACGAGTTATAAATAATCAAATCTAGTGAAAATTACAAATTTTTCACGATTTTCGGGCTATAACTGCCATTTTTACCACATTTGATTGTTTATAACACGTAAACCAATACACCAGTTTCGATGAAATTAGCAGCATGTATATAACTTACGTGGATCTACAAAACACGTTTTTTAAATTTTCCTTATTGGCCCAGATAAAAAGTTGTAATAATCACTTTTATTATTTTTTTTCACAATTCCGACCAAATGCATTTTTTCAACATGTTTATTGTTAGACGTCAATTACTAAACTAATCCTTCTAGCCTCACAGAGAAAATGAAGTCGTTTGGTCCATTCATAAAATAGTTATACTGATAAAAATTATTTGAGTAATTGTATGTACCAGCGCAGGGGCTCGTTAGTCTTACTACGCTACCGAACCATGCTGAAAAGCATTTTTAGACAATCGACACAACAGCAGAGGAGACGACAACAGCGCTGCGGTGGACGGCGCGAAAGTCAGCCAGTCATTTTGTATATAAATCCCGAATTTCATAACGATGACTTTACTACAATTTCCTGAAGCGAAAAAGCAATATTTTCTCACGGGACTTTTTTAAAAAAATTCTTTGTTCTACTCCGCGTCCCCGTACAGAGCCCTTTTTGGCAATTTGGCTTGTTGGGGATCTAATCGTATATCCCGCCAACCGAACGGACCTACGGGGTGCGCGGCAAGCGCAGCGATAGGCAATTGTCGGCGCGGACATCCTCGACGCTCGGACACGAGGCACTTCTTCCTTCGCACCCGCCACGAGTCAGGAGCCTGTATATCGGACGTGCATTAAACCGTATTAGAGTTATCGGGTCTACTTCACTACACCCATAATCCCCTCGAATCCAAGACCCAACAACTGGCGCAGTCGTTTAAAATTCGTACCGCGTTCCTACTTCTCGATTTACGCGAAATAATTACAAAAAAAGTCAGTGAATTCCTCAAACCACGTGTACAATGGCGTCAAACAGTGAGATTACACAGCTTACAGAAGCAATAAAGCAGCTTCTACAACTGCAAGTGAAACAACAGGAAATAAACCAAGGAAGCCAGACCAGGACACCGACGCATACAGAAATTTACAACCAGTTAAGTAACAGGCTAGGAAAGTAAACGTACCAGACGGAAGATGGTACAATGCCCTTTAGTAAATGGTTTCTACGACACGAATATACATTAACAAAGGAAGCAGAGGCGTTACCTGAAGAAATGAAAACCCGATTAATTATCGATAAATTGGGACAAGCGGAATTCGACAGGCTGGTTGATCACGTGTCGCCAGAGGATCCAGCCAAGCTAACGCAAACGGTAATTATTGACAAACTTAAAAAATTGTTCGACGACTACGTTCCTATTACGCGCCGTCGTATCGAGATTCTCAATTTTCGCTACGATGGACCCATGAATATTAGAGAACACATCGATCGCATTAATAAGCACGCGACAGATTTCGAACGAGCGAGTCTAACAGAAGACAACTTGCGTATTATCCTTCTGTTACAATCGTTCTGTTATTCGGCCGAACATGACGAGTTGAAAAGAGTTTCGTTACGCGTCGTGGAAAAAAAACCAGAAGCGTCGCTGAAAGACATTACTGCAGAGTTAGAGGCGCATATAAATATTACTAAAAGCATTCAAACTCTTGAAAACCCAAATAACAAACAGCCATATGTTAACGTTAATGCCATATCCACGTCCAAGTACAACAGGGAAAATACTACCACGCGGCCAGCACAGACGCTGCCCGCGCACTCGGTTGAAGCAGAAGACGATCGACGAAGGATCTCGAACTGCATCGGGTGCGGGGGTATGCACATGCGCTCGACATGCCGTTTTCGAGACGCCACGTGCTTGAAATGTAACAGGAAAGGCCACATTGCAAGGGTATGTCGTGCACGTAATGAATTTAACACGGTACAAAATAGACATTTGGCTATTCAAACAATGACATCGGTGGAAAAAACTCGGCGTATATACATTCGAGCGTCAATACAGAAAATGCAAATTAAATTCCAATACGATACCGGGTCTGACATTACAGTCATCGGGCAAGATCAATGGAAGCGCCTTCAACATCCCAAACTAGGTCCGAGCGCAAGGGTTCACCACGCGGGAGGCGGAAATTTCGAAATATTAGGAGTATTTACAGCAAAAGTTAAAATCCTAGATCGGGAAGAAAATCTCGTCATCCACGTCGCAAACCGCGAGAACATTAACTTATTAGGTTTAAATGCTATGGAAACACTAAACTTGTGGAATGTTCAAGATTTTGGGCAAAATTCAAACACAATCAGGGCGCTAAATACGATAGAAAATACACTGCCGGCGGAAACCAAATACAAAAGGGAAACACCCTCTACGAAAATCGTACAGTTACCCTCTAGACCGGTACCATATGCCATGGAGGAATTACTAGAAGTAGAACTTAAAAGATTGCAGAAATTAGACGTTCTCGAACGTGTCGAAAACGCGGAATGGTCCACTCCCATCGTTATCATAAAAAAACCCAATGGCGGAATTCGTATCTGTGCAGATTATTCAACATGATTAAATAAATGCTTACTGAACAATAAATGCTTACTGGACAATAAATACCCACTACCAAACACGGAAAGCGTGTTCGCTCAGCTAAACGGACACAAATATTTCAGTAAATTAGATTTGAGTGATGCATATTTGCAGATTCCTGTAGCAGAAGATAGCCGAAGTCTCACGACGATCGCAACTCCAAGAGGTTTGTTTCGGTATAAACGCTTGCCATTTGGGATTAAAACAGCCCGGCAATATTTCAATGCTCCATGGATCAAACACTCGCAGATTTAAGTGGAACTTTTGCTTATTTGGACGATATCTTGGTAATGGGTAAAACTAAAGAAGAGCATGATAATCGTCTAATTCAAGTCTTGGAACGAATGTCGGAACGGGGATTTCATCTTAATGCAGATAAATGTAAGTTCGCATTAACTGAAATAAGATTTCTAGGACTCATTGTTACACAACAAGGAATTAGAGCAGACGAAGAACGTACACGAGCAATTTCAAATATGCCGGAACCGAAAAAGGAAGCCGAAGTCCGCAGCCTACTCGGTATGATCAATCACTACGGGAAATTCATACCCCACCTGCACGAAGTCAAACAACCTTTGAAAGAATTGACGTATAAAGGAGCACCGTGGAACTGGGGCCCAACCCAAAAACAGGCATTACAACGGATAAAAGAAATAATGCTTAGTCCACTCCTGTTAGAGCACTTCAATCCAAATAAAACGCTAATCATTGTGGCAGACGCATCCTCAACAGGAATCGGGGGTGTATTATTACAAAGGGACAAGGATGGTCGCGAAAAGGCAGTGTACCACATGTCACAAAGTCTGACGGATGCTCAACGAAATTATTCACAGCTGGCGAAAGAAGCGCTAACTTTGGTCACCGCTGTCGAACGGTTTCACAAATTTATATGGGGTCGATCATTTATTTTACTTACAGACCACAAACCACTCCTGGCGTTGTTGCGGACAGAGCAAACGAAAGGATTAAAAACTACTACAGCAGCACGTTTAAAACGATGGGCAATCCGACTATTGGGTTACGATTTCAAAGTCGAATATGTCAGGACACAAGATTTTGGCCAAGCGGCTGCGTTGTCACGTCTGATCGAGGAATTCCGTCGAGACAATGCAGAGGAACTGCAAGTATCAACCATTAGAATCGTCGAAAGCGAGGTACGTCAACTTCGAAATTCCGCAATCAATAATTTCGGTCGAGATGCTCGGGAAAATTTGGAAAACGCTTCAAAAAGGGATCCAGAAATTCAGAAATTAATTCAAGCCATCAAACAAGATTGGAAAAACGTTGATCCCGAAACCAAAAGGAAGTTTGGAAAATGCCAAGACGAATTCGCCATAGTCGACAACACAGTAATGTTCAAGGATAGAGTATTCATTCCAGCTAAGATGCGAACCGAAATCCTTGCGACACTTCACCGAGGGCATCCAGGAATGAGAAGAATGAAACAATTAGCCAGAGAGTACGTATATTGGCCAAAGATGACAGCGGATATTGAGGAATACGTAAGACGTTGCAATGCTTGCGCTCTTGTACAGAAGATGCCGGTAAAAGTACCACTGAATCCATGGCCACCTGCAAGCAACGTATTCGAAAGAGTACATTTAGACTACGCGGGTTCGATAGGAAACCACTACATACTAATACTTGTAGATGCTTACAGCAAATTCGTCGATATAGGACTCACAACAACAATCACAGCGAACAGGACCATCGAGCTCTGTCGAGAGATGTTCACCCGCTACGGACCACCAGAATTACTGGTCACGGATCATGGGACGCAGTTTATGGCTGCAGACTTCGCAAATTTCTGCAAGGAAATGGGAATCAGACACTTACAATCAGCGGTCGGTCACCCTCAATCTAATGGACAGGTGGAACGCATGGTGGACACGATCAAACGGGCCATTTCAAAGGAATCCACGAATTGGAAGACAGAACTGCATAAATTCCTTTATAGTTATAGATACACACCATGTTCGGCAGCACCCGCAGGGAAATCTCCGGCTGAATTGTTTTTTGGACGAGCTTTAAGAACTCCATTTTCAGTATTAATGCCAAAAATTAACATAACGCAAGCATCGGATGACACCAACCCAGATGCGGTACAACAAGCAGAAACCATGAGGAGACAATTCAATAATCATCATGGGGCGAGAGATAAAACATTCGGCAATGGGGAAAACATGTTTGTTCAACTACACACAAATTGCCAGGAAAAAGGAAAAATTATAGATGCAAATGCAAATAACCAGTATAAAATATTGCTTCAGGATGGGCGAATCATAGAGCGTCACGCGAACCACATATGGAGGGGAGGATCGGGCGTTACAAATCTGAGAGGATGCCCATTGAGAAGTGTAACAAATGACAATGAACCAATCTTTCCCATATCGGATGAAATTTCACAAACTACAACTACGATAGCAGGGAACAATGAAGAGGGTACAGATACAGAAGACGAAGAAGTATACGCTACCCCACCACAAAACGTGGGAACACCAAGACGCGAGCGCAGACAACCGAGGCGACTGGTGTTGGACCCACGTCAGAAAACATACACTTGGTGGTAACACCTAATACTAACTACAAATTTCATTTCGTTTCTGTTTCATTTCTGGGAAGGGGAGATGTTGGGGATCTAATCGTATATCCCGCCAACCGAACGGACCTACGGGGTGCGCGGCAAGCGCAGTGATAGGCAATTGTCGGCGCGGACATCCTCGACGCTCGGACACGAGGCACTTCTTCCTTCGCACCCGCCACGAGTCAGGAGCCTGTATATCGGACGTGCATTAAACCGTATTAGAGTTATCGGGTCTACTTCACTACACCCATAATCCCCTCGAATCCAAGACCCAACATGGCTCTTGAAACTTTATAAAAAATAAACGTGTACGTTTTTATAGAATAAATTTTTTTCTGTGCAGTTTTTCCAAAAAGGGCTCTGTACGGCGACGTGGAATAGAACAACGAATTTAAAAAAAAAGTCCCGTGAGAAAATAATGCTTTTTCGCTTCAGGAAATTGTAGTAAAGTCCTCGAAAATCAAGCTGCTTGGTTATCTATCTGTCTTTGTCTCTCCTGCGAGTGACATATCTCCCTCTTTGTCACAGCCCCATAGGAAAAACAAGGATCTGTCTATCCTTGTCTGGGAGCTTCTTTATTTCTCCGCAACTGTCGCTGAAGTCAGCTCGAAGTTTTGCTCTGGCTCCTGCGCACGCTTTAGCCCATAAATTGTATGACCAGCAAAGTCAAAATTCGTTTTGGAATAGTTTTAAGTTCGCTATTATTACAGTGGCGCCATGTTTTCAAATGTTTAGACGTTACTCCGCTAGACGAATTCTTCATTTGTTTAAAACATTTTCATTAGTTTGTTAGTACTTTCATTATAATTTAATGAAAAAGGTTGATATTTCCCTTTGCAGGTCAGTAAAAACAACATACATTTATAACATGGACGTCTAAAAGTGCGATTTTTCAGATTTCTTAATTGTGCATCCCGTACATTGGCCAGAAAAGGAGCCCCAGGGACGACACATGAACAAGGAAAGACTATCGTTCGGCCTGCTCATCCCCACCAAGACGCGGCCATAGGCCGAATGGTTTGACTTGGACGTGACACGCTACATAGTATATGTGTGAAATGAGTCCATTTCTTATCAGCCTCTCAATACTGTGTCACCGTTTGGGATCTATACAAAATCTATACACGCCTTAAGAACATAAACAAATCGGCGGACCACCACGCCTTTTCGGCCAAGGTCCCATGTATCCATGACATGGACCGAAGAATTGCGACTGCGATCAACAGCAGGTTATTCTATCGAGATTAGGTTAAACGCATTTAGGTACATACAGTGTGCGAAATTTCTATAAGAACACTACTAGTTTTAATAAAAAATGTTACGTCATTTGTTAATTCATGTAATGGGTGGTCAGGAAATCATAGTAAAAGGATGCAAAAAAAGAAACATGCTCTCAGAACTATCAAAATCATTATGGTTTTATTATACAGTCAATCCTCTATAAACGCATAAAAGCTGTAGCAGATAAACGCAGAAAATATATCCCCTCCACTTTAGTAATCAGATTTCGGCTAGGGTATACCGGTGTGAACCACTACTAATGCGACGCGGAGAGTCGCAGTCGTCGGCACAATCCAAAGGCCCGTGCGTCATGACAATGTAACACCAATATTTAATTTTTTTTATTATTACTTATTTTTTTATAAAACTTTCAACGATATATTCGTGGCATTTTTCTGATTAAAAAAAGACCAAACACGATATAATTTCAACTGTGTAAATACTGTTGTAGTATTTAGTGGTTTAAATGACGATGAACGTTTCGGGCGCAAGGAAGGATAGCGTATGGGAAAGAAAGAGACGCGAAGAGTCGTAGTGGTCGGCCCAGTTCAAAGGCCCAGACGTGGTCTCGCTGTACACGCGCTGTCCTTCTCTACGTTCGGCTCGGCTTTAGAATCTCAAAAAATAGCTACCCGTCACAGATAAATGCATAACAACCCCCCTGAGGCTTATGCGTTTATAGAGGATTTACTGTATACCATAAATAATAATGTAACGTACAGTAAAGGAACGAAATTTCAATAAGAACACTATATTAAATTATTATAAAAGACATAAAAATTATAGTTTTAATATGATGTAATTCCACTATTACGTTTAATTACTTCAAATATTCTATTTTCCATACCAGTAACTAATTTTTGTAATTTTGTTTTACATTTTTTACTCCACTCGAGTCTAATCGCCTGTTGGAGTTCTTTTATGTTATTGTATTGCTTTCCGTTTTTATAAATGGCTCGTGATAAAATTCCCCATACATTTTGTATTGGTTTGAGGTCGGGAGAACGAGCTGGCCTCTTCATAAGTTGCAAATTTTTTTGCCGAAACTACTCCCGTGTCTTCTTAGACGCGTCTATTGCTGCATTGTCTTTTTGGTAGGTAGCTACCAAAAATAATGTTCTTCAAGAAACAGAATCAAGACATCTTCTAACATGTCTATATATTTTTCAGAGTTCATTCTTGTCGAAATGTTACAAATTGGTGTTTTGGAAACGTGGCCAAGCTAAACGCGGCCAAAATCATCAAACTTCCTCCGCCGAAATTTCGGCTCATTGCAACAGACTTTTCAGTACGTAAATCATGCTAGTAATATTTAAATCCGTCTGGTCCGTACAAATTAAATTTTTTTTCATCGGGGAATATTACACTTTTCCACTCATCACACCAGGTCATTTGGCTTTGTGCAAATTCCAATTGTGCAAGTTTATGGGCCTGCGTAAGAGGTGGTTTCTTCGCTTTTTTGTCCACTTTAACCGATTATCTGTTTTTAAAATTTGTTGGACACGTCGTTTGGTTACTGTCAAATCCAAAATTTTGGTCACTGCACTGGCAGTTTTCTTTCCCGTCACTGTAGATTCAATCAAGCAAATTCTTCTCGATATTTCTCTCGTTAATTTCGGGGAATGAGATAAATCCGAGGAACTAAGATTCTGTGATGTCATTGCAATATAATTACCTGAATATTCAATATTCAAAATCAGACTTCAGATTGTATGCTTAAATTTTATACATATAAATCTCAATAGTAAAGTTATGTAGCACACCGTGCCATTTGGACTGCAACCACCCCATTGTGCCTCATATACCTGGTTTCTATTGTTATGTTTTTCGAGCAAGAAATGCACTAGTATGATTTTGTTTGAGGAAGTCCCTTCAAGCACGCGTTGACCGGGTATCTTCCTGCGTGTTTTCGTCGATCGGTGGTTATAAAATAATTTAATCGTCTCGGAAACTAATTTTTACCCTAGCTTTAAGTTTACCGTTGACCGGAATTTTGACTTTGACGGTAATACAATTTATGGCCTTAAGGCTTAAACGTTAAGCCAACGGACAAACGGTACAGCACTTTCTACCTTCATTATTGCCGTCTGCAACACACCTATTCGAGTACACAACATTGCCAGAATACTAAAATCGGTTACATGAACAGCTTTAGTAATAACACGATACTTACGAATGTATTACTTTACAACTTGGGTACGGCTGGAAAGTATCAACTGACTCGCTTGGGAAAAATACAGCCTAACCGTACAGCTCTCAATGGCACTTGCCGTAGCGTAGGCCCACTAGGGTGGGCCTTATTTTTAAACTTTCGAATTTTTTTGGTGTTACTGAAAAAATGATGTGTAAAAGTTCAGCTCGATTGAACAATGGGACCCCGTACCGCATCGCGCTTGAAAATTGTTTATTTTTGAAACTTGATTTTCTCTATTATAGTACATCGTAAATATACATTCCTATATATCGTTGAATTTGTACTTCCATGCTCTATACCTATATGCAAATAGAGTACAAAGTCATCGTACAACAAGATTCCGCAACTTTGAAATTTCGAAAATTGGATTTAAAAAAAAAATTTTCACTAGCATTATATTTACATCGTCTAACAATACAACTTTTGTTTGACATATTTTTTCATATATTCATTAATAACAAAGATGTTTAAATAACGTAGTCACTACACGCAGTTAGGGTTGCCATAATCTATAATATATTTTATTTACAATTGTATACATTTGTATTATAACGTATGAAATATTATTAAAACTTAACCTATACACAATATACAAAATTATTCGAAAATCTATTAATGTAAATTAAAACAATGTATAAAACTTGTTAATATACGTCGTCTGAAAAGCTAGATTTAATTGTATCTGGATACCGTTGTCGGTTCTCTTCTAAAATTTGTAAAATATTTTGTTTATTTTCTTCGTCTCTTGTCAATACAGGGTGTCCCAAAAATGTCTCGCTTCCTTCAAAGGGGAGGTTCCTGAGGCCATTTGAAGCGACATTTTACTTTGCAAAAATGGCCGTCTCGGCTTTGTTAAGGAGTTATTAACGAAAAACACGGACCAATCAGAGCGCGACCTAGAGGCGTACTGGCAGAGACGGCCGCGCGCGACAGAAGTCGAGCGATGGTGATACACCGTGGTCGAAAGCAGGGAACAAATTAGAGAAGAAAATTTTTCGAATCCTATGTCGGATAGTTCAAATTTGAATATGTTGTAGTTTTTAGTAACGTATGAACGAATCTCGAAGGATTTTTCGAAATCGTAAAAAATGTTGGTTTTACAGACGTGTAAAGAACTTTTTTTCATTAAATTATAACACTAGAACTAACGTACCGAGGAAAATGAGTTTTTAGGAGCTTGTAGTGAACACATAAGAGTATCTATTGAAAATATTTCAATTTGGAAGAAATGGTTTTTTCACCATTTATTTTGCAAATGTTTTAAACAAATGTTAACCTCGTCAGGTGTCCTAAACTAGTCTTCCTACGATCGCCAGCATGGACGGATGGTTTTTCGTGCACGGGTAGTCGAAACAGTCGATTTAGGTGCATCAAACGTGAACAAGTTGTGCGTAATATGTGGACTTCTGTGAATTGTGTGGATTTCATTCAACGTTTGTGGACCCAATGGATATATGTGAATAGTTTTACTGTGATCGTGAATAAATTAACAATGTGGGCCGGATCGTGCAGTGAAAGGACATTGACCCCTTCTGCTCGATAATTTCATAGAGCGAATAATTAAAATGCTCTTGTGAATTTAACGAGTAGGCAGGTTCAGTGTTGCACACAGAATAATTTGTGAATACAGGAATCATTTTCACCTCACTGGGGCTCTACAGGAGAACCAAGGTAAGCAAGGTTTTCTCAGTTTTTAACATTAATAACTAAAAAGTGAAGAGTGAGTTTCACCAGTATGTATTGACGGCGTTAGAGTGTGCGGTGCTGTTCGTGCCGCGCGCCTCCGTAATATCGCGGTGCAGCGTTCGCTTTAAATAATTTTAATTCCGTCAATTTTAAAGTGCCTGCCTTTTAAAAAATAGGTCCGTAAAGAGGAGACTTGAAGCTGTCACCACGTTTTTTTCGAATTTTTAAAACAGTCCCGGCTATAGGAAAATTGCATTTGTTTAAAAAATTTGCAAAATAAATGGTGAAAAAACCATTTCTTCCAAATCGAAATATTTTCAATAGATACTAGAGATCGCGGTTTTGAACGTGTACTAAAATACACGTATACACGGGGTCCGTGAACCGTGTAGTTCGAATTTAAGGTTCCGTCTACACGGATCTGGAATACGGATCTGGACCATGAATCCGTATACACGGATCTGGAATACGGATCCGTGTACACGGATCTGGAATATGGATCCGTGTACACGGATCGGGAATACGGATCCGTTCGGCACGTTCGAGTCCGACAACTGATGCGTTATTGTTTTTTAATCGAATACTTTTCGACTGTTGATGTTCGAAGTGAAACAATAATAAAGTCACGGTAAATTGTTCGACGTTATATCATCGTATATTAAAACACACGTGTAAAATAAATACACGAGTATTTGTGAAATTAAAATACACGAGTACCCGTGTGTTTAGTATTACATGGATTAACCTTCGGATTCGTTTATTGCACGTGAAATAGGCACCTCTATTAGATTTAATTCTGGAAACGGGTAGCGCAAAAGGAAAAAGATACAGAATAAATTAGCGGTAATAGCGTACGAAATAAAACAGCTGTTAGAAGAGCGACGCGTTTATTACGAAATAAGGAGCGATATTCACGTGAAAGAGGACAATACAAAGAAAAATATACGATTACATAGTATAGATAGACGTATGCATGAAATTTGAAGACGGCAGCATTGGTGACGCGTAAATAAACCAAGGATTGAAAACTGTTAATATATATAAACCAGGGATTGAAGAACCGAAATGATGTTATAACTGTTACGAGAATATCGGTTCTGGATTTTGGTTTTGGGTTTCGGTTCCGATTTCGGTTCTGTCATTCTGTATTCTATTCTGTATTGTGTTCGGCGTTCGGCCTTCTATATTTATTATTTAAGTAGTTCCTTATTGTTATTTATAATTTAACCAATTTTTAAATAAATCAATTTTCATAATTTGTTTCTATATTCATTAGTAGAATTATTATTTGGTTAATTTATTGTTAAAATAATTGTTTAAATAAATAAATTTTCATAATTTGGTTCTATATTCACTATTTGAATTATTATTTCAATAATAATTTATTGTTAAAATAATTGTTTAAATAAATAAATTTTCATAATTTGTTTCCATATTCATTATTTGTATGGTTATTTCAATGATTGATTGTTAAAATAATTGTTTAAATAAATAAATTTTCATAATTTCTTTTTTTACTTATTATTTGAAGTATTTCAACAGTTTGTTGTTAAACTAACATATTTATTATTTGAATAATTATTTCGATAATTTAATGTTAAAATAATTGTTTAAAAAGTTAAATTTTCATAATTTGTTTCCATATTCATTATTTGTATGGTTATTTCAATAATTTACTGTTAAAATAATTGTTTAAATAAATAAATTAATAAATTTTGATAATTTCTTCGTATATTTATTATTTGAAGTATTTCAATAATCTGTTGTTAAACTAAAATATTTATTATTTGAATTATTATTTATTTAAACTTTATTATTTAACTTTATTTATTTATTTAAACAATTATTATAACAAAAAATTCTTGAAATGACCATACAAATAATGAATATGGAAACAAATTATGAAAATTTAACTTTTTAAATAATTATTTCAACATTAAATTATCGAAATAATAATTCAAATAATAAATATGTTAGTTTAACAACAAATTATTGAAATACTTCAGATAATAAGTATAGAAACAAATTATTTAAATGTATTTATTTAAACAGTTATTTTAACAATAAATTATTGAAATAACAATTCAAATAATGAATATAGAAAAAAAATTATAAAAATTTATTTATTTAAAAATTGTTTAAATTATAAATAACAATAAATAACCACTTAAATAATAAATATAGCAGGCCGAACACAGTACACAATAGAATACAGAATGACAGAAGACAGAACCGAAACTGGAACCGAAACCCAGAACCGATATCCGGAACCGAAAAATAACTGTTTTAGATCCGAAATAATATCGGTTCTCGAGAACCGTAACTGTAATCGATATAAGCCAGAACCGACATTCTCGTAACAGTTATAACATCATTTCGGTTCTTCATAACTATTTCGATCAGAACCTATATATAACAGTTTGGAACAGTTATTTCCAGAACCATTGCAGTCCCTGCTTCTAACATCAACAGTCGAAAAGAATTCTATCGAAAAACAATAACGCCTCAGTTGTCGGACTCGAACGTGCCGAACGGATCCGTATTCGCAGATCCGTGTACACGGATCCTTAAATTCGCACTACACGGTTCATGTACCCCGTGTATTTATATACACGTGAAATAGGGATCTCTAATAGATACTCTTATGTGTTCACTACAAGCTCCTAAAAACTCATTTTCCTCGGTACGTTAGTTCTAGTGTTATAATTTAATGAAAAAAAGTTCTTTACACGTCTGTAAAACCAACATTTTTTAAGATTTCGAAAAATCCTTCGAGATTCGTCCATAGGTTACTAAAAACTACAACATATTCAAATTTGAACTATCCGACATAGGACTCGAAAAATTTTCTTCTCTTATTTATTCCTTGCTTTCTACGGAAATGAAATTTTCTATACCGATATTAGCAAAATTATGTATATATTTTATTAGAAGAAATTGTTACTTCATCATTCCCTAAACTTTCTACCATAAGCTTTCTTTTGTCAAATGACAAACCTGCGTCAAAGAAAGATAATGCTGCACATTCTGGTGTTAAGTACCACAAATGCCACGCAAATTTATGTAATCCTATGCGGCTTACGTTTACATCAATTTATTTATAATCGTCAAGCTGTTTTAAAAATTCTAAATCTTGACTTGGAGCTGTAGCTGGAATCGGATCTTTAAACCATGCTTCTATGTATAAATTTGCCGAAAATATACCTATGTCTCTAATTCCTACAATTTCTTCGCTGCTTATTGATACTTCGTCGTGGAATAAATATATTTTTAGTACATATATATTGGATTTGATGGACGAATGAGTGCGCGTATGCGTGAATCCTAGAGAATTCTACGAGCGAGAGAGTACGAGCGAGACAGCGTGAGTGAGAGAAAGACGGAGAGCGTGAGTGACAAAGGATGAGCGAGAGAAAGGCGGAGAGCGTGAGTGAGAGAGCATGAGCGAGAGAAAGACGGAGAGCGTCAAGAAACAAATGAAGCGGACGACCGCGGCGTGGAGGCGTGCGAGGATGAGGAGAGTCAGTCGAATTATGAACGTATAAACACACGAAATCCTATTTGTTAAATATACATCTTCTTTTGATTACTTTTTATTACATCGGAGGTCCTATTATTTCACCCGATTTTCATCCTACATATATGGCTTTAGCCATCCATCTAGGATGGTGGATAGCTCCAGGAATATGAAAACGGTTTCCTTTTGGACAAGTTCCACCAAGAAAAATAATCATCAATTCAAGGAATTCTACATAATCACCTCTTGGTTACTTCTGTTTTATGGTACTTAAGCAGAAGTCCAATTTTAATTCTATCCCCTAAAGCTTTCGACGAACATAATAATCCTCTAAACTTGACCGAAAAGTGTGGTTAATTTTCAGACAAACTTCCCGAAACTTTTTAAAGATTCCTATTTCAGGAGATGATGATTTCGATATCATTCCTTAGAACACACTTTTTAAAACTAACTCATACATATGGTGACGACACGGAAAATACAATAAATCCTGTACAACCATTTGCTCTAAAATAACGCAAGCACCTTGAAATCGCCCCATGTTTGTCGATGTTGTTTGGCACAGCAAGTCGCTTGCACTGTATTTGTTAGTTCCCATTCTTCTAATAATTGGAATATTGCTAGAGCTTGTTCCTTACCACTACATTTTGTAATTGCAGGAACTCCTAGAAGTTTTCCTTTTTCTTCGTATGTGATAATAACAGGTAATCTCCCTACATGTTCTTTGCCAGTTAAGTGTGGTAACATTTTTCTATCCCAGTGAATGGTGATAGTTTTCGGTGGATCTTGTTTAAAGGCGCGTTCTGTACGAAGATGACGGCGATAACGCCGTATGGAAGATTGGATAATTATAAAATCGTCTATCTTATGTCCTAATGCTTCCACAATAGCAATTATAATACGGACTACATCACGGTCACTCACTTTACGTTTATCGAAAGTTGCGACAATTTTCATGTTAATTATCTACTGCTTCCCTCTTGACCTTTTCGGTTTACTCGGACCGGGCTTGTTAAGATCATCATCAACCCTAACTGCGTGTGACTACATTATTTAAACACCTGTGTTATTAATAAATATATGAAAAAATGTGTCAAACAAAAGTTATATTGTTAGATGAAGTAAGTATAATGCTAAAGAAAAATTTTTTTTTTCGAAATTTCAAAGTTGCAGAATCATTTTTTATGATGACCTTGTACTTCATTTGCATACAGTTATAGAGCATGGAAATACAAATTCAACGATATATAGGAATGTATATTGACGATGTACTATAATGGAGAAAATCAAGTTTCAAAAATAAACAATTTTCAAGCGCGCTGCGGCACGGGTTCTCATTGTCCGGTCGAGTTGAAATTTTGCACATATCATTTTTTCACCAAGTGTCATATTTTAGGGGGGTAAGACCAAAAAAGCCTGTGCCCCTGAAATTGTATTATTAGCTAAAGCCCCACTATGTTGAATTTGGTCGACGGAATTTTCACCCCCATCTTATTCATATGTTTTCGTTGCAAGACCAGTCGCGAAATAGAGTCGAAAGTCGGAACAAGTCGAATTTCATACAGTCAACCTCTGCTTTACATCCTTGCACATCGTTCTACTCACCCGTTTTATTAAAGTTGTACAAATATCCGGAAACCCGATTATTCTCTTTATTTTATTTGTTACCTCTCCTTGAGGCGTGTATCTCAGCGGCTCACTAATTGCAGTTTGTACACTGACATGATATAACCGTATCTGATCACCAAAGATGTATTTTTTAAGCAGTGCAATATTATCGTGAGACTAGCTAACCTACAAGACTGACTTGTGCCTGTAGGGAATGCAATACTAGATTTGGAATAAGTTTAAGATAGTTATATGGAATGTACTATATGTATACAGGGTGTCCCAGAAATGTTCGAATTCCTTGAAAGCGGTGATCCCTGGAATTATTGCAAGAAGCTTTTTCCTTTGCTAAAATGTCATACGCGGCTTCATTTTCTAGTTATTAACGAAAAACGAGGGCCAACCAGAGTGCAGCTACAACTGACGGATTCCTGCTCGGCGCGATGCGGCGGTCGATTCTATTGAGCGGTAGTGTTGTTGTCGCACCGTGCTCGAATTTATGAGCAAGAGAAGCAGTAACAATTCATTTAAATAAAAGCTGTAAATGCACTTGCTGCCCTGAATTCTCTTATAGGGCAATACCGAATTGTTTTTATCTAATACCAGTCAATAATGGCACGCATGCTGACTCGATTGTATTGAAAGAACACCGCTCAGTTAATAACCGTCACGTTCCGCCGCACCAAGCCGGAATCGTCAGCTGTAGTTGCGCTCTGGTTGGCCCCTGTTTTTTAGTTAGTAACTCAAAAACGAAGCCGCGTATGACATTTTTGCAAAGGACAAAGCTTCTTAGAATAACCCCAGAAATCACCCCTTCCAAGGAACTCGAACATTTTTGACACACCCTGTATTTTTGTATTCAGACTATAGGCTTGGGTCAAGCTTGGTGTTTTCAATAAATCGTCTGCCGAGCATCTTATGCCAATCTGGCGGTAATTTGTTTACTGAATAGTACCAATATGTTCTCTTATCAAGAGAACATATTATAAGGATAATAGGTAATGGCAATAACAATACAAGAACAAATTACAGAAGAATATTTTCTATTTAATGTATACAGATCGAAGATATAAAATGTTTGATAGACAATAGACAGCATTAACGTTTAAGTATAGTATTTGAATTCTCAATTTCAACTGACATTTACCTTCCATAGTTATTCTCGGAGAAATATATCCTGCGCTTTCCTTTGTTCATTCCTTAGTCGCTAATAAACGTACGTAACATCAAAACTTTTGATTATATAAAAAATAACATACATCGTAACAAGTGCTTAGGGATTTATATTTTAAAGAACGTATGTAACATTACGTTTGTTCACTCTTTGATTCAGTTCTGCGAATCAGCTTATAGTGTATACCATAATTGTCACGAATATTCATTTTGAGTGTCCACAACAAGGAGATCGTTTTACGTAACACATACAGAGTTGTATACACTGGAGATCAGACAGCTTCAGGGACAATCTGTAACGTACAGTGTCAATAAAAAATATGTTACTGTAACGTTACGTTATCGGATAGTTCACATAGATCTCAGTAACTATGTATATCACACTTTATACCTACTATCATATACATATTATTTAAAGAATTTGAAGGTGGATTAGTTTCTTTCAGAATTTGTAATTTTACTAATATTTTTGTTTTAAATCTTGTGTAAGGAATTATTTCAGTTGCAGTAATGGTTTACTGAATTTTTGTAAACTTTGCTGCTTAAAATAAAACTATGATTGTGCATCGTATTACTATTACACAAAATATAAAACTGCTGTAGCTATCTTCTTCATCGTGGTATATTACAAGGCAGTAGTATACCACAACTCAAAAATGTTTAATTACTTTTACAAAACACAACTGGAATTAATTATCTTAATTCTATGTATAACGCTGATACGTTTTTATCCTCATTTTATGTACGATTGCGCGCACATGTTTAAATTCTTTTAATAAATATAATGAATTTTTGTTGGATTGAACGCGTCGATTAAATGCTTTTTAGTTGTAATACAAACATAGTATACATTTATGAATATCCAATAACTTAATCTTCATAGAAATTCCAATTTTGCATAGATTATTTTTTATAAATTATTGCACTGCTTAAAAGCTTCTGTATGTTAAGAACGAAGTAGAAACATAACCAATTTTAATGACAAATCTCATAAATGTATAAAAATTTGCAATCTAGCAATTATCTAACGGAATGTTACAATAATACACTCATTTTTCGTAGGCTATAACTACAATCAGTATACTGTTGTTTATTTTTATTTAACAATTTTCTCTATCACTTGTAAAATTGTAAAATGAGGACTTTGTAATTGTTTCATTAGCGAAAGCAGTTAATTTTATTTTCATTACCATGTATCTAGTTGCCCATGTTTATGGTAGACACATAATTAACATTTACTCACAACCAGCTGATGATTTGTGATTGATAATATTCTCCTTAAACTAATTTATTTTAAAGGAACGTCATTACACACCACTAGCTTACAATTACGCATAAGCTCATATACAGTGTGTTTGGTTTAAATATACATGCAATTATTTTCTTAAGTTTAAAGAAATACTACAGAATACTTTACACTATTGTATTTTTAAAATTTTAGCTGTGACCTTCAGAGTAGTCTCCAAAGTCATTACAAAATCAAAGAATAACTAATATGATCTGTTTCACGTGGTACCAGATGATATTCGTTTGAAATTTTATTACATTTCATTGCATTTTTAATACTAATCGCGTGTAGATATTTAAACCGAATACACTTTAAGCATAAATACACGCATACAAACACACGCAGATCGCGGATCTTACACTGACGATGGGTATAATTTATACAACTCTTGATTAACTTGTCCACCATTAATACATAGAAAATAAATGTTTCGACAATACATTTGATAATAAATATGTTGAATGTTGGATATTCAGAATTTTTATTCTTTAGAGATAATATAGTTAATATTTTTATACGTTTTCTTAATAGTTTAACCTAATTGATATATTATATACTCAAGAATTTGCAATACATACTCTATCTCAGAAATTAAGACCTCCATAATACAGATAGATATTAGTCATATAATAAGAATGTTATTAATTCATTGTTTTTATAACAGCACAGTGAAATAATTTAGTGGAAACATGTTTCATACTTTTGCTTGAATAGAATGTTTTGTAGTATTCAAAGTATTGATCAAACTTGAATGAAATGATAGTACTTGTTAGAAAAAATGGATTATTAAAATTAATAAAAAATCTTTAATACTGAACTTCCTTAGACAGTACTTGACTTCTTATGTTACAGGTATCCACAAACTATATATATACAATGGTTTTTTAAGTGTAGACTTACTATAACTTCATCAAAATTTAAAGATGTATGGTATAGGACAGTCAAACACTGACACAAAGTCACATGTTATTGTTACTCATTTCACCAGAGATATGGTTCCATTGAGCGGCGCCAAAATGGCAGCAGAATGGAATCGTTACTATTTTGTAAGTATCATTGAACAATTCCAGTTTGATATTATACTGCTTATATCTTCTCTCAAAAACTAACCTTAAATGAAATACTTTAAATGAACGGTTGCGTTCGGATTTCAGTGAAAGCTGTAAGGGAAGGCCCTAATAAAACTATAACTTAAATTAAAATACCATCATTAAGTATTTCTGGGGTACAGCGATGCGAAAGTTTAAAGGGATATTTTGGTATTTTATTTTCAAAAAATCAATTTTTTCCTTCCATTTTCTTTAAGTATAAGTACTGTAGAAGACGTGTGCAAAAGAATTTGTTTGCATTCATAAAACTAACCTGGTTATAAGCATTTGTAGTATGTAACTCGCATTGCCAGATATTGTTAGTTCATTCTTTAAGGGGTAACGGACATTGCAAGTACATCCACCCATGTAAATTTCCTAATATTCAATATTCTTTTTCTCAGGATCTATAAGTGATATCTTCAAAACATTTTTATAATTTTGTTGAATTTTTGTGCAAATACTGTTTAGGCTAAGTTTTATTAATATAAAGTAAGAAAATATATTACTGTTTATGTGAAAACTTATGAGAAGAATTGTGTAAATCAAATGTACATATAAAATAATATTATATAATTTAAAATTATTATAAATAAAATAAATATGTATAGTAAATGTAATAAATAATAATAAATATTCTATATTATGGATTTTATAAATTTATAACTGATTGCAGTCTTTTTAATTTCTGAAACAATAAAGTAAATATTTGGAAGGCATTCCATAAATGTGGCCCTTGAAAGAACTTACTATTACTTTGTCTTTTAAATTACGTATACCAAAATATTATATCGCCCAATACATACACAGGAGAAATTAGATTTGTAATAATACTGTCATTCATTGTTAAATAGTAGAGTATTTTTACTGCAAACGAGGAAAGCTGTATACTAGAATATTGTTCATACAATAAACATAACTTTGTAAAAGAATAAAATATAAAAGCATTTAAGGGTAAACATATGTTTACACGCTTTATAACAAACCTAATATACATATAAATCATACCTAATGTATATCTAAATATGGTATATCTAAATCATTGATTTTTTATATCCAATATTTGCAGAAACATTTAAAAAAAAAATCAGGCATATAAACTGTGTTGTTTGTTGTATTAAATTTTTTTAATACAAAGTTTTTTTAACACATTACCTCATACAACCATTTTGCAACGCAAGAATACCAGTGCATTCTATAGTTGCACTATTTATATTTTTAATGGAAATGAGTATTTTTTGCACTTGTGTAGCGATCGCTTGGGTTGTGTTATAAAAACAATGAAAAACGACGTATAAAGTATTTTGAACTCAGTGAAGACGCGTTTTGGTTATATCATTAAATTTCCCATCAACAAATTTAATGATGCATACTTCTTTTCACGAAGCGCAATCAGTGATGTTGATCCACGTAAAAGATATATGTTCTCATTTAAAAAAAGGATCTCTTAGTAAATCAAACTGAGAGGTCCTCATAAATTTCCGTGAATCATGTAATGTTTTTAGAAATTTCGATCAAAAAGTTGGCACTTTTTTCTTGAAGAGATGCCGTAATACGCATTTTCATATCTACGTATATAGTGAAGTAATGGTAATGTGTAATTTTTATCAAATTTTAAATTACGAGAAAAATTGTTGTCGATATAGTAAAAGATGTATGCTATCGAGGAGGGCTTGGTCTGGTTTATCAATCTTTCTTCAAAGGAGTACTTTTATTAATGCAAATAAATATTGTAGACAACCAGATAAATTTCTCTTAATTTTCATATTCTTTTAACTATAAAAAGTTATGTTTTTAATTTTTAAATTCTACTGAGCGCTACTTTGTTAAATTCTGGATTATACGTGATCATAGTAGTAGTTCGGACACCTTATTTTTTTTAATGTTCAAACCATTGATGGGAAATTTTTACGTTGTGGATTTTGCGACTAATTCTTTGTAAAAGATTAAGTTACATCTCTTTATATTACATTACTCGAAACCTAAAAACTTTGTCAACAAACGATGTTGTCATTCCATTTTGTAAGTTTCACTCAGTTACTAAAACGCAGTCATTGCTTATACATAACAATAAATTGTACAAAACATTTTGTTTAACCTTATGACGATTTAATAGCTCCTGGAAAGCACCTAAACAACTTTTCTCTATAATGCATGTACCCGTCTCTCGGCCTTAGTTTTCGAGATATTTGCACAACATTGGTTGAACTTACATAAATACTAAAAAGACGATAACTTTTTTCATATTGGACCATATAACCATGATTTTTTCGGGGAAATTAGAACAATTAGTTTACTACATGAAGCAAAAATTTTGGAAAAACTTGTAATTGGTCTGCATTGCATAGAAAATACTAAAAGTTATTTTCTACAATTGTTTTATGTAGGTCCAAATTAAAAGTTTAACAAATACGGTTTGTAAATCTGTATCAATTGCATACACTCCGAAAATATTACCAAAAACAGTAAACGTCGTAATGAGCTACAGCCGTTTAATGATAGTGAAAAATGCAGCTTTTCACGATTTTCAGCCTTAACCTGTAATAAATCGAAGAATTTTAATATCTTTCGATGCCTGTCGCTGTTTTCCATGTCATCTGATTTTGATGAAATTTTCAGAATGTCTATAATTGATACAGATCTCCAAAACGTATTTTTTAAATTTTCAATACAGACCCACATAAAAAAATTGTAAAAAACAATTTTTAGTATTTTCGTCACGCCGTGTAGTGAACTAATTCACTTCTCAAAAAAGTACAAATCATATGGTCCAATATTAAAAAAATTATTGTCTTTTTAAGACTGAATATGCACGTTGGCTGCCACGTCAACTATATATGGCTGACGGAATTATTTATTCAGATTTCAAAATAAATTTTTATTTCAATATATTCATTGTACCAAATTTGATTAATATCCAAAAAAAGCAAGAAGGTTGAAGGACTATTCAGTGTTATACTCTTAACCTTTTCAATCTTTATTCCATTGAATAAATCACTTCGATTTTATGGAGTTTTTGACGTTGCTGGATTGACACTCAACGTGTTAATGGACGTGACTATGCAGTGTAGAAAGTGTGTGTACACGTGTAATTAATATATCCGTATAAAAGTCCGGATACTATTTAATACACGGATACACGTGTACTGAAATACACGTGCTCACGTGTATCAAAATATATGGATAATACGCGTACAACTGTGAACTTGAATATACCGGTACACGTGTATTATCCGTGTTTTTGATATATTCGTGTCCGTGTATTCAAGAAAATAACGGATACCCGTGTATTGTCTGTGTACTATGTGATGCTGCTACTACGGGCTATCACAGCCTTGCGTCACTCGCAGCCCCCCTGCAACCCACTGACGAGATTCTGTACCAACTCTCGTCGTGCGGATTATACCCGTATATTATCTGTGTATTTTGATACACGTGTACACGTTTCCTACAGTACACGTGTAGCCCACATGTAGTGATATCTACTAGAAAGTAGAAACAGCTAATTGGGCGATGTGTCAACGAACGCTAAAGTAAACACCTGATCTCGGTGATTTTGTGCGTGCCTAAATACGTGTGAACAAGTATGTGTGCGCGCGTGATCGAGTGCGAGGTGATATTTAAATAATAACGAATAAGTTCGAAGACAAAGGACAATGCGAGAGCGGTTCAAAAGAGACCATTGAGAATTGCGAGTCGAGAGAGAAAGACATTGAGAGTTGCGAGTTAGAAGAGAGTTTCGAGAGTCGGTGGAGACACGAAGAAAGAGAGTGTGTGGGAACTACGACAGCCCTATTATAACATTTTCTTGTTGTTTTCTTTTATTAAATTGTTCCGTCCGATAAACGTTTTCTCACATTTTCTTGCAATCGCCTACCATATTCTATAATTAGACTGCGGGTGTTTATGCAAATGCATATTTTTATAGAAAACAGGTAGACCAATCGTACCTAGACAGAAATTTACGTCATGATTGAGTTATTTCAAAAATATATTTTTTATTTTGCATATTTTGCATATTGCATATGTTTTTCATAAGTGCATATTTCTTGCATAAATTCATAAATTTTGCATAAGTACATATTCGACTATTTAATGCTGCGCCAGAATAAATAAGATAGATGTGCCAAGTTTATTGCGCATAACTTGTTTGGTACATCGACTAATCCGAATTGCTGAGGAAGTGCGACTGTAATTACTTGCTGTTAATAAATTACTATCTGCTGTTAAAAAAGTATTTTTAAAAGTTCCACTACGCGTCGAAATTTATGAAAATAAATTACAAAATATGCCATTGCCACCAGAACCTGTAATAACAAGATGGGGAACCTGGTTGGAAGCAGATTTTTTTTATGGCACGCATTTAGAAGGAATAAAAGACGTCATAGAATCGTTCGATGAAAAGGAGGCTTGGTCAATTAAATCGGCGAAAGTAGCATTACGATGTCAGTATTTACAACAAAATTTAACATTTCTTCAGAGCCATTTCCAAATGTTACCTGAGGCCATGAAGAAATTAGAAACAATAGGATTACCTCTAACGGAATCTATAGATTTGGTAACTACAGTTACAAAAGATTTAAAAAGTATACCCGATGATTATGGAGAAAAGGTTACACATAAAATGGAATCTGTATTAAATCAAAATGTACACTTTAATGTATTATTAAAAATAAGCAAGATTTTGAAGGGTGAACACGTTGAAGGACCACGAGAGGTTCTGGCACATCATTGGGGTAAATCTAAATATGCCCCTATAACATCATGTGATGTGGAACGCTCTTTTTCAGCGTATAAATTAATTTTAACAAACAAGAGGCATCAATTTACAATCGACAATATAGAAAAAACTATTGTTGTATATTGTAATTCAAATTACAATAAATAAAACAATAAAATAATTACTATTTTACAGATCCGTACATACATTCCCTATACATACATTTAGCATATACCTTGCATACATCGTGCATATATTTTGCATATTTCTACATATTATAAATGCATAAAGATCCGCAGTCTACCTATAATAGATTACAAGAACAATTTATTCAGAGGCAAACTGTCACCGAACGATAATTAAAATATACAGAATCTCAAAGAGAAGGTACAATTGAAATTGATTAGTGTTAGTGTGGCGGTCCCTCTCTGTCCCAACTTTTAGATACGCTTTCAATTTTCTGCACTTAGCATAGATTGTGGTGCGCATAGTCTTATCATAATTAGAACCTGACCGCACTAACTCCAAATCGGCGAGGTCGTAGCGTCTTGCCAAGTTTTTCGAATTTTTGTTTAAAAGACTTTCTACTTTCGATGAAAGAATTGATCTATTTCTTTAAATAATGAGCAAAATGTATCTAATAAAAAATGATTCCAGATACTAATATTTTATTTTTGGCTATCCTGTATTATAACTTGTAGAATGAAGTGTACTCGGAGTCTCAATTCATTTGAAGTTTTTCCGAATATCTCGGAAACTAAGGCTGAGCGACGGTTACATGGTATTAGGGAAAAGCTGATCGGAATATCGACCTTGATAACATACGTCAAGGTCAGGTTCAAGATTTACCACAGTTTCTTTTAACGAAATTAAATCACAAGGAATTTTATAAATTATATGTTATGATTTGACAGTGGATAAACATTTGTTTCCTTTCTTAATAATTCTAATGTGCTGAAAATAATATGACAATTTTTTCAATTATTTAAATACTTTTACTGCTTTATAGTGTACTTACTCATTTTTGTTATAATTGTGAGCAGACTTTTATGTAAAGTAAACATTTTCTGCATCAACTGCAAAAACAAGAGTTATATAGTACTGTATTTCTTCTCTTCAAAATGATATCTTTATAAATTTTTTCTCTTAAATAAAAAATAATGCTGCATTTTTATGTTTTTTTAAATATTTTTATTTTGTTCGTGTTTGATCTAGTCATTTGGTCATAAATGCATAAAATCCGCAGTATGTCCATAACACTTTTTGACGAACATGAATTTAGTATACACTCCAGACAACTACGAATGTTTAATGTACAATTATTTAATTACACGCGATCGTTTCAATCAAGTTTCTGTTTCTATTAATGAACAAGATTAGTTTTACTTAAGAAGAAATCTGAAAGGAAATCTGAAACTTTGTGAATGAAACATCGCCTACAATTTACTCGTTCATAAAAATTTTCAAACCTCCATAGAAAGTCACAAGCGTGAGATATGTACCTATAATAGCCTGATATGACTGCTTAGAATACATTGGAAATACGCATCTCAAGCAGAGTGTAAAGTGTGCGAAATTATTCATACATTTTATATTTACTTTTGCCATTTTCATAACTTTATGTACTAGCACCAATATGCTATTTCTATTTACCTTTGCCATTAGAAGGCGATGAAAATAGAATTCGGACTTTATTGAGCATTTCACTGAATCGAAATTAAATGTTTTCTAAAAGAAAATAAAAATTTGAAGAGTTATTTGTAAAACAGAAATCACTGTTTTACTTTTACATTTGCTTTTATACACCTTCTAATAGAAAATATTCTTCTATGACTTTATACGAGTCTTAGCATAAATTGATACGTTTCGAAATATGCGAGATCTTAAACTCATCTTTCTCGTTTTCATGAAAACAAATTGGCACATTGTCTTAAATGTTAACAAGGATCATCTTCGGAAATAGATTGTCCTTGATATAAATGGCAGGAATAATTGGAGAGATAAAAAATCTTTGAATAAACATGATTGCCTGATACTCGTAGCCTTACAAAAATAATGTCGATTATAAGCAAACGTTGTATTGTAGATAGAATTTTCAATATCGCAATACGAAACATTCTTGAGTATACACAGAATTGTTCAACACGGCTATATTAGAAACACAGTCGACGAAACAATCATTCCTTAAGATTCTTATTGAGTTGATTGACTGTGATAACGATATGCTTCATAAAATCGTTTCCTTACCGATTAGCTTAAATCAAATATACATGTACAGTGGGCCCAAAGAGTATGTGAACACTACATTACCGATTCTCGAAAAATTGTCGATATTTAAATTGTAATAATTTCGTAAAAACAACTAGTACAACCATAACCTTGTACTCATTTTAAAGCCTGAAGCCTCTACTTTCGCAAAACAGTGTTCATTTTCCTCCGAGTAAGATATTTCTACATGATGTAACATGTGGGAAATTGAAAACTCATTTTTCGTAAAATATGCTGATAATTCAAATGTCTCCAAAAACTTTCAAAAAATGTTTTCGTAAATGAAACTGCCATAGATTTGAAAATGAGAGCATGCTCTTTACAATGACACCCTAAAAATTGATATATACGATTTTTTTTCAATGTTTTATGTAACAAAAATGGAGAACAAGTTCGGTCGTGTAACGGGGTGTCATTGTGTAACGCGGGGATGAGCAATTTTGCCTCAATTGAGGCAAAACCGTCCACACCGTAGCGGTCACTGTCCGCTTCCAGCAAGCGCGGTACAATGGGGCAACGAAGACACGAGACATCGGCGTATGCAACGAACGTGCGCGCTGTATGAAGGAAGGTTGGTGGGGAAATCAAACGTTTGAGGAGCCCCAACCGTGCCCAGCCCTTGAGTGTAACGCGTACTCACTTCTTATTCAAAGGTCGATAGAAGGAGGAAGCATCGATCTTGAAATCTCTAGTGGTTTAAGTCACGGTCTTCACGGTTTTCACGGTTTTCAACAAAGTTTTCACAGACGTTTGAATTTATAGCATTTCCAAGAGAAAACGCGCTTTCAGTTTCTCGCCCATTACTCCACGAAAAAAAAATTTTGCAACAAATTGAACGACGGATTATGAAACTAGAGGCATCTAACTATAAAATGAGTCTAAATTCATCGTCGTTTTTACGAAAGTATTACAGCGTAAATATCCACAATTATTCGAGAATCGGATATTTAGTGTTCAAATACTTCTTGGATCCAATGTAGGCCCTCCGTCTCCGTTACAATGTTTCACTGGTAGCAGAGAAACTATTATTCTAATTAAAATATTTCATCAACGAGACCATTTCTTGATTCGAACGATGAAGATCATTTATGTATATTCTTATAGCATTCCTTCTCTATTAGCACTCCCTTTACATAGTGCTACGACCACAAAGATTCAAATATATTCAAAATAAGATCGGAGCTTCATATTCAGGTACATTACGCCTGGCATCTACGAGTTTTCCATTTTGAAATTTATAAATAATAAAGAATAGGGTGATAGTACACAAATTCCGTCATACGCAGTGTGATCACAATACGATCACAGCAAACAATATTTAATGTGCATGAACGAAACACTGAAATATTTTTAAAGAATTTCCTCCCCGTTAGTGTGTTATTTCAAAGGGTCTAACAGGATAAATATGGCCCAGCGGCCCCCATAATCATTTTTATTGGTATCGTGTGCGAAACAATGCTTTTAGGTGGAAAGTTAATCCCCCAAAATTTAAAGTCGCTAACTTCTCATTTAATGACATTATGAGGGTAAACACCATTAACTTTATCATTTTCTATCTCGGTCTATTTAAGATACTGAGATGAAAGAAAAACGGTTAATTAAAATTTTTTATTACAGAAAACTGTTTTATGATTCTCATTGCATCATCAGCTTAAGGCAATTTTTATACATTTAAATAGAAGCTTTTAATGGTTCCTGGAAGAATTAATTCTGTATAAAATGCAAGATCAATTAAGCAATAAAGTAATGCAACTTTGTACAGAATATAGAAAAAGTTCAACTATCGAATGAATTGAATGCATGTTTACGAGCAGATTGTTAACAAATAAATTAGAAACATTTTGAAAAAATTATTGCATAATGAAACATTTTCATGCATTTCCTACCTGAAAGAAAAAACATATATGCACAAAATGGAGATTCCATATCACAATATTTTCTAGCTCTTTTTCTGCATATTTTCTGCATACTTAATTTATTAATGTTTCCTTAATAGTTTTCAGATTTCATTGTACATATTATCTAGCACAAGAAAGCAACAACCTCTACAAAGCTTAAATAATATTTTCATTTCATTTACAAATTCTAGTAAGGCAGAAATAAGTTCCTCGTGAATTTCCTTTTCTGTAAATGAGTGTGTCTACAATATGTATTTTTACAAATACGTAGTTAGCAGATTAGTTTAAGGTTATAATACTTTGTTAATGTAGATTAAGTATACTGAAGACAGTGTCTGTGCACTTTTCCAAAGATCCACATGTTCCATTTCACTGCTTATGGATACATTTATCCCTGCACCAGTTTCTTCTAATAATCGTATTTTTGTGTACTTTATATGAATTAGTTCTACATGGTTTGCGGATCACGCTCATTATAGTCTATTTGAATGTTAACAACGTTTGCACTTCATATGTACAATGAACGTATCTCTCTCATCACAGACTTTTGTTTGAAATTATTCAGATTAAATAATCGTCTAAAAGTAAACTAAAACAGATAGTGAATAAAACAATACCACACGCTAAATAAAATTTAATTTGATCATGCACGACATCCTTTATGATAGAATTGATACACTCTCACAATCTTACAGTCGTGGACAAAATTAAGTGGACAGGTCTAATGATCAAGAAAAAATCAACGCAATTTAAAACATAATTTTAATTAACTAGAATTGTACGGCACATATAAGTTAACAAAGTGTACTTTAATGAAATAAACAACAATATCAATAATAAAAGTTAATATAATAGAATATATTATCATTAATCAAAATTGTATACAATTTTTGGTGGTCAAGATTAAGTGGACACTTTTAAATACTATTATAAATATTTACACACTATAAATATTTAGAAAATAAGCAATTAGTATTTGGTATTGTAACCTCTTGCTTTAATTACTGCTTCTAATCGTCGTGGGATGATTTCCATAAGTTTTTGGAGGTAACTTCGATCAATTTGTTGAAATTTTATTTGCAATTCGTTTAAAAATACTGTTTTATTATGACGTCTTCCTAATGGTATTTCCGAATCTAATAAGCTCCATAAATTTTCTATAGGATCAAGATCTGCACTTTGTGGAGGCCAATAGAGAACATCTATCCCACAATCTTACAAAAATTTTTTGGTTTTCTTCGCCGTATGCTTATGATCATTATCCCGTTGTAGCATCCATCCCTCATCGAAATCCATTTTTAGGGTTGACTATTTCATATTTTCATTTAAAATTTCAACAAACATATCTGCATTCATGATGCCATGGATGGGTGCTAAATTTCCAACCCATACCAAGAAAAACATCCCCATACCATTATGGATCCCCCTCCACGTTTGATGGTAGGCAACACATACTGCTTCTTGAGAGCTTCATTCGGTTTTCTCCATACGCGTGTTCTCTTTTTTTTTAATTTAATGACTCAAATTTGCTCTCGTCACTCCATATAATTTTTTTCCAAAATAATAATGGCTTATTCACATCTTTTTTTGCGAAAGCTAAACGTCTCTTTTTATGAAGTTTACTAATGTGTGGCTTGCGTCTAGTAAAACAACTCTTCAGATTAACTTCTTTTAATCTTTGTCTCACAGTTCTTGAAGAAATATTTAATTGTAGAGTTTCAACAATATTTCGTGATGTTATCGATGGAATACGTTGAGTTTCTCTTACAATTTGTCTATCATCGTATGAATTTGTGCTACGTTCTCGTTCTCGACCGATTAAATTTTCAACAGTATCATACTGTAAATACTTGTGATCAATTATATGCACTGTACTCTTAGAAACTTTGTATTTTTCAGCAATTTTACGATAACTTAGTTTATTTTTGCACTCTTAAACAATTAACTTTTGCAGGTGCACGGGAAATTCTTCTCGTCTCTTAGACATGCTCGGTTTATATTTCTAATCTTGTTTAAACAAAAGTTCAATGTCTACTGAGGACGAATGACACCGCACAATGCGAGAGTCAAACGTTTGTTTACATTTTTTCCGTCCCAACACAGAATGTCCTCGGCGTCCACTTAATTTTGTCCACGGTCTCAAAGACACCCATACAAACAAATATGCATAAATATTAACAGAAACATTATATTTATGCTTTTACATACTAAATAAATTCTTTCGTTGTGTATAAACATTTTTCATGTTAAACACCTGCAATAAATTTATAACACAATTAATGAAAATAGAGATTATTCAGAATTTATGTTCTGTCCACTTAATTTTGTCCACGACTGTATGTCCCTACAACAAGGTTTCTTATTTTGTAGACATGGACCAGTTATATGCTTGTTTGGACAAAGAAGAAAGAGTAATAAAATAATTTTTATTAGTTATTGCCAAGTTTCACTAGGTAATAACCAAAAACGCTGTGGTCATTAAAAAGTGGCATGATAGCATATTCGTGACAAAACATGTTCCACGTAGTCCGCACGCCATTTTTTGAAAAAGCTAATTAAAATATACATTTCACAAAGGTGAAAGCATTTGTTTCAATTTCAAATTATAATGAGGAACGTGCTTTATCTTAGAGACGAAAAATACTGCATCGTAGCTCTAGTTTTCTTATTGAAGAAATTAGAAGTTAATTTCAGTGAAAATTAAATAAGAGGTAATTTGTTATATACCCTTAAGTAATTGCATTTTATTAAAATAGAATGATGGAAAAGGAGAATATTTGTAATAAACGTTACGTTATAGTTGTGGTGAATAGTTTTTCCTTAGAATAAACTCCTGCCCTTATTTATGCGAATACTGTATACATACATATATCCCTAACGAGTAGGAAGTTTATCATTAAACTCGTGATTGCATATAGAGAAATTCGGATTAAAATGTAACGATTCCTTTTATTCATTCTTTAACGTAGTTACTTGCACAGCTCTCGTGTCTTTACCTCCAAACAAAAATGGAACATCGTAGTGAAATATATCTAGTTTAGTTGCACCAATAAACACGTCTTCTGAGCTATATCGTTGGAATATATCTCAATTCTTCTCACAGGCTGAACAATTGTTTCCGCAATGCAATTGTCAGAGAGTAACATACTCATCGTCACCAAAACTATATCCAAGAATATTTTTAAATTACTGTAACTGTGTCCTCCGTGATATGCATATTTTTACGCAAAATTAAAACCTTTCCGGACAAGCACTGCTGAAACGGAATAACAAACTGTGAAATCTTATTTTATGAAAACAGAAATTGTTATCAGCTATTGAAGAATTAACTACTTAATCGATTGTTAATGTCATACACTCCGCGACAATACTACAAGTCACTATACAAAACCACACGAATTTATGTTTCATAAAGCTAGATCAGAATAGCTAATAATATTTCTTATTAATCATTTCAAAACTATAAGACAATCTTTATTAGGTAAGCAGACTGAACGGTATGGAAGGAGAACGTCGATTGAAAAATTTAGTAGTGAACAAGCAATATTATAAATAATAGTAAACTTGTCATATGTTTTACTTGTACAAAATTCTGCAAGGAACAAAATAAAATGAAACCAAAGTGAACGCGACTTATACATTCTAAAGGGCAAACTACCTTCTGAGAGCAAAATTATCAAGATATTAAGCAGAAACCGTTGTGTTCTGTATAATTATTTAAAACATAGATGCATTTCATAAAAAAAAACGCGGATGATCGTCTAGAAACATTAATTTTGAGGGAAAGAAAATTCTGTACTAAACTATAGATAGATAGATAGATAGATAGATCATACGATTTGAAAAACCGTAAACTGTTTTAAAAACCCACCAGTAATAAGCCGTCACAAAAGAGGCGATTAGGCTTCTCAAAACAAAGGACACACTAACATAAAAAACGAAAAAAGCCATTTTTTTCCGACCAATAATGTTTTGATTTAAATAAGCGCAAGGACTCAAAATATTAGTTCCATGATTTAAAGAACGAGGAATTTACAATTGAAATTTATAAATAGGTAGCGATGGTATTATGATATAGGCGATAATAGGTTACCATATAAAAACAATTGCACAGCTTATTCGCGTAAAAAAGAATAGTAGAATAGACAAAGATATCGCCAACAAGTAACTGCTAAAATATGAACACAAAACAGTCATGTTAAAATTCATTTTCCAACGCCATAACGCAGTGTTAGATGAAGTAAACATAGTAAAGTTTCTTTCGAAAGCAAAAATAGGTATTTGATCATGGCCCGTAAGATTCGCCTACCTAAATGTTATACGAAACTACTGAGGGATACTAGCTAAGATAGTATACTCCACAGGGAAGAAGTCTTAATGTAGAAAAATTAAAAAACAATTAAAAATCTGTATAAATCTATATCAAAAAGACTCTTGGAGGTTATAAAAAATAAAGGGGGCTGTATATGCTGTCAATGGCCAAGAAATATAAAGTATTCGTAATCACAGTTTTTGCAAAAAGCATTATATGTCTTATAGTTTTGTCGCGACTAAAGAATAAGTATTTTTAGTTTTATTGGTTTCATTGTTATAATTTTTATAGTTATATATTACATTTTACTGCAAAATACTTCTCACGAAGTAAACAATAACACTGCATAAATTTATGAGAAGAACAAATTTTTTCATAACACAGATTTGTATGGTATTGTATATAGTGTCTTGTAGGCATTGACGCGTAGTATACTACATTTTCCGAATGATAATGCGGAATTCTTTTTCGAAATAAGAAGAAAACTATAAAATTTGCTGCAGATACGGTGATTATACTGCGGATCATATTTTGATGGAGAATTTTATAAAAAGTATGGGAAAAATTTATATTGCCAACTGAAAATAGATTAAAAATATCATTGAGTTCTGTTAATATAAATATCTTGTTGTTATAAATGCGTAAAAATCCACAGTCTAGCAATGATCGAACAAATTGTAAGAACCTTCATGTCTCACAATGATTCAATCAGTCCTTGAATCAAGCCAGACCGAAGACATTGCTCCATTACGCTACTGATTGTCAAATACAATTTCCAATCTCTAGTTAAATTCCGCCTCGGCTCCCTTTAGTATCCATTCTCGCTTATAAATTCTGTCATTCAAAGTGTAATACTGATTGATTGAATAACGCTAACCAAAAGTCAGTGATTGAAATCTCTTGAGCTTCGAACGACTCTAGTCTGCGTCTCGTCAAAGTGAATTATCAAAAAGTGTCCACTCGTTTAACACTGTCCCTCGACGAAACACGTTCGAGTAACAATAATAAGTGTAGTATAAGAAAATAAATAAGATTATATCGTGGCATTATTTATACACATTCGCTTGTGCAGGTACATTAGAACGATCCTGCGTCCCAATGAAAACTCTTCAAGTTTCTATCTATCATGCATCGATGATAGTATTATACAATCTATTTGATTAATTGGTTTTCATTCAACGTATTCTCGGTGGAACGACTCTAACATTCTTGGGGTTCTTTTCAGTTTAAGGACTTCACTTTATATGAACTCAGATATTCATGGTAACTATAATCTGCAGTTTGTGCAATTTTTAGTACACACGTGTATTTGGAGACCACTATTTTGGACATGTTATCGCATTCATACTTTAATTTGTTTAATATTTTCCAATCCTATGTTTACTCGTATTCGACATTTAATTTTCGTCTATAATTATTGATTAGTAGGCTGCGGATCTTTATACAAAATAATAATTTTCGTAGTAGGTTGTAGAGAACAGAAATTGAATGAAAATGTATTCCTTCTTCTATTGTTTACACAGGTTGTATTTCACCTATTTGCTTTTGTTATATATGTATAAAATCCGCAGTCTATTTACTAAAGTCCATTCAACGAGACGAGTAAACTAGTCTATTATTATAATATACAGGACCGACTTTATATTAATTAATAAAACGCGTCACACTGTATTGTAATCTGAATTTCTGTTCATCATACTTTTTAATTGTGTGAGAATGACAGGTTCTGAATTTATATTCAAATGCACCCTCGTTCAATTTTAAGTCTCAGTCCATATAAAATTTTCTGCAAATTCAATTATACATCTGTCTGTTTATTTAGGAATGTTTCAACTTCATGTAATAAATTATTTCATTTGATAAATGTGTATTTCCGTTCTTATATCGGTTTCGTAACAGTTATGTTTTTTCGATTCTGTATCGGTTCTTAAATGGTTTTAGAATCGATTCTCGTTACGAATTTTCCGTAACTGATATCTCGAATCATTATAAATTAAAATCGAACGGACTTATTCCGTGCTGGTTGAAAAATTGATTTCACTTTTCTTTATCTCGCGCGTTACTCACTGCGTAGTACACTGCGGTGCATAATTATAGCGCCACCCATATATGTAAGATTTCTTTAACTTTGGAAGAATAATTCAGGAAAACTAAACGCATAATATGAGAAAGCGAGAAACAGTTGAGGATCGGTGCAAAACTATAACACCACCTTCATTTTTAACATACTTCAGAGATTTTCATGTCCTATTTTTGTTTTGAATTTTTGTTAGTTAGTTCATATAATGTAACACGGTGGTTATCCAGTTGGCAATCTGCCGGCAGATTGGTAGCAGTGTCTACTAGTAGCCGCAGACGTCAAATTGACAGCAGACACAGGCGTCAGATTGGCGTCAGATTGGCAGCAAACGTTAACCAAAATCTGTTCTCAAAGACTGTTACGCCTACTAGCCTTTATTGTTGGAGTAGCAGTCTTTGAAGGCAGATTTTGGTCAACGTCTGTTACCAATCTGCAAGCAGACTCTGTTGGTTGTCTGTCATGTCAAATTTGACTGTATGGGTACCTTAATGAAAGAAGCAAAGCGCAATTCATGGGCGGTATCTCGGGCGTTCTCATGAACTGTATTCACGTTTTTATGCGATGTTTTCTAGTATGGGAAAACAAGAAGGAGAATCTAAAGGGATTCATAAAAATTGCAAGTAATACTCTAATGAATTGTCAAGAAATTATAAACGAATTTGAGCTTGATGCTTCCAGTTGGGCTTGTTCAACGTGTTCTTAAATGCAATCCGAACATTAAAAGGCAAAAATTGATATCTGCAGCTACACTACTAAAACATGATAAAACAGCTAGACTAGAGTACACTCGTGAAAACGTGAATAGAAATTGGGATTATGTAAGTTTATTTTAGAAATTGATGAAATTGAGAGCTGATACTATAGTCAATGTTCTCTATTTAACGTTGTTTCCTAGATTATTTTTCCTGACGAGAAGAAATTCAATTGAATCGATGATTGAGATGAACTTCATTCATATTGGGGGAACACTCGAAAGGAACCAAAGTATTTTTGCAAAAATAATTTCGGTGGATGAATACTTATGGTGTGGGGTGTATTTTGCTCTAATGACAACTTTGAATTAGCTTTTGGTCTCTGCAGAATGAATAGTTCGGAGTATATTGAAATACTCGAAAATCATTTTTACATTTCTTTCCTGTGAGACAGCAAATATCATGGACGTATCAACAGGATAATGTCCGAATACATAAAAGTCGAGAAACCGCAGCGTGGTTAGAAACTTCAATGTCAATTTATTGAAATGTTTGGCATGTTTCTCGGATCAAAATTCTATGCGAAATTTGCGGGGTATTATGGTACGACGCAATAACAGACAGTTCTTAAATGATTCATCGCTTGAAAACATTAGTTAGGGGCATGTCTAACTATACTTTGGATGAATACGTAAGAAAAGCAGATCTGCACATTAATAAAATTCTTCCTTTTAACAATCTGTATTGTAATTTAATCGTTTTGTTAAAATTTGATATTGCTATATTATGTTGTAAATACGATGGTGCTACAGATATACACCAGTCAAATATATGTTTTATTGATATCTTTTGTTTGAAATAAATAATATTTTTACTCCCTTTGCATTATATACAATTCCTTTTTAACTCTTTTCACGTAATGCTATTAACACTTGGAATACGTATAAATATTCAAAACTCTTGAAAATTTAGTAATGCTGTACAGTGTAGGAACTGTAATCGAATCAGAAATTGATATAATATTTTTCATGCCCTAGACCAGGCCTGGGCGCGGTTGGCTCGCGGAACGCATGTTGCTGCTTCTCCGCTTCGCCTGGTCGGCAAGCCAGTCCCCACCACGGCCACTCCGACTCTTCGCTTAGCGTTAGGCCCTAAGGCTTAGGCTAAGGCTAACGCTAAGGGAAGAGTCGGAGTGGCCGTGGTGGGGACTGGCTTGCCGACCAGGCGAAGCGGAGAAGCAGCAACATGTGTTCCGCGAGCCAACCGCGCCCAGGCCTGCCCTAGACAAAAGTGGACGTGGTGGAAACATATTGGCTCGTGTTCGGGATAAATTCCACGTTATCTAATGCAGCTTTTAATGAAAGATAGTTTACCGATTATTAAACAAATCCGGGGCACAAAACACTCTTGCAGATTAGGCTTTGGATTACAACATTATCATTTAACGTTCATTCGACATCTTCTCGCAGCGACAGCGACGATCGTAAATCCCGCGAGAAATCGACGGAAATAGTTTGCATTTCATTTAGCACTAAATAATATCATGTTTGTGTTTTTTGCCTCTTAGTAGTGCAACGTAAGCGAGACAAGTGTTTCTGCTCTATTACCATACTCGTAAGAAGATTAAATCTTTGTTGATGAAGAGGCTTATCAAGTTTTGCCTCTGTTAGTTATGATTGAAATTCAACAGTCAATATGGACCTCCTCTTTGTGTCGCTCAATCTAAAAAACAGCTTGAGGATAAGGAGTAATAGCGTACTGACATAATCATTTTTGGATGACTTGAAACTTAGAGTTACGTTCGTGGGCGTGTTGCTCGCATGAGGGTGGCAGATCAATTTAATTGGAAGTACTTAGCCTGGATAACTTCGGCTCGATCTCCAAGGACATGTTATACAGATCCTTGTCGTTCAAAAGCAACGATGGATCCAACAGGTAGTTTGTTACTTTCGTTATTAGCTCGATCCTATACGGTGTCTGCTGGAAGTGCCGTATTTCTCGAATCACGTTTGCAATCTAGGAAATAAACGTTACAATATTTTTATTTAATTTATATTTGATATTAAACCTTTTAACTGGGGATGACGGGTTAACTTGTCAGTTTCTTCTTAACACAATAAATCATGGTTTTACTTTATGGTGATATAATATCCATATTAGTATAAACTACATCAGGGATGGGCACGGTAGGAGCCCCTCAAACGCCTGCTTCTCCCACCAACCTCTCTTTCATGCGCATGGCCTGCGCACTGTTCGCAACTGGCGAAGCACTTCTTTCCTCTATGGTAACGGCGGATGCTGATGGGGGACAGTGGGCGCTGTGGTAGGGATGGTTTTGTCTCAATTGAGACAAAAATGCCCATCCCTGGACTACATCACGTTTACGTTGATTGGGTAAAACTTTTGTTATGACAATTTTATTTGTCTTACGTTATGTCTCCATAAATATTCATTATTAAGAAGTCAAGCAGTTAAGAGTTACTTCCAGTCCTCTGTAGATCTAGCATTAATGAAATAGATTACGTACCATTCGCATTTTTGAAAAATTCAGAAGGCCATCTTCGGTAATGGTTGGTGCACCCTCCTCTATGGAAGTAAGGTCGGTTAAGTACAGTCCTAAATAAGGAATGCAGGGAGGATCGCACCGATGCAAAGCATTCCTTAGGTTTTTGAAACGCCCGTCCGAAGAGACGATGTTTTGAAGTTTTTCGATAGTTTGTTTCGTCTAAAAATTTATATGTCAATTAAAAATTGTCACGTGTTTTACATTAACCCTCGGACTACGAACCCTTTTCGCAGTTTTACAATTGATAAACCTTGAGACTATTCTCAGCTTTATTATAAATTTTTTAAAACACATTTTTGAAGGAACATCTTGTAGGTATATTAGTCTTTATATCGTTCTGAATATCACAGCTATTTATTCAATTCAATCATCAGAAATTGAATAATTAAATGACGATTTTAATACTCTGGGTCAGAATAGACTCGGGTACCGTCGTCGAAGGGTTAAGTGTTACGATGTTTATCTAATATTTCAATTCGCAAGCCTATGAATTGGTACATAAGTATGAATGATCATCCTGTTCAATTTAAAATGATCATTTTTGTAGAATATTTCAGATCATGAAATATGAATTAAAAAAGCTTTTAGAAGAGGTTCTAGCGACAAAAATCTGTTGTAACATAGTGTAACTTGACTTTACGTACCCTTGATGGTTTTAAAATCTTCTATACTATTATATCTAACATACTATTCAAAAGTTTTATTTCTGTTATTTTTATATTTCACTGTTTCATTTTTCTCTTCGCGTCAACTCAAAATAAGATTGACTATAGTAATTTAGTTGACTTATTATATCTTACAAAATGTAGCAACTGGAACAGCTATTTTCATTGTTTAAAAGATCGAAAAAAGTTTACTGACGAAAACAAGTTCCATGGACTAATGTATTTATCACCTAAAATTGTCTCATGCTTTTGAAAGTGGAGATCATAATCTGCATTAGCATTTAGTTCAGTGATGCCAAAAACACCCAAAACTGGGTGGATTTTTTTCTCCTCCTTTTCCCCTTCCACTATTCCCATCCACTATCCCATTCCACTACCATGAGCACACTCCAACGTCCCCCACTAAGACCGTAGACTGGTCACGTGACGTGCCGCGCAACGTGTTACATATTACTCTGGTCATCAGAGAGGTGGTAAACTGTATTCCCCTCGATTTAACCGATCTGGCATCACCGATTTGGTCAGTATTAATCTTTTCTTATCTTAAGCACTTTAAGCCTTTGTTCATTTCGATCACTAGGGACTGACAGAATATAATAATTGAGAGTTTTAACAAACTATAAAATATTTCTTGAAATATAAGTTATGTACTTTAATTTCAATAATAATTATATACATAATATATGCTAAATAATTTGTATTGCCAAATAAATTAAGGAATAAATACAGCAGAACTTCATTTATTTGAAATAAAAATTATAGGTAATATGAAAAATTAAATATTTATATGAGCTACTCAAAATCAGTTATATGTATAAATGACTATTATATAGCATATAGAGAATGTCCCATTTTAACTTCCCAGGGCAAATATCTCGAAACATAAGAACAATACAAAAGAATGTTGTAGATAGAAGTTGTATGGTCTTGTGGATATATTGTGTTGCTATTTATACGTCCTTGGAATGACCATAAAAAGGCCTATAAAGGACAACTTAAAAGTTTTAAACTGGAACCTATATTTTTTATTTCATATTATTATTGCTGGCATCGAGACATTTTCAAAACTCTACCTGAACATAATTTTATCATATGCCGTTCCCGTAACGTGAACCGTTGAAGTTGACGAAAGTGTTGCGAGTATGAATATAATATACTTCAGATAGTTTTTGTTGTGTTGTTTACCGGTTTGGAAACTTTCTCCCAAGTCTTCTTCAATCGATAAACGCTGCTATTCGTGAACGCTGCGCAAATTTGCAGCACGCCATTGTAATTGTGCAAAACTCTACAGATATCTGCTACCGCAGTCCACTTCTCGATTGCATCTACTCTTGCCGGCATACTGGAACGCCGAATAATTTCCGAAACAACTAATCGATTGACTTCGTTAAATCTCTTTGTCATTAGAAGGATGTGGGGAGCGCGAGTTGCTTTGTCTGCTTTCATCCACGCTTGCCCAAGAAATTCTCTGCACAGATAACAGAATAATTAAGAGCTAATTGTTTCAGTTAATTAACAGGGGCATATCAGATATGCCAACATCAAACTCTGACTTTGACCTTGATATGTGTTTTCAAGGTCATAGTCCTGCGGACTCGCATAATGCAAGACGAAAGTAATCACACCCCATAGGCGACAGTCACTGTTATATTGAATGCCTATACAATGATTTAAGCACAGCAACGATCGAATGATATTGGCGTTTTATTGTGCTTTCGTATACTGTGCATTAATATTTCATAACTTTAAAACGAATCGCTGCCGCTAATTATTTTAAAGTCAGAGTCACATACCATATGCGGGCCCCTTACCCATCCGCCCCTCGCCAAGCTACGCTGCTAAGCCGGCCTTCGCTTCCCTTACTCATCCCACGAACGCTTATGCGTACCGCGTGGAGCACGCTAACGAGTGTACCAACTTTACGCAAACCAAGCCGTCCGTGGCGTCGTGTAGTGCAAAAGAAACAGAAGAGCACCCGTTATTTTCTCTACCCGGTCCCACAGACGGAAGAGTGGGGGAAGCGAAGGCCGGCTTAGCAGCGCAGCTTGACGAGAGGCAGAAGGGTAAGGGGCCTGGCGGGACGCACATATGGCAACCCAGATCACGGTTACTATAGCGAGATTCTATACCTCTGGGTCGATGGAGACCTGTTAAAAAATGGGCAGCAGAGTTCTTGACCCGTTTTTCAAGGACAAAATTATTTTATATTGCATCGTATAGTATTCGTCGCGAGGAACAATAATCTCAAAGAAACCATGGGACTCAAGGCAGACATTCCCTTGAAAATTGTATTCCACAATTTTAGTCTATTTTATTGCACATGTCTACAGGGTGTCCCAAGATGGTATTAACGTGGAGGAGGTGATTGTACATGAGATAATAAGTCTAAAATATAGAATATCTTTTTTCCATTTGACGCTTTGTTATCGAGAAGTTAGAGTTTGAAAATCCGTCAAGTTCGCGTTGAAAGCATTGGTAAGAAGTAGATCAGGTAGGACATGAAAAGAAGCGTCAGAAGATTCATATTCAATAACTAGCTTGCTCGCCGAATTGTCAAACTCTAATTTCTCGAAAACGAGGTGTCAAACGAAAAAAATTATTCTACATTTTAGATTACACCCTGTACAGACATTGCGATGCTGTCGCGAGGCAAGCCGAAGATTTTCCGTTTTTGACAAGATCAAACGTGCCTCGCAGTTCGTTAGTTGAAGCAACTCTATACGTATGATACACAACTCTCGGATTGAGGCTGCCTTGCAGTGTCTGCATATATATAAATACTGAATGTAATAAATACGTTATACCTTGCACATGCATTGCAAAAATACACATAAAAATGTGCGTATGTTTGTGGGCGGGTGGGGGAGGGGGGGGGGGGGAGGCATAATACACACGAATTTCACTCTACACGGTCAGTTTGTGTCCCTAACTCCTGCGTTGTTCAAGAGAGTACTGTAGTGATTTATACAATTGGAAAGAGATTGGTATAGTGCACACATTTCTGTTTCAATAACTCTTAAAAGAAACAGGCAAGCATGAATACATTATGTAACTCACTCATTCGAAATGGATATGAATATTTTATGGTCTAAATATGTCATTTGTTCTGCAATGGACATTGCAGACAGTATCTCAATGCTCTCCCTGGTTTGTATCTGAAATCATATAAAGAGTTTCATTAGAAATACTAACCTTTGTAATTTATGACTGTCATTATTAGACTACTGATTCTTATTTAAATCCAAATATGTATAGATTGTTTTGTAAAAGTTGAAATGAGAGAAATATTGTTTTAGTCGTATAACATTTTTCAAAGTAAAAATGTGAGAAACATGAAATTACTATTCTTGTAGTTTATTAAATTAAAAAATCTAATAAATAAAGATTCGCAGTGTAGTTACTATACTTATAGAATTTAACAGTTATATAAATATTGTTCTTCGGAAGCATAAAAATTGTTGTTTAAGATGAATAAAATATCTATAAAATTTATAAAATTCTACGATACTTAGTGCTTAGCTAATATCTTCAGTGTTTTGGATTATAACTAGATGAAATTGTTTTTTCATTTTTTAATCACTAAATTTTAAAAAATTATTCAATTTTAATACTTTCAAATCTATACATTTTTAATTTATTCAACGCATGTCAAAAATGTCTAAACATTTTTCATTCACGATTTGTAAGTTACGATTTAAAAATCTTTACAGATATGATTCTATAAAAATTTCAACGACATGAGAAGCTTTTACTAATGAAAATGAAACATAACATGATATTATTTGTACATGCACATTCTGATTAAAGCGAATCCCAAAAGTCTCCGAATATTACTGTATCTAAGCTTATTCTTTGTGAAAATTTAGTATTATTCCTAAAACGACTAAGGTAAATAGCTTCTTGCGTTTTTCAATAGTGTGTAATAGTATATCTGACTCCATAGATTTGTACTGTTTCAAGACGAATTGAATGATCATGCTATGACCTTGTGTTGACCTTGAATTAAGGAATTGATAATAAATAGAGACTCTTCTTGTGTAACAAAATTTTACCACTCCTATCACTTTTTCAAAGAAATTTGAATCATTCTTAACAAAATTGGTAGAAAAATACGAAAAAACAATAACATATTATTTTCCTGTTATTAGATTGCTGCCAAAGTCTATTTCTAATGCTCTCACGTTTGGCATTATTCGTTATATGCAGCTACATATTCAAAATTTTTCCAGTAGACCTTTTCATTACCAAATGTATTACCGAACCTGTTTTTATGTTCATTTGAATACAAAATGATATTTTGTTCCCGTATTTCTGTATCAATTTTTTCAGAAAGATTCATATTTCTTTAAGGAAATAAAAGAAAGAATAAGGCCTTGTTACAAAAGAAGAGTGGGTACTTAATCCTAATTTCTTAGTTCGAGGTCAATTCAAGGTCATGGTATAATATGTCATTGAATTCGTCTTGAAATCGACTACAAAACTATACAGTCAGATATACATGTACATAGTGCCATTTAAAAAAGTCAAGGTCAGCTTGAGATTTCATTGAAACAGAAATTTCATCGTTCAAATTCCTAATGGTGCATTTTACAGAGCATTGTAAATTGATTAACTTTCGTTCGAAACATGTTTTTGTCAAATCATTGTAGACAATGACGTGGATTAAATTGTATACCACCGTCTATAATACGATTCTGACAAATTTTGAATTCGAGATTATCGAGGTTGCGGAATACGTACAATAGGAGGAGTTAGAAGCTTCTTGAGATCAACCCTGTTGCTTTCCTGCTCTTCCTTGACAATTAATCGAAGCAGTTGGTTCGCAACCTTATGTTCAGCTGGTAGTAGATGCGGACAGTAAATAATATCTTCCAGGAACTTGACCGTTAAACTTTTCAATTTCGGGTCAGACTCAAAGTCTTGAGCGTGCTTCGAGACCCAGTGTCTTAGAACATTCAGCACACCCATCGTTGCTGCTGTCGACATGAGTGACTCTTTTCGTCTGGTGTTATAGGATTCCCTTCGATTGCTTCCATTGATTTCGTCATCGAGGCAGTTGCTTGCTGCAGACGTTGCGGTAGCGAATGCAGTAGCAGCTATCGAGCTACTGCTCCTGAATGTTTAACAATAACATCATTGTTTCATTCAATTTTTCAGACAAAAATATAAACATTGTTATCAAAATAATGGCAATAGTATTTTTTAAGTATTTATGCCGAGTGTTGTAAGTTTTTCATACTAATCGATATCTACAGTGGATCCAAGAAGTGTCTGAACACTAAATTTCGGATTCTCGAGAAATTGTCTACATTTGAACTTGTGATAATTTTGTAAAAAATAATAATATAACAATATATAAGCTTGAAGCCTCATCTTTCGCCGACCATCGTTAATTTTTTCCTAGTATATTTGTGCATGACAACAGCGGATGAAAATCTGGACACATTTTTGGTCGAAAATTCTCAGAATTGAATCGTCTGGACAAACATTAAAACATTTTCCGAATGCATATATTACTGATTTAAAGATTGATCTTTATGATCTACTATGATCTTTTTTTGCTTGCTTTGTAGAATAAAAATGAGGAACAAGTTTGATTATGTACACCCTTCACGAATTCAACACGAATATTCAATCTTTAAATCTACGGTGGTTTCAGTCTCGACATTTCAATTTCTAACTAAAACAATTTACTACCAAAAAAGCGTCTTTAGTTTCCTAATCGCGGTAGCATGCTTCGAACCTTCGTACCTTCGAACCTTCGAAACTTCGATTTTCATCACCTTCGAAACTTCGAACCTTCGATTCGTTTCCAGTTAACGGATAAAAGAAATAAATTTTCATAATTTGTTTCTATATTCACTGTTTAAATTATTTCAATAATTTATTGTTAAGATAATATATTTATTATTTGAATGATTAATTATTAATAATAAGAGGGGTACAGATAGAGGGGAAGGAGATCAGGGAGGAGGTGAAAAGAGTGTGGGAGAGGATGGGATTAAAAGAAGAGGAGATAAAAGAGATGAAAAAGATTGGGAGGGTAGGAGGAGATAGAAAGGGGATGGTGCTGGTGAGGATGGAAAGTTGGGAGAGCAAAAGAAAAGTGATGGCGGAGAGGAAGAAGTTTCGGGGAGGAAAGCAATCGCTGGACGATGATTTAACGGAGGAGGAGAGGAGCACTAGGTGGAAAATTGCAAGGGAAGCGGAGAAGGAGAGGGAGAAGGGAAAAAATGTGCAGGTGGGGTACATGAAAATGTGGGTAAATGGAAAAATGAGGAGATGGAACGAAATAGAGGTGAGGTGGGTCGAGGTGCAGGGAAACGAGTAAGGGAGGGGCTAGAGGGAGGAGGGTTATAGGAGAGAGTAAGTAAGGGTGGGGGAGCAGTCAAAATCACATTTTGGAATGTGGCGGGGCTTAGAAACAAGGACGACGGGTTTTGGAAAGGGTTAGAAGAGTGGGACGTAGTAGTTATGTTAGAGACGTGGGTGGAGAAAAGGGGATGGAGCCAAATTAGAAGAAGGCTGCCAAAAGGATATATTTGGGAAAAACAGTGGGCAAGAAGAGAAGAGAAAAGGGGGAGAGCAAGGGGAGGCATGGTAGTGGGAGTGAGAAAGGAGTTAGAAGTGAGAGGAGTAGAGGTTGAAGGGGAAGGGGAGTGTACAGAGGGAGGGGAGTTGGAGGTAGTAGGAAGGAAGTGGGGTGCTGGTCGGAGACAAAAGCAAAGGAATTCAGGGAAAGATTTGGAAGGATAAGAGGGGGTGAGGAGAGCGTGGAGGAGGATTGGAGAGGGTTGAAGAAAAGAATAAACGAGGTGTTAGAGGAGACAAGGGGAAGGGAAAAGGAAAAGAGGAGGCAAGGCTGGTGGGATGAGGAATGTAGAGTGGAAAAGAGGAAGGTAAGGGAAGAGTTGAGGAGGTGGAAAAGAGAAGGAGGAGAGGGTTCAAAGTATAAGGAGAAGAGGAGGAAATACAGGGTTTTGTGTGAAGAGAAGAAGAAAAACGAGAGGGAAAGGTGGGTAAAGGAGGTGGAGGGGGTAAGAACAGAAAGTCAGGTATGGAAATTAATAAACAGGGAAAGGGGAAAGAGAACGGGAGTGGATGAGAGAATTAGAAGGGAAGAATGGGACAGACACTTCAAGGAGTTATTGGGGGGGGGGGGTAGAGTGGAGGGTAAGGAAAGGAGAGGGAGAAGGAAGGGAGGAAGATGGAGAGGGGGATATAGAGGGGGGAGAGGTGAGCAGGGTGGTAGAGGGCCTGAAAGAAGGAAAGGCAGTCGGGGGGGACAGGATCCCAAATGAAGTGTGGAAGCATGGAGGGTTGGAAGTAAAGGAATGGTTATGGAGGGTGTGCAATAGAGTATGGAGAGGGGAAGGTTGGCCGGAGGACTGGATGGAGGGGGTAGTTGTGCCCATAACCAAGAAAGGAGAGAGCAGAAAAGTGGAGGAATACAGGGGAGTAACGCTGACACAGACGGCATACAAAGTGTATGCAGGAGTGTTGGCGGAGAGGGTGAGGGAGGAAGTTGAAAGAAAGGGAATGTTACCGGCAAGTCAGACGGGATTTAGAAAGGGATTGGGTTGTGTGGGCAATATATATGTTCTGAACTATCTGATTAATAGGCAGGTGTTAAGGAAGGAGAGAAGAATGATGATATTGTTCATAGACCTAAAGGCGGCGTTTGACTCGGTGGATAGAGAAACACTGATAAGAGTTTTAAGAAAAAGGGGGTTGAGGGAAGGATTAGTGGCGAGATGTGAGGAGGTGCTAAGAGAAACTAGGAACAAGGTGAGAGTGGGGAAAGAGGAGGGGGAAAGTTTTTGGACTGCAAGGGGAGTGAGGGAATACACGTATTTGGGATATAAGGTAAGTAGGGATGGGGGTCAGGAAGCGCATGTGGAGGTAAAGAAAGGGGCAGCAATAATGGGGCAAGTGTGGGGGATAGAAAAGAGGAAATTCGGGAAAGACTGGTGTAGAAGGATTTGGCTATTTGACAAGCTGGTGTGGTCGGTGGTCAATTATGGGGTGGAAATATGGGGGCGGAAAGAGAGGGAAAGCGTGGAAAGGTTGCAGGAGAGATATTTAAAGTGGGTCTTAGGATTGGAGAGATGTACGCCAGGATACATGGTGAGGGATGAGTGTCAGAGGGAGCTGTTGAGGGGGAGAGCAGGGATGAGGGCGTGGGAGTGTGAAAAGAAGCTGGGAGGGGGCAAAGGGGGTGAGTTGGCGCGACTATGTTGGGATGAGATGAGGAGAAAGGCTAGGAAGGGGGAAATAGGGGTAGGTTGGGAGGAGGAGAGGGGGGAATGGTTGGAGGGAATGGGGTGGATAGAGGAGAAGGTAGATAAAATGTTAGAGGAGGGAGGGATGGGGAGCGAGGAGGAGATGGTAAAAAAGGAGAAGAAAAGGCAGGAGCAAGAGAGGTGGGAAAGGATAAAGGAATCAAGGTATAATAGGTGGTACGGCATGGTGAAGGGGGAGGGGTTGCCGGGTTATTTAAAGAAAGAGTGGGGGGAAAGCAGATGGCAGAGGGTGGCCAGGTTTAGATTAGGAAATGGGATGAGAGGAGGAAAGTACTGGGTGGGTGAGGAAGAAAGAAAATGCAGAGTGTGTGGCTGGGAGAACGAATCTTGGGAGCATGTCTGGGATGTGTGTATGAGGACGGATGAGGAGAGAGGATGGCAGGAGATGGTGGGGGAAATGTTAGATGAAGAGGGGAGAGGCGAAGAATGGATGAGGAGGGTGGAGGAATGGAGAAAATGAGGCTAGAAGGCACGGGATGAGTGATGAAGGACCGGAAGGGGTGGTCCGCGGGTAGGGAAGGGTATGGAGTAGTTTGTAAAATAGATTTTAAGAAATACTTTTGTATATAGGCTTTTCTCTCTCTCTCTCTCTCTCTCTCTAATTAGCTTTAGTTCTAGTTATACGTAGATTTAAGTTAGACTTGTAAGGTAGAGTAAGTTAGGTTAAGATAGTTAGTAAGATTAGAGTAAGGAAGAAATGGAAGGAGATGGAAATGGAATTGTAACCCCGAGGGGAACAATAAAACTTTATCTCTCTATCTATCTATCTATTATTTGAATTATTTCAATAATTTATTGTTAAAATAATATATTTATTATTTGAATTATCATTTCGATAGTTCACTGTTAAAATAATTGTTTAAATAAATAAACTTTTATAATTTGTTTCTATATTCATTATTTGAATTGTTATTTCAATTATTTATTGTTAAAATAATGGTTTAAACGAATAAATTTTCATATTTTGTTTCTATATACATTATGTGAATTATTTCAATATTTCATTGTTAAAATAATTATTTAAAGAATGTGCAAGTATTTACATAATGAATATAGAAACACATTTCTATAGATTATAAAAATTTCCGTAGATTATAAATGTTTATACTCTATAGAAATGTGTTCCTATATTAATTATGTAAATACGTGTACATTGTCTAAACAATTATTTGAACAATAAATTATTGAAATAATTCAAATAATGAATATAGAAACAAATTGTAAAAATTTATTTATTTAATCAATTATTTTAACAATAAATAATTGAAATAACAATTCAAATAATGAATATAGAAACAAATTATAAAATGTATTTATTTAAACAATTATTTTAACGATGTGCTATCGAAAGGATAATTCGAATTATAAATATATTGTCTTAACAATAAATTATTGAAATAATTCATATAGTGAATATAGAAACAAATTATGAAAATTTATTTCTTTTATCCGTTAACTGGAAACGAATCGAAGGTTCGAAGGTTCGAACCTTCGATTTTCATCACCTTCGAAGTTTCTGCAATCGAAGCTTCGAAGCTTCGAAATCTTCGACCTTCGAATGAAAGTAACAGCCCTAGTACATACGCTTAATATAACTATCTTTGCTTCTTCCAGCACTAGGTAACTTGGCATGCGGATATCTAACACCAACATCCACAGTATGTATTTTATCTCCTTATCCCTGTACCCCGATGGCTCCAGTCTATACAGCAGGGCTGGGCACGGTTGAGGTTCCTCAAACGCTTGCTTCTCCCACCAACCTCCCTTTCATGCAGCACGCACGTTCGTTGCGTACGCTGATGTCTCGTGTCTTCGTTGCCCCATTGTACCGCGCTTGCGGGAAGGGGACAGAGGGCCCTACGGTGTGGATGGTTTTGCCTCAATAGAGGCAAAATTGCCCATCCCTGCCGTACAATAAAACACCTAACACTAACATATCGAACAAAAACATTCTTATGAGAAGGTTGTCTCTAAATTTACGCTCCCCTATGCCCCATACCTGACTTTAAACTATATTGGTTCTTCTAACCCTTTCTCTTATGTGTCTTTCCATATTCCTTTTCCTTTGGAATGTTATCTTTAGAAAGCAAAGTTCTCTGACCTCCTATAGGTCTTTGCTTTATATTTCCGTTGCGTTTTGTTAGCCTTACCTCCTCCTTTCCGAAATACCATCACTTTTGTCTTTTCCACATTCGACATTAATCCTTTCCTGCCCAGGTATCCTTCCAACCTTTTCATCATTCCTTTTAGCTCCTTATTTCTCGTTGCTAACAACATTACATCGGTCGCATATGCAAGTTTCCAGAATCTAAATGAGTGCAAGTATACATATATTGAGGTACTATGTTTTTAGCGAAATTATCACAGTTCAGATATCGACAATTTCTCGGGAATGGCAAATGATTGTTCAAATACTTTTTGGATCCATTGTATATGTTCCAAGAGTGAAATTAAGAAAAACATGTCATAGAAACATACATAATTAAAACATATTAAGCATACAAATCAATTCGTAGCCTTTTCTTCGTAAATTTGTTGTTTATTTACTAACAATTAAACATGTTCCACTATCCAAAATAAACCATCTTATAAATAATTAATGAATAGTTAAATTTACGAATAAAAAATGTGAATTTATAATTAAATTACAACTGATTCATTGTGGAGGATACGAATTAACTTGTACTTCTAATACTTCATTACAAATTTCCAATAAAAATATGAAATAAAAGTTGACTAATTTTTCTTTCGATATTGTGTGAAAATAGATTGGTAACATTTATTGTTCGTTTCAAAGTGTAGTTGATTTTTACGAATACAGAATTTACATCTATCAAAAATTGGATCTATTACAAGTGTCTTGTAATGGTGAAATATTCTAATGTTTATAACCAGACTGCGGATTTATATGCAAAATAAAAATGATCTGCATCAATTGCAGGAAAGGGGAGTCGAATAGGAATAACTTCCTTTCTTGTATCATTTTGTAGAATTTTAAATAATACATTGATATTTTCAAACTTTATCAATCTTTCTGCTATTTTAATCTGCATCTACTAATTTTCCAATGCATACATACAATCTTTTGTCTAGTTATAACTTTGTAATAAATTTTTGTACAGCCGATCTTTTCATAATTCTACTCATAGAACATGCTGACATCATTTGGCAGAGAAAACCTGGGTCATCCTGTATAATTTTCCTATAATATCACTATTATCATAGTTTGCTCATATAGACGTCTGTTAATGCAAATATTTTAAATTGGCCGTTTCTTGTTGAGTGAAATATAAAATTTAGAATAATAATTTTCCATCAACATCACACAGTAGACAAAATGCAATTTTTATGAAAGCTTACGTTATGATTTAATGACTCAACTTACGAAATTATAGAAAGAACTCTATAAATATTTTAAAGAATAGGTATAAGAAAAATGAATTTTAGAAATTTTCCATTATTCGGGATCCAACATATCATGTTAAAAGTCATGCAGTTGAATCAACAGTTTTTATTAGGGTTTCATTAACTTTTTCATAAATATGGTCGAGATATTTTGCGAACTTCTGTTGTTGTTCCGATGCTGTGAATGAGTTTCTTTAATTACGTGGCCACGGTTGTTACCGAGTTAATTTATTATTGATAAGATTGTGCATTTTCTAAAAAGATTTAGAATAGATTTAAGATTTGATATGACTTTATTTATTGGTAATTAATTAATTAAGTTTCATTCCTAGTCGCGATCAATAATTCGATTTTTTATTTTCAGTCGACCATTGTTATTTCAAAAAAGAAAATACTGAATGAGTAACTTGAATATTGTAAAATATTGGAGATTAATTTTATTTACGAAAACGGAACAATAAATCTAATTATGTATAACATTATAACACTAATTGTAAGTTGACAACAGTATCAATTTGAATTATACATATAATTGTTGACGATTATTAGAGATACGTTTTAAACTAAATAATGCCTGGTATTAATATAACAGATATATTTTGTGATGTTGCAAATTTGCGACGTCACTTCTCCGTTATTTTTCAACGGCAAAAGCCGCAGTTCGGGTGGACCGGACCGCCCTCGCGCGGGACAGACGCATACTCGCCGATTTCGAGACCGCTCCCCGAGGAAATTCCGTGTAAATAAACGACCGGCGGCTAATTAGAACCACGCGCAAGGAAGTACGGCCAAGTTTCAGGATGTGCACCGTGCACCACTAACCCTTTACCGGTACCTACGGTGGCTCGCTTCGTGGGACTCCATCTTCGTGATTTGCTGGCCAAACAAAGGTCCTGTGCGCACAGGTGGAAGAAAGGGGCAGCTCGCACACACGGGCCGAACAACCCGGAGACGACGCAGGCCTAGAACCCCTCCAACACCGGACTTTCCGACAAGGAACTCCACGTACAATGGCCTGCCGCCGTCTCATCCCGTAGGAATGGGTTCCATACGCGTGGGTGAAAAGATCGCGTGCCGTCGCACGCTCGCTCTGTTCCGTTCTGGAAATTCTCGCGACAGTCGAATTATAATTGCGCCGCTCACCTGCGTTTGCGAAAAATCGTATCGACTACGTCGAACCAGATACCGACCTACCGTATCTTCGCGATTTGTATGAGTGACAACCTCGCGCTGCAATTGACCAGCGATTCGCATAACTGTACGCAGAGCGCGGGCTCTCGGGTCGCGGCCACGTGGCCACTCAAATTGTAAATACTCAGGCCATCGATTAAGCATTAATCTCGAGACGAATCACTCTGTCATTTCTCAACCTGCGAGATCCGTCCTGCCGTAAGGGCCGTCCCCGTCCTTCCTGCGTCCGAACCTTTGACCCTTCGCGAGTCGCGTAACGCACCTCGGAACTCGGTAACGGAAATTCTCATTTCGATTCTCCACATGTAGGAAATCGTCTCGTTTCGCGTGGTATCTTTCCGGTACCTGGCGCCCGAACTTCGTCCGTTCGTATTGTTATCGAGTTTCCAAATCGCGTTTTGTGTCGGGAGGACCTCGTCCGTACGGCCGGTCGGGGACCGGTCTCCGACCCTGTAAAATCCCGGAGTTCTACTCATTTTTCGTCCGCGGAAAACGCGCCGAAAAAGGGCAACGTCACAAACAATTTCTACATTTTCCGAAACTAATAGTCATTGTATTGTATACAACCATTTTTGTTAACGATTCCATTTAAACTTACAGACATATTGCAAATCGTTTCATGTTTTATTCGACATATTATATTATATACATATATACAAGGTGTAACACATAAATGGGAACACCTAAATATCTGTCGAATTTACAGTCCTATCAGAAAACATCAAAGGACAAAGTGACACTATCGTAGGGGGCAAATTTAATGGTGAAGAAAAAAATTTTTAATGTCGTATTTCTTAATGAAATTTCAAGGTCACCGAACACAAAAAATTTTTAATGTCGTATTTCTTAATGAAATTTCAAGGTCACAAAATGGAATAGTATATTTTTTTACGATAGCATGATAGACAATAAAAATCTGAATTTAATGGATACCACCTTTTTGACCTTGACATGACCTTGAGCAAGAATAATCATGTTGGAGCGGATAAAATGTGGAAGTTTAAAATTTACGTGTTTCAGCAATGATTACGCGTTGTTTACGGCGCGTTGACCTGTACAAACCACAATACATGATTGAAATATTTTTCATAGTAAACAGAGTATGTTTATGCTAGAGTATGTATCATTGAGATCGTTAACAGAAGGTTAATCGTTGAGTTTAAGTACGTTGTTCCTTCTGCATTATTCGAAGTCGAAACGTGAAAGTGATAACAAATCGTGTCCGGTTCTTCCAATGGGCACGATCTCAATTAGAAGTGGACAATACTTTCTTTCACAAAGTTCTTTTTACGGATGAGGCATCTTTTACCAATCATGGGCAAGTAAATTTGCACAATATGCACTTCTGGTCAGCTGAGAACCCGCGATGGTTAAGAGGAGTAGAAAAGCAAAGACCGTGGACCGTTAACGTATGGTGCGGAATTTTATGCAGTAAAATAATAGGCCCGTACTTTATACAAGGAACTCTTACTGATATAAAGTATGCTGCACTTTTACGTCAGGATTTGTCGGGTCTTTTAGAAGAAATTACGTTATTCGATCGGGAGCGCATGTAGTTTCAACATGATGGTTGTCCAGCGCATTATTCTAAAGTTGCTAGAACGGTGCTAAATACGAAATATCCTGGATGCTTGATTGGGCGACGAGGAACAATTCCATGTCCAGCCCGTTCTCTGGATCTGACACCATTGGACTTTTATCTATGGGGCAAGATAAAATGTATTGTGTACAAAGATAAACCCACAACGCCAGAGGATATGCGGCAAAGGGTTACTGCAGCATGTACTTCAATTACGTCTCAGGAAATCGACAATGCCTACAGATAATTTAATGCAAGATTGCAATATTGCATAAATGTGGATAGTCAACATTTCGAACATTTATTATGATATGTAAAGGTCAACGCGCCGTAAACAACGCGTAATCTTTGCTGAAACACGTAAGTTTTAAACTTCCACATTTTATCCGCTCCGACATGATTATTCTTGCTCAAGGTCATTTCAAGGTCAAAAAGGTGGTATCCACTAAATCTAGTTTTTTATTGTCTATCATGCTATCGTAAAAAAATATACTATTCCATTTAAAAAAACATCGGTGACCTTGAAATTTCATTAAAAAACACGACATAAAAAATTTTTTTCTTTACCATTATATTTGTCCCCTGCAATAGTGTCACTTTGTCCTCTGAAGTTTTCTGATAGGACTGTAAATCCGACAGATATTTAGGTGTTCCCATTTATGTGAGACACCCTGTATATGTCTTTTATTATTTCATACTATTTGCAGTCTCTGTATCAACATTTTTTTACAAATTCTTTAGTGTCGAATTGATATCCAGATTGAACTTAAATGTTTTAAATCCTCACATATTTGTTATTACACATTTATGCAAATTATTTATCCTAACACGACAGTAGACATTTTTCCATAATAACGGAATAGATAGAATTATCAATAGAAACTGATTCCCCAATTTTTAATGTTAAGTTATGCCCTCGTCCATCCTATTAAAAAATGGTAAATTAATCTGCAATTTAAAAATTCAGTTATTTCTATAAATGTTGTGCACGTACAATAATCATTTAGATATGATCTTTCCAATCTCTTTTAATAAGTAATTAATTTTTATGTATAAATTATGCGATTTCGATTATTTTTCTTACAATGTTACTTTGGTCACGTGTGATTAAAATTTTGTATTGGCCGTGTTGCAATATGGCACCTACGATCTATTATGCCACTATATGTTCTAATAATATCTACCACAATACTTTCCGTTGCATTAAAACCGACAGTAATGTCTCCATATGATTTTTTTCTGACATTGTGTTTAACTATTTTCATAGTGAAAAATAGAACTTGGCGATTAATATTTAATTGTTTGTATCTTATTTATTTGTACATCTCGTTCGCAGCATTAGAAAAACAACACTATATCGCGATTTATCTCGTCTATGGCGTTGGAACAATGGTAGTAGAACGCGAAATGTTACGTTCATAATCGTGGAGGGACAAATAATACAACAGTAATGCTTTCACAATAGTTAACAAAAACACTCAATTATTAGGTTTGAAAATATGACATTGCCGTTCCACATATAACATTTTCAATGCAAGTATTCGTTGCCTTTAAATAACTTGTTTCCGTTAAATAAAGTTTTACGTAAACTAAATTAATTATTTATACCAAAAATAGAAATTATCGTACACACGATCTTCTGAGCAGGAGATTAAACTTTGAATTGTTTATAATAGGAATCACTTGATGAAAAAAAGAGATATACAGTGAATGCTCGATCATTGTCCCAAATGTCTGGCCTACAATTGTCCCTGAACTATCCCTACTACTGCGGGGTATGCCCCGTGAGGGGCCAAGAGGCCTCGATCGCCAAGGAGTGTAACATAACTAAATAAGGAGTGTAACATACTAATAAACCAATAACAACACTTCTTTACTTTTCATTATTTTTCTCTGGAACTTTCACCCACATATTTTTGGCATTTTTCTGATGAAAATGATACCAAATATGATATAATTCTGATAATACTTGTGTAATGAACGATGAAATTTTCCAACGCAGGAAGTCAAAAGGCTTTGAACTGTGCCGGAGCGGCGGCCGCGTCTATCCGCGTCTCTTTCTTTTCCATACACTGTCTTCCTTTGCGTCCGGAACTTTTATCGTTCATAGCACAAGTAAATATTATCAGAATTATATCATATTTGGTATCATTTTTATTAGAAAAATTGCCACGAATATGTTGGTGATAGTCCTATAAAAAATAATGAAAAATAAAGGAGTTCGTTATTGGATTAGTAGTGGTCTCGCACCGATGTACTCGACCTGCGTTGTGTTACAATTTCTCGGCGACCGGAGCCTCTCGAGCTTCGGTGTCCGTCTTTACGTTCGGCAGAGGTCGAAATATAATATCTTCTCCACGATAATTGTCCGTGGCGGGACCCGTGTTGTGGACAATTATCGAGCATTTGCTGTATTCTTATTTACTTGTCATTCTAAATTGCAGGTCTTTTTAAAAATTATACTGTCTTCCAAATAAATGAAATCTGCCAAATATAGGTCTTTTGAATAAGGAAAATTGATCTGAACTTGAGACTTTAATTCGTGCTGTTTGCCTACGGTCATTTATGCTAAACCAGCTATAGTCTTGTTATGCGAAAAGATCATCCTCCTAACAATTCACTAAAGCTGATTGTATTTCTTTTACCACTTTTCATGCATTATCTTCACGTCACTACAGTAGTGTCATTCTTACATGCCAGTGTTAGTAATTGTTATATCTTCACTAGTCGAAACGAAACTTTTTGCTACTCGCGATCGGCAATTTTATATGTACCAACCTAATATTTCAAATCTCTGTGTACATCCTTCACTGAATCTATTCGTCGACAGTGGGTGAATGAGAGCAACTATAACAACTTACACTGCTTTTTTGTACTTCTTTGTAATTCTTTGTACAATCACACAAATACATGTTTAGGATTTATTTAAAATAAAATGTCATATTGAGAAAGCTATATTCACATAAAGATTTCTCTTACTACTTTTAAAGATTTTGTATTACTTTTATTACCACTTAATAACTTATGTTGTTATCTGTAATCGTAATAAAGAACTTTTCTTAACTACACTTTCTTATTAAAAGCTATTTTTATAATATAGAAATTGTTAATATGACTAATTCCATAGATTTGTTTTAATGAAGTTTTTTTCTAATGAAGATATTGTTGATGGATTTTTTAATATTGTTAGCATATTGATTTTTAAGGTGGTATTCTGGTTTTTCATTTTCAAAAAGCCAATTTTTTGAACTTTGCATTTTCTTTAAGAATAACTATTGTAAAATGTGTTCGAAAGGATTTGTTTGAAAAGTACAATTAACGTTGTCATGGCTGACCTAAGAGTGCAACTCGTGTTGCGAGATATTGATAGTTGAATCTTTAATCGAATTTTTCTCGAAACTAGTTTTTTCCGAGATGGTTGCCGCGTATATCAAGTTTTAGTTGACCGATAGGTTTGAAATTTTTAGAGTATCGTTTGCACATAAATTGTTGTCACATGAACTAACATATTGAAAATTTGTTAATTTTTTTACTTTTTTATCGTATTAAAGGCCTAAAATTTTTTAAAAGTCAGCACTTTGACTTCAAAATGCCGCTATTTTATAAATAATCGAAATTTAAAAATGTTTTTGGTTCGGTTTTTAACTATTGGATTCATACTGATTAACATACAACTCAACATTTTTTTGTTTCGGATCAGTAGAAAGACTAGGATCGTGGCAACCATCGACACATGTTTTTCAAAACATATCCTACGGAAAAATATATTATAACTCTTGCAAATTTGATGATTTTCATTTTAGAACGTTATACATATACTGCAAATGCCAATAAATATGTGTGCAAAATCCCAATCGAAAGCGTGCAATAGTGTCTCGAAAATAATTTGTTAAGATTGGTGAAAATACAGCCTCGAAAACCAGAATATTTCCTTAATATGATACAAGAAGCCTATTTTTTAAATGAGAAGATGTGTGGTATAGAACTGCAGTACTAGACTATTATAAATTTTTGTATAAATTAGTGACATGTGGCATGCAGAAACACAGATTTGATATCTATATCAATAATCTTGATATCTATACTCTTCTATTTCTACTAATTTCTTAAATGATTATGTGTAGATTAACAAGAAAAAAATGATGTCAGATATGATTCGTCTGATTTTTCTGGAAACTGTGCTCATGATATTAGTATGCCAATATTTCAAATTCACGAATCAAATGACACGCGTGTAGTTCGATCTACTTGATTAATGAAGCATGACTTTATTAATTTGGAAGTGCTAATAATTTGAATCAACCTCATCGACATTTTATATACTAATTTCTGTCAATCATGGTTTCTTTGAAGAAATATCTTTTTAGATGAACGTATCAAAGTTCTTGAGGAAAGAATAATGTCAATTTTTTCCTTAAAAATAGACTTTAAATATTATTGCAATACCTACAATGACGGAATTAATTATTTTATTTATTGTAAGGCAATTTAATATCTTCTTTAGAGTACTATTTGCATTTCCGTATTCATGTTCAATAATTTTTTACTTCAACTGAATTCATTGTACAAACTGAACAGAATAATAAAGAAGTTTGCATTTCAATTTTGATTAGCTACAAACGGTTCTATACTTGTAAAAACTAACTAATATATGCTTTCTGAGTATCATTTGAATTATGTTGAATATTTAATAGTTTTTTAAATTGTCGCATGGACTACATGAATATGGTAGCACGTAAATAAATTAAAAATATAATTTAAAATTTCTTTATTATTTATGTAGAAACAATTGTGGTTAGGTGTTCTTAAAAAATTATCTCAGACTTCTCGAGAATGAAGCAAAAACCTCTGTAAACTTTTATTTGGCTACATGCACAAGCCTAGTATATTCATAAAATTATGAACACTGGCAATCAGTGGCAGAATATTAAAATAAAGAAGATGATTTCTAAAATTGGAGACTTGAATTTATGAAATCTTATATTCGAAATGTTAACGAATATTTAAGCTATGAAAAAGACGAAGTTTCGACAGATGAACTAACATATTTCGAATAATTCTGGTATGGAATCTAATGTGTACTAAGATGCATATTAGTGTTAAGATAACTATTAAGTAGACTGCAGATGTTTATGAAAAATAAAAATTTTGTAAATCAATTGTAAGAAACGGAATTTAAATAAACGTCCTCATAGTTTTGTATTTTAGCCACTCAGTTTCATCATAAGTGCGTAGATTCCGCAGTCTGCGAGTAAATAGTAACAATCCACGTTATGCATTCGATCGTAGTTCCATACGAGAGTCAGGGGTGGACATTATGATCACGAACACTAATTAACAGAAAGCGTCTAATAGGTGAAAACTATTTCTATTTCGTTTAGTTCGCTTGTCATTTTTTAGTGCAGTGCAGATTATAATAAATCAAAATTATAAAGTAAACATTATTTACTCATACGTCCCCACAATATAATGGACGAAAGTGGAGTACTTTTCAAATAAAAATATAGTAAATAAACAATTAATTACATGCAGAAATATATAAATAAGAATTGAATGTCATTGATTTGGTAGAAACATTTATTACAGTGAAAAGAACTTATGGTACATCTTGTTGAAATATTTATGTGAAAAATTCTTAAAATCACTTGCGTTATACCAAAAATAAGAAAAAATCACCTAGTATGTATTGTATTGGATTTGGTTTATTTCAGCCTTACAGCCAAGAAATGTGACTTGGTTTACATTAACCTACTGTACAAATCTATCTTATTGCACACATTCGTCCATACCTTCTCTCACACTTTTTCGTTGTCTCCCTCCTTCCTACACTGACCTACTCTGATAGTCTCCTAATTACTGCTAACCCAATCACTTCACCCTTCCCCATTCCCTAACATTTGATCATTGGTTTGGCATATTCTTTGGTCTATTCATACTCTCTTTTCTCTCTTTCTCCTCAACTTCTCCAACCACTCTACGACATTTCTATCTTTCCTCCCACTCACTACATCCTCAATTCTGATCATTTCTCCCATTACCCTGCATTCTCTTGTCAAATGTTCTAAGCTTCCATACTTGTCCCCACATAGGTCGCATCCTCTTGCCTCGTCCCCCAGCCAATATTTGTTCCAGTTTTCTATATTTTCGCATCTTGCCCGTGCTATGAGTTTTTGACTGTCCCCTCTACCCTCTTTACTTAAATATTCCGGTAATTCTGCCACTCTTATGTATTTGTACCTTTCATTGTATTTGGACTGCTCTATCCTCGTATGCTGCTCTTGCCATTGTACTTCGCTATCCCTATCCTTTAACCTCTCCGTTATCTCTCTCTCTTGTCTTCTCATCTCTTCCACCCCTGCTTGGCTCCAACCGTTTCTCTTTAAATATTCCTCCCTTTCTTTTCCACTTTCGCCCTGCACACTACCTGATTCCTTTTCCTTCAGACACTCCTTAACTATTTTTCTCCCTTCGTTTTCTCTTACTCCTTGCATGTACTTCTACTTTATCCATTACCTCCAATGTCTTCTAGCACTCTCTTACTCCCGTTATAATCCCTCCCCGCGGTCTCCCCTTCTTTTTCTCCTTAATCGCCGCTTGACAGCTCCATACATATCCTTTCGGCAGCTCTTTCTTCAATGTTTCCCATTTTCTCTGATCTACCCAGGTTTCTAATAATCCTACATAGTCGAATCTTTGCACAAACTTCCAGAATCCTCTCTCCTTATTACCTATTCCTGCTACGTTCCAGAATAATATTTTACCCTTTTTGTTTTTTTCTGTACTTTTTTCTTTGCTATTCGCATATTTCGCCTTCCTCCCCCTTGTACTTTGTCGTATTTTTGTGTTCTGATTGTTTCCACTCTCTTTGTCTCGCATCTCCTTGCCCTTTCTTTTTCCCATCCTATCCTTATCTTCCTGTAAGACTATTTTCGAAAAACCTTACTTTCTTCTAGCTCCTCCCTTTCCTCATTCCAACTGTACCATTTCCCTTGAATGCTCATCTTCCTGTCACCTACCTTCGCTTCTTTTCCCTCTGACTTTTCCTTCCATGCCCTCTCTCTTAGTGTTCTCTGCACTTTCCTCTCTTCATCCGTCAGATCATGATCTATGTATATTTTCTTGCCTCGTAACCTATTCTTGTTCTTCATAATTTTTTGTTTTGCCTCCCAGCTATCCATTTCTACTATCAGTATTTTTGTCTCCTCTTTCCCTCTAGATCCTACCGTGTTCACCCCTCCTCCGATCTGGAATTCTTCTTTTAAATATGTTTCCACTCCTTTCTTTGGCTTCTCCCTCGATACTTTTAACCCTCTAATGACTACTCTATTTTTCCTGTCCCCCCTATCTTGCTCTGATATCTTCCTCTTAATTTTCGTTATTTCTTCCCATGTTGCAGTGTTCTCATTCTTTGTTTTACACCTCTCTCCTTGCTTTGCCTCTTTTTCCCTCTCTTCCACCTTCCGCAAGACTTCCCCCATGAATTCCGTCTTTTCTTTCTCCCATCTCTGTCTTTCCTTCCTCTCCTGTTCCTCCCACTTTCTCATCATTTCCTCCATTTTCATACATATTTCCTCTTCCTTCTTTCTCCAACGGTCTTCCATTGTTTCGATTTTATTGGACAGGCTCTTTATCTCTTTCTTTATTTCTATTTCCAGGCCTTCTCTTCCTTTTGTTATTTCGCTTCTTAGGCCCTCCATTCTTGTTACCAGTAAATCTACCAATCCTTGCATTTGACCCTCCTTTCCTACTTCTTTCTGTGGCGTTTTCTTCGTGTCTAATTTTTTTACTGCCTGATTCTCGCCACTAGCTTCCTCTTCTTTCTCTTCCTGTTTTTCAATCACCCATAGGTCGGTGATCTTTCTATCATTGAAACTGTCTCTTTTTCTTTTCTCCGTTTTCTGCTTCTCTTCTGCCTTGTCTAATATGCCCTTTTCCCTTCCGGCGTCTTCCCCCCTTTCCTCGCAATTCCTTACCTCTCCGCCCTTGCCTTCCATCTCTCTCCCTTCTATTTTTCCGCTTTACTTCCTCAGAATTTCCACAAGAGAATAAGGAAAACAGTTTTCTGCCTTACCTTTACCTTTTCGCTGCCTTCTTTACCGACCTGTCCTTTTGTCCTTTCTGCCCACGCTGACTCGCGACTTAACCTAACTTCTCTCCGCCTACTCACTATCCCTCCAATTCCTCTTCCCTACTGATTAATCTGACACCTTTTTCTCCCGCTAAACTACTCACCTTCTAAGCCCTATCCGACCTAATGTCTACCTATTTAGGCAAGTTCTCTCTTTATATTTAACACCGAATTCTCGTACTATCACACACTCCTTTCACGCCCATGCACGCCCTCTAACCAAGTCCTCACCTAGTATGTATAAAAAGAATGATTTAACGCTTATAAATAATGAAGAGTACTGTAAAAGGTATATGATAATATTTATTAAGGCCTTCATTTAGTTATATTTATTAAAAAGTGTATAGTATGGCTCACAATTATACAATAATAGCGTTTAAGAAATGCGACATTTTATTTAAAAAATAAGCTCATTTCACATGACGAGTTATACTATAACTATACAGGGTGCCCCAGTATTGATGGTACAGTCGTGGAGAGGGTGATTCTACATGAGAAAATAAATCGAAAGTGTAGAGTAAATATTTTTTATTTGAAGCTTTGTTTTTGAGAAAATCGACTTTGAAGATCCATCAAGTTCGCGTGCCTAGCATTTTTAAGAAGTAGAACTGTTTCTCTATGAACAGACACGTCAGACGATTCCTATTCAATACCATGCGTGTTCGCCGAATTTTCAAACCCTATTTTCTCAAAAAGAAGGTGTTAAATTAAAGCAATTTATCTTACATACATCTTCGGGACACCCTGTATGACAATCCAATATCGGTTCTTCATTTACACATTTTTTACTAATTTTTATCTGAAGCTGATCCACATGGTCACATTTCTTTGGCTATTATTTAAAAAGTGTTTTGCAATTTTCATGTCAATTTTAATAACATTTTTCTAAGTGGATCATCACCTGGGCTTTGAAAATTCTCTTATGCTTCTTTCATTTATTTTCAAAATTTTTATAAAAGTTCAACCCAGCAATTGCAATAAGTTACAACTATTATATGATAAAAAGAATGTTAATAATTATTATAATGTGCGATTTGAAGTAGTAACAATATGAGACATATATACACTTACCTTTCCAAATTAAAGTAAATACCAAGTTCCTACAATTTGAATAATTAAGAGCGATACTATACACATTACCCTATTTTGTAAATTCCTTAATCATTTAATAAAGTAGATAAATCTTTAATTTCAGTTAAATTTAGTAAACGCCTTGAAATGTATATTTTTTATAAAACGATAGAGTTTTTGAATGTTTAAACAATATTAAATAATAGATATCGAACGTAAGAAAAGAATGCAGTGAACATTGGTGTTCGACTAATTAAACACTCACGGTGCACGTTCGGTGAGCATATCAGACAACAAACAGTCAACAAATTAAGAGGGTGTTCAAGTGAGTTTTGCGGTACATAGCTCACCATGCGGCACGCAGAACGTGGAAATAACGTCTTTTCAGAAACTGAAAGGACGACACTTACCAGAAAGATACAGGTCCAACGCTATGAGTGATACAAAACGACATATGAAATACAGTTGCGTTAAAAACAACTAAAAGATTATTTCAACTAGAGAAATTAGTTTTCATGAATTACTTAAAGGGTTACACACATTAGGACAGGCATAAAAGATCGATCTTTCAAAGATACGTTTATGTAAATGAACGCATGTTATAAAAAAATGCATAAAAATAATAATTGCGTAGAACGGAACACGATGATATAAAAATATTAAAATTTTGATACAAATTTTTTTCTATTTGTCATAAAATATTCCGATGGCCGTAGTTCTCTTTGTGACATGTTAAACGATTTTTACGGGTATGGTCGCATTGTTTAGTTGAATTGATCGTTGTGAACTGAATATGATTTCTCATGTTATATTAATTTTCTTTTTTCATTTCAGAGAAAAATGGACAGAGATAAAACAAAGTGTTTTAAAAAATCTATTTTGCATAAATTGCTGTATTTTCATAGTTTATAGAAATTTTTCAATAAAATTTACAGAAAATACCATTCCAATTACATACGTTTGGTATTAACAATTACGAAATGTAATATAATTTTGTATGTAAAAAAACTTTTGCACGTAACCCCTTAAGAACTATTGTTGTCAAAATACATAATTCAGTAGTAGTTTTGAAGCATTTCGACCTACAAGTAGAAACATTCACTGTTTCAAGCCTTGGATCACATTTATGTTACTAAAACAAATAAGAAAATAACAAGAAACACAAAAATTGTATAACTGTTCGAAAGCGTGAGACACTTCTTAAAATGTCTATTGTTAACTTGTTACACCTTTCCGAAGCAATACAGATCTAATACATATTTATTCTTAACAAAATATTATTCTAAAATCTCCGTCGATTATTAACATAATACATCTTTGGTTTACGATCAAGTAAAGTAATCGTTAAATGAATTCTATATGCATTTTGACAGGTAATACTGAATAAAAAAGGAACAGACATATGCAGATGTAATGTTAATCTGAAAAGAATGTATGTTCAAAATAATGATCAAAATATACAAAAAATTCTCAAAGTTTTATGTACAAAATAGTTGCGAGTAAAGATGAAACCTCCTCTATCTAGAGAAAAAAAAGGAATATCATTGGCGGAAGAAAAATACGTAAAAGTAAGTCATCGAGATAAAGCACTCATGCGTAAGAAAGTGAAAAATACCTTTATTGCAATAAACATTCAGTAGCCGTACCGAGAAACGAAATAGAGATAATTTTCGTCATTTGCGAAAAGTACAAAAGCCTGTATAAAATCAGTCTTAATGGATATTCGAGGCAGACGTTCAATAGTGACGTTAAACATTATTTCATGGTAATACCGCTGCAACATACTTTATTGTCCTCGAGGTAGCACATCGTCATTGTCCTTTTATCGAACGAACACAGTAGAACCTTGTTTGTTGCAACCTTTTTCGATCCTGTTTCGTGTAACAAGCGAGGTTCTACTGCATAACAACTGTTTGTAAATTTTGCTCGACGGTGCGTCACGCGCGAAGCGACAAGTTTTCTTAATTATAGTATCATGAAAAAGAAAGCCCCCTATCGATCGACATGCGCACTTTTCACGATGCGTACCGACACATACATAGATGGAAACATTAAAACACGTCAGGTATACTCGAACGAACCTTCGTTGACTTTGCCGGGAGCTGGTTATCACTACTCCAGCTTTAGGTTTGTCATTCTGCGGGATGCCCGGCTGCGAAGACATTTCAGTTTCTGGGATCGATCGCCTGTTCACCCAAAAACTCTACGAAAGAAAAGGAAAATGTGTTTTTCTTTATACATGATTGAACGTTGCATCGAAGCAAGCTTATTATCAGGTATATACCTAAATATGTTTCTGCTGTATACTAAGAGATCATACTAGTCAGGATAGCGATAGGCACACACATTTACCCTGTTGAGTCACACGCATTCTCGCTATTCGCTGAGTAGGTTAGAACTACTACTTCAGGCCGCGACAAAGAAAGATGACGATATGCGTCAGACTATAGAAAGATGATTCCGAATACAGTATTTCATCGATAATCGTCGCCACCATGGGTCCGACCGGCGACAATTAACGTTCAGATAATACTATACTTTGACTTGTGCCGAACGTAGAAAAGGATAGCGAAGTTCGAGAAGCCTCGGTCGCCTGGGAAGTGTAACATAATACGGGTCGAGTATGTCGGTGTGAAAACAACAATTAACCCAGTCACAAAACTTCTTTATTTTTTATTATTTTTTAATGGAACTTTCACCAACATATTCATGGTATTTTTCTAATAAAAATGATACCAAATAAGATGGTATTTACTTGAGTAATGGATGATGAAAGTTTCGGAAAATTATTGCAAACATGATCCGAATTATATCGTGTTTGGTATTATTTTAATCATAAAAATGCCACAAATATATTGAAGAAAGTCCCATAAAAAAATTAGTAATAATAAAAAAGTTTTTTTATTGGCATTACACTGTGAAGACACGTGGGCCTTTGAACTACGCCGGCGACCGCGACTCTCCGCGTCTCTTTCTTTCCAATACGCTATCCTTCCTTGCGCCTTAAACTTTCATCGTCAATTACACAAGTAAATATCATCGCAATTATAACTTATTTGGTATCATTTTCATTAGAAAAATGCCACGAATATGTTGGTGAAAGTTCCATAAAAACATAATTAAAAAAAGAAGTTTTATCATTGGATTAGTAGTGGTGTCACCGATATATTCGACATGTGTTGTCAAGGTCAACATTTTGAACAAGTTTTCCCTATACATGCTCCCGTCGCTCGGCCTTAGTTTCCGAGACATTCACAAAAAACTGTGATCAAGGGGCGGAGATGATCGCCAGTAGGCCGGCCTGACCACGCTTGTAGTGCTCCGCATTTCGTATGAATATTTGCATGCATGGTTGACTTATGTGCAATAAAAAAAAGGTTCAAATAAATACTATTCAATTTGGGGAGAGGTATCATAATAACCAGAAATCAATAATGCTTTCCATTTAAAAAAATGTTGGGGGTCCGCCTTTCTCCCCCAAAATTTTTAATACATATTAAAATATTAGCCCTCCTTAATCATTGAATGTAAAAATAATTAAGTCGATATCTTCACTAGATTCTGGGAAAACAGCTTGTAACGCTTTATCTGGTAGACCGTGTATATGGAATGCTACGAATTTGTACAACAAATGTAAAGACAAAATGGATACTTTTAAGATTATGTAATGAGATATAGATTGTCGATATTCGTCCTCAGAGGATATTAATGAAAGTGCTATTTCCTTGTGTAATAATTTAACCGTAGTTGTTAATACTTATAATTATAATTACAATTTATGGTTGTTCATAAGACATCCGAGATATGTTTAGCAACGTTCCATTGTAAACTGAGCGACACGTTTATATCTATTTTAAGCTTATAATACATTTTAGTTAAGCAATAAATTGTATAAAACTCAGCACTTGTCGCATCCTATTCTGAATTTTGGTTCACTTTGTACTGACGATTTAATGGATTGATAAGAATGCTAGAGTGAAATCGTGTAATGTATAATAATCGTGAACTTTTAGGTGCACCTATTACGAGAATGCTAACATGGAGAAACAATTTGATAAAAAACAATTTTAGTTTACATACGCTGGTGGTCGTAGAAATAGAGCCGCTTCTTGCAGTAGCTGCTGGAGCGGAGCTAACCGACGCTCTGTGTAGGTAATAATTTGCATGGTACTGTTTCTGCGGTACTTTTTCCGGGGACTGAGGCCGTGTTGCCGTGCCAGTAATCTCGCCTTCCGCTGGGTGTGGTTTTTCTTTCTCTTGTCGGCTTGTGTCCTTCTCTTTTTCAAGTGTTGCAGGTTTCGCCAGCGGAGTCGGAGGTGTCTTCAAGGGCGTCCCCACTGATTTAGGGGTCGCTGGTTCCGAATCTTCGTACGTGAATTGTACGTCTAAAAATGTGATTGAAAATCGTCAATTTAGGGAGTGAAATAAAAGAAGGGTTCATAACTTCTACGGTGGATATTATTTGGCAAACGCTGAAAACAAGCTCTAGTAGACATGGGCCGAAAAACTGATACTTTCAAAATAAAAAAGTGTTTTGTCGTACTGATTAACAGTCACACCTTATCTTAATTTTTTAACAAATACTTTACCATAAATATTACACCTCATGCCTCTTTTAGTGAAAGATTACAATTGCGGTTTCTGCACGATGCAGCCTCAGCTGATTTTGCATTAAATTCCGACAATATTTAAATATATTTTTTAATAAAATATAGTTATTACGCAAGAATTTGCATAAAAATTTTCTTTATGCAAATCGTTAGATTTCTGTTGGGCTTTTATTAATAATAAATGAACTTTATTATAATATGGAGGATTATACATAGGCATCTAAACTTTATATTTCTGACATTTTTTTGCGAGGATATTGTGAAAATATTGTCTGCTCTTAAACAATCCATGACATAGACGAATTACGTCGGCAAATACATTTTCATTTAATAGAAAATATCTAAACTATTATCATATAAATTTAACGAGTATAATATTGTAAGAGCGACTGATGTTCTTGCAAACATTATTGCCGAGATAGAACTAACAATAAGTGAACATGACTGTTCCTAAAGAAATGTCGTATGAACCTCTAGTAGTGAGTGCTAATTCCACGATTACCAACAGCAGACTCGAAGTTTGATGACATAAATAGTTCTATAATCAGTTCATTGTAGTGTATATAAAGTTCCAGACTTACAACTAGTAAAGCTTCGTGAAATACAATAATGTTTCTTTGTAAATCCTATTGTTCTTGGAAAAATTTCGTCCGCTGTACTGATAGAAATTGATAAGATAGAATTTGAACGACGTTGAATTTGGTAAATATTAAGTTTAGGGGAACCACCTCCACTGACCTTGCCCTTGACATACGTTGTCAATCAGAATTTTGATCAACTTTTCCCTATACATGCACCCGTCCTCGGCTTTGGTTCCCGAGATATTCGCAAAAAACTTTAGTTAAACTTTACTTAAACTCCCCACCACGTCCACTCCGACTCTCCTTTCAGCACGAGCCCCACGATGCTGCACCCGCAGGTAGGTACAGCATCGTGGGACCCATACTGAAGGGAGAGTCGAAGTGGACGTGGTGAGGACTGCCTTGCCGAGCAGGCGAAGGAGAAAAGCAGCAACATTTAATAAAATTCATATATAAAATAAGTCGCGGACAACGCAAAATCAACATTTTCACTTGATATCCTTAAATTTTCTTTAGTACAGGTTAAAGGTTGCGTTTATTGATCGCTTTATTATGAAGAGCGATCCCCTAAGAAACTTACGGACATCACCCGTATATCCCGATTGATCGAAAAATCCGGCACAGGTCGTAAAAGGGGTTGGTAGTGTTATCATTAATCATAATATTATTGCCGTACCATCTTTCAATACTTCCGTTGCGACTGGCGTATCTGTTTCTTCAGAGGTACCGCGGGAATAAGTCCCCCCATCTTGAGGACTTGATCCAGAGCCTGATCCTGATCCAGTCGATCCAACTAATGTAACGGAACTCAAGTTTCCAGGAGAAGAAGGAGCACTTACTACAGTATTGTCTGAAACCACGAGGATTGTTGTAATTAGCATTAGATACAGAATACAGCAAAGAAATAAAAATATAATTATATAATTTAAATTATTACAGAAAATCAAGGGAGACTTTATGTGGAAAGTTCCAGGTACACCAGAGGCTCTCGCGCTCGACTTAAGAAAGACCCAAAAATGTTGTAATAGAAAGTTTTTCTGATAATAGTAGAAGATGCTATATTATTCGAAGTAAACAGGATAATATAGGAGTTCGTAAAATAGACCGATTACTTTATTACAATGCTAAATTCAATCTTGATTGATTTGTACAATAAATATTTTGTTGAAATGCTTCTGCACCATCTTAGATCGTGATCTATTAAAATTTGAAGCACAGGTTCGAATAACACTGTCCAACAAATTTCAACTATTTTATGTTTCTCGATTACTGTTGGGTGGTTCTTATAGAGCTTTTCGCGCTGATTCCGAATCTGCCATTACTTTTTCTGCTACACGCACAGTTTTTGAGAAACATGACTTTGAAAAAAACCTATTTTCCAACTTTAAACAAATATTGTGATGTTATTATAAAAGATATTGAACTGTTCTTTGCAGCAAAAGATTCTGCAGACTTTCCCGAATACAGTGATATTCAATATTAATACATTATGAATGTTTAAATGTGATTAAACAATCATTAAAAACGGAAAAACACTACTTTCGCACCAATTTTTGACCATATTTTTGAATATCTCTCAAAAAATAAGGGTCCAACGGAAAATCGAACTATATCACGCGATAGAGCAGAATTTTATCTTGAGAAACCCCGCTTTAAAGTTTGCAACATCAACGTTTTTACCGAACCAAAGAGCAAAATATCTACGCCCGACATGCGCTGTCGCCAGTAGTGCTCTTCCACTAACGCGGTCGTTCGTCAGGATACAGCGTGACGCGGCGCGGCATAACGACGATGCAGTAGCTAAAGACACAAATTATCTCATTTACTGTTATTTATTATTTATTAGTACATTTATTCTGTATAAATTATTTCATTTTTTTAACGTTAGTTAGTTTGAACGTTAGTCTCTTGTTCATGGTAAATATATTTCATACTAAAAAGGTTTTTTGTAACAAAAAAATAATTTAGTAAGTTTTTATTTTGTATTTAGTTTTCTTTATTAAACATTTCCACAATAAGCGATATTAAATCGATTTTTATATTAAATTATTTTTTGTTACGAAAGAGCTTTTTAGTATGAAATATACTATCAACAAGAGACTACATTAAAAAAATTCATAAAATAATGTATACAGAATAAATGTACTAATAAATAATAAATAACAATAGTATATCATTTAAATAAGCCGGCATAATTGCATGCTTTTAGCCACTGCATCGCCGTTACGTCGTGCCGTAACCCGACGGACGACCGCGCTAGTGGAAGAGCATCACTGGCGGCAACTCATGTCCGACGTAAATATTTTGCTTCCTTGTTCGGTAAAAACGTCGATGTTGCAAACTTCAAAGGAAAGTTTCTCAAGTATAGTTCGATTTTATGCTGGACGCTTAGTTTCTGAGATACCTTCAAAAATATCCTCAAAAATTGGTGCAAAAGTGGTGTCTCTCCGTCATTAATGATTGTTTAAACATGTTTAAACATTCATGATGTATTAATATTGGATATTACTGTATTCGGCAAAGTCTACAGAAACTTTTGCTGCAAAGAACAACTCAATATCTTTTATAATAATATTGCAATATTTGTTTAAAGTTGAAAAATATGTTTTTTTTTCAAAATCAGGTTTAACTGCGTTTTGGAGAACTCTCTTTTTCAAGTGTTTTTATACAATTTTATAGATTTCGACGAAAAAACACCGAAAATGAAAATCTTATTGGTTAAAAAGTTATACGCGTATAAGTTGAACACTTTTAAGCCTTTTTGACAGGTTAAAGCGCCGCCATATTTATATATTTGCTAGGTGATCCACATAAAATGGGCGAAATACTTTCGAACAAATCCGTTAGATTGCAGCACAAAACACATACGTAATAATAACACATTTACTAAATCAAAATGCGAAACATTATACCATGGCCGGTCCGGCTTTCTCCGCTCCCACGACGACCTAAACCCAAACCATCTTGCACTATACCTTCTTTTTGTAATCATGTATGTGATTCTGTATATTTTAATTACTGGACACCAAAAACGATCGATTCTATGATTATTGTTATAAATTTTCATTTCGCACCGATGAGTACGACATTTTTTAAATTTCCGCAACAATTCACAATCCTGAGCCCAAGTAATTGGGCTCTTTTTCTTTACTACTTCTTCTTTACTACTTGTCATGTCTCTAAAGTTAAAATTTCTAATACTTGAACTAGCCATTTCAAAATCAACAATAAACTTATTAATAATTAATTTGTGAAAAATTGAAATTGCTTAAGGGTGCGCAGGAGCCAGAGCAAAACTTCGAGCTGATTTCAGCGACAATTGCGGAGAAATAAGGAAGCTCCCAGACAAGGATAGAGAGATCCTTGTTTCTCCTATGGGTCTGTGACAAAGAGGGAGATATGTCACTCGCAGGAGAGACAAAGACAGATAGATAACCAAGCAGCTTAATTTTCGAGAACTTTACTACAATTTCCTGAAGCGAAAAAGCAATATTTTTTCATGGGACTTTTTTTAAAATATTCTGTGTTCTACTCCGCGTCTTGAAACATGATAAAAATACGTTTTTAGGGAAGAATTTTCTTTTTTGCAATATTTCCAAAAAAGCGATTGGAAAGTCGATCGGTATACTTCTCCTGAGTACGAAAATGATAATCATTACTTGACTTTTTCTAAATTAAGCAAGAAAATCGCGAAAAATTGTTTTGTAGTTCACGTCTTAGCCGGTAGAGTCCGCTAGTTTACCTCCTGCGCACCCTTAACTTTACAAAGTATGTGTAACCACTGAATTGCCATCTAGTGCATACGCTCAGTACTATTTAGCCGATACCGCAAATACACCATACTATCTAACACAGCGCTCGGATTTACTTGTTCGCGGCGGCCGATTTTCGAGGGCTACGCCTCCTCGACCCGGCCGCGCGTCTCGCTCTCCGTGGCGGCCCTAATGCTCGGAGCTGCTCAGGCGCATACCATAGCACAGACGCTATTCCTGGCGCATCAGGGCGACACTTGTGTCAATAGGTTTCCACATTACCATCGAGGTACTATTGCTAATGCATTTTTTTTTGTTAGTGGTATCCCCTGTAGGCCTATTCCACTATGTCACACGATAATTTCGGACAACTGCTGTAGAAAATTAATTTGAATAATTATCCCTAGTTTTGGAATTTTTGCGATCCGAATATTCTCAATGTTCGGATCAACTTATTTGTGCGAATGCTCATTTTCAAAAATGCGCTATATTAAACCGGAACGCCGCACATCTTCAAATGATTCTCCGCTCGCATCGGCGATGCGAATACACCCAAACTCCCCATAGATCTTACCAATTTGCCAACATCTAAACGTGCACGAAGATCAATGTTACATCCGACCTACCCGTCGCGGATTGCAGCGACGACGAAAGACGTGCCGAACAATAGATTTATAGTTGCACGGTAGGCTGAGAGGCTCTGAGGGCCGTTCTCCGAAAACCCCGCTAATTTTTATGACCCACCGTACCTTGACGGTCATCGCAAGAACACCCGGACACCACGTGCGACGTAACTGCAAGTTGCGACTTGCGACCGGCTGAGTGTTTGTAACTCACAACACCGACAAGACGCGACAAGACGAAACTGAACTTCTGACAATTTCCCACCCTAGGACACAAAATAGACACACCCACGACCAATGACAAATTACAATTTTCCTCCACGCAAAACTATAACTAACCAATCACAAAAAACCCGAGTTGACGTAAAACGGAACACAACCAGGACGCATCTGAACGCTACTATCTTTCGACAAGACCGAACCTTGCGATCAAACGACCACCTCGAACATCGCTAAAACAGATCTTTTGTAATAGAAGGTCCTCGGACCCGAACAGTTTGTAATAAACAGTGATATAAACAAAATCTCTCGCGCCGTGTGTGATTCTCTGATCGGGACAAGAACCCAACCCTTCACGGAACCCTTCCGTGTGTTGCGGCAACGTAACAATCAAGTTGTCACGGATGATATTAAAATTTGAACAATAGAATTAAAAACTATTTTTAAAATTTATCTTTTACGAAGCTGTTGTCCGAAATTATCGTGCGATATAGTGGAATAGGCCTACAGGGGATACCACTAACAAAAAAAAACGCATTGGCAATAGTATGTTGATGGTAATGTGGTAACCTATTGATACGAGTGTCGCCCTGATGCGCTACGAATAGCGTCTGTGCTATGGTACGTGCCTGAGCAGCTCCGAGCACGATGGCGGCCACGGGGAACGAGACGCGCGGTCGGGCCGAGGAGGCGTAGCCTTCGAAAATCGGCCGCCGCGAGCATGTAAATCCGAGCGCTGATCTAACACATGCGCTGAACACTCACGATCTATCCAGCGCATGCGCCGAACAGACCTACCTATTAACACTCAACGAATATCGAATATGGCGGCGCTCTAACCTGTCAAAAACGCTTAAAACTGCTCATCTTTAAGACACACACACATTTTCGGAACGTCTTCATCGATATCTACAGGATCACATAAAAAAAGGTTCAAAAAAGTAAAGAACACGGAGTTCTCCAAAACGCAGTTGAGCCCAAAATCATGTTTCTCAAAAACTGTGTGTGTAGGAGGAAAAGTTAGGGCAGATTCCGAATCATCTCGAAAAACTCTATAAGAACCACCCAACATCAATTGCGAAACAAATTTTGAGGTCGTACTGTACTGTCGCGACACAGACATCAAGTTGTATTTATTTCAATCGAGATCACGGAGATTTAAAAAGAGCAAGGGCACCTTTAGTGTTTCAATATTCTAAGTTTACAATGCATCGCAATGTAGAATTGCCATTTTTCCAAATTTATTTAAAATACAATAATTCAATAGCTCTTACGAAATTGCAAAATACATTAGACTCTTGGTTATTCGAATCAATCAAAAAACATTAGACGTTCGAATAAAAGAACAGTTACTTAATTTCAGTGCTTTACTAACATCGAATTGCAAAATAATCCATGTCGTACAATGTCGTACATGGAACGTTTCACACTGAACTAATTGCATATAGCACGGATTCAGGAAATAAAGAAGTCGCATACCTGAGATTCTAACGCTTGAGATTCTACTGCATATTGGTTTCGTAATCGTATTATATTATGTTAATTCAACCTCAATACAGTTTTATTGATAGCATTCTTACCCGTAAGTGTCTCAGAACTCGACGAAGCATTGATAACTTTGGGTATAGTCAAATGGCAACCATCGTTTTCTTCCTTCTTATCTTCCTTCTTATCTTCCTTCCCATCTTCTTGCTCAACTAGGTCCGCTTGAATGCTGACCTTGCGTATCATAGCTGGTGATTGAAGCTCAACAGATGCAGTGGAAGACTGTATAGTTGGACTGCGTTTTATGATCGATGGAGCTTCCGCAACCATACGTGTCTGTCTGTCTTCTTCTATTAAGTGAGTAATTTATAGAATATAGGTTTCAGTAAGTAAAAATACCGAAATATTATTTATACATACATTATTGTTACATTCCGCGACAATACTATTATAATTATATTACAATTACAATTATATTATAATTATAATTTACAGGGTGGTTGTTCTTAAACGAAACATTCTCGAATATGCGGTTCGGTGTGCGAAATGTGTCAGATATTTTTTAAAATTTTTAGATGCGATTAAATCGGGGCGATTAAAATGGGGCAAAAAATGGATTCTCCTTTGCTCCCCGTAACTACCCTTGCAGACGAGGTATAGGGCCGAAACTTAGTGGAAAGGGTTCTTTCTTGGGAAACTATCGCACTAGCCATTTCCAGTCACAATCGGATGAAGAGCACTTTTCACGTAACGAGGGATCCCTGAAATCTCAGTCTTAACTCCCTGTGCTTACAATCGGTGATGCCAGGCGAGGTATTCCCCTCAAAATGTTTCCCCTTCTAGTACTAAATGTGGCTCGATTCGCCTCGAATGAACTCAGAGAGTCGCGAAAGGGGACCGTTGGGGGGGGGGGGGGGGGGTAGCGTAAAGACTCTACAATAATTACAAAGCAACTGTGTTCACTGAACCTTTTTTGTTTTTTCAGCAGTAATCGAAGCCTGCGAAAAATTATCGAACTTTATTAAGTACGCAAACTGGATGGTATCAAGAGAATTTTGATTGAAAGAGTTGATAGAGAACATTCAATATTGTAGATAATTGTAAAGTTGTCGTATTTTTTGTTTATAAGAAACCATGACACATAGTAGTAGAAATCGATGTAAAACGGATCTCAGAATTATTTACTGAATCAATAAAGACTTCATATCATTTGGAAAACGGTAAATTGTTTTAAAAACCCACCAATAATAAGCAGTTATAAGAAGGCGCGGCGGAACTTCGGAAATGTCCCGTCATCATTTCGGCACGCGACCTACGTCATTCTCTTCGTTTTGACATGCTGATCACGAAATGTACTTGTCATTTTTGGTGGAAATGAGTAGTTTTCGAGATATTCACAAAAAACTATTGCTACTACTACATGAATCCTGCGTATTGGGATCTGACATTTTGAGTGGCGCCGTCTGCTGCCGAAAAGTAGAAATACTTTAAGCTTGACTTGGCTTGGCTTATAGCAGCTTACAGTGTTAACAGGTGTTAATTATTGTATAAACTTGCAGTGTTAAAACAGATGTTAATTAAAAATAACGTTATGGAAGCTTCAATTTTTCCATCGCGTAGCAAAAATAATTTTGCTTACTATTCAGTGAAAGATTATCTACTATATATTATATAAACAATTTAGTAAAGAACAGTCTACTTTAACAGCTAAGATAGCTAAAGCTAGAGTGCATATTGAAAGATCTAACCAGAGTATAAGGACTTTCAAAATTCTAATAGAAGATATTTGTACAATTATTTATGGAGTAATTAATAGGTCCTCACCAATTATAAGCGATTTGAAATTTATGAAATTATAATTGTAAATTTAGAAGGTATATTAAAGAACAAATTTGTTTTGTAAAATGAATTATTTGATAAAACATATTTTAAAAAGCCGCTCTCCTTCAACAAACTTTCTTTCTGCAGGATTTGTACCTACCCACTTACCAGTTTCAATCATACTTACAAACATTTCAAGTAAAAAAAAAAAGGAGATATCAATACAATGTTGAGACCAAGCACTTCGTCGCCATATTGGATAGCTATATATATTGTCCACGCTCTCATGTCATATCCCAATACCTACGCGCCCGAGACGGCCTGTCGCTGCGTGTATGCAGCATAGAGCTTCTTTTCTGCTTCTCGGCGCAGCGGCTGACAAGCAACTTATATAACGGGTGAACTTGTTAAAATGATATTTTCAGTATAGAATATAGGAACATTGGGATTTCCGAGATTTTTAAACCCTGGCTAATGTAAGGCTCATGGTGACTTCAGATGCTGGTCAGGGTTAGATGGGGTGGTGGGGCCGCAAAGGGTGGCATGAACCACCTCGTTCTCGCACCTTGACCTGACTTGGAAAACCATTGAGTTCAACACTTGAAACATTTAGCAATTAGTAGGTTTACGTTTAGTCTGGGTTAGTATTTTTTCGAGCGAACAATGTTTAGCCTCTCGCATTCGTCAACATACAAAATCTCGAAAATCCCAATGTTTCTACAATATTCTATATTGATAATATCTTTTTAACAAGTTCACCCGTTATATAGGTTGTTTGACAGCCGCTGCGCCGAGAAGCAGAAAAGTGGGGGAGGTCTATGCTGCATATACGCAGCGGCAGGCCGTCTCGGGCGCGTTGGTATACGTAGTATTCATGTAGTAGTAGCAATAGTTTTTCGCGAATATCTCGGAAACTTCTCATTTCCGCCAAGAATGACAATTACATTTCCTGATCAGCATGTCAAAACGAAGAGAATGACGTAAATCTCGTCCCAAAAGGGGGGGGGGGGACTTTTCCGAAGTCTTACCGAAGACGCTATTAGAATTTGCCGAACAACGGGCTTACTCAAAAACAAAAAGTTTTTTTTTACGAATTTTTTACAGCCATTTTTTACGAAAAATGTTTTAATCCAGATGAGCATAATGACTTAAATTATTAGTTTCGTGATTTACAGAAAGGGGAAATCACAATTATAGAACAAATGAAAGTTGATTTTTCAAAACGATAACGCAGCTTTACATAAATTAAAGATAGTAAAACTTCTTTCGAAAGCGAAAGGTAGGTATATATTTGACCATGGCCCGTACGATTCGCCGACCTAAATATTATAGAAAATTGAGAGATGCTAACTAAAGAAGAATACACTAAAGGAAAGCAGTCTCAATGTAGAAAAATTAGAAATATGCGTCGAAGAAAAGTGGAGTTGTTTTAATCAGAAAACAATTAAGACAGTATAAATCTATGCTGTCAATGAATAATTAAAATAAATTATTTGTATTCAGATTTTACAAAAGACATTATTTCTTAAGAAATAAGTATTTTTAGTTTTATTGATTTTATTGGTATAATTTTTATAGTTATAAATTATAGTTTACCGAAACGTACTTCTTATGAAGTAAACAATAACACTGTATGGTTTTGTATAATGTAGTATTGTCGCAGAGTGTAACCTGTAGGTTAATATTTTAGAATATTTATCGTTTGCACTTTGTTGGTACGGCTATGACAACAATCATAATCTGTTGTCAATACTAATAATAGCAATACTAAACCCGCTTATATTAAAATAATGCAAACAAGTAACAGAAATCATTGCAAATAAAATTTCGAACATCTTTAAGTTTCTCTTTTCGGAACAGTGTTCAGTTCTGAAGAGTTTTGCTATGAAAAATTGAAGGTGCTGATACCATCGGTAACTGCTGGAGTGTTATGAGTTAAACGAAAGTATACTATAACAAAAATGATTTCAACGGTCCAACATAAGTGACAATTACAGTGAGAGTGTTTCATATAAACCAGGTTACCTGATTTTATCATTTAACTATGATCGTGTGAAAAATGTTTCTGACACCTAAAATGTCATTTAAAGTAAGTTTCATGCTAATTTTATAATTTTAGCTTTCAAAATTTAACGCTTACACATGAAAATTAAAAACTGGGTCTTATAATAGTTCTAAAACTTTGAAGTTCAAATATTCAAAATTTTCAAATTCAGTTATAATATACAAAAGGGCCATCATGTGCATGTATCCAAAAAATCATGAGTAAACTTGAAAAACATACTAACAACAAAAATGATTGAAAAAGTATTCAATATTAAATTTAATAAATTTACCCTTCCTATGTCCACTCTTCCATACACCTTTTTGAGCGAGAGTATATCCTCTAGAAAAGTCACAGGAACTTTGACTTTTTATTTCGCTTATCTCAGATTCATATCCTAAACAGGTGAAAAATATAGTGTGAATACTATTTGAAGAACATAATATTAACATAATTTAATATTGCGAAATAAATGTATAATCCAGAAAAGGCAATAAAAAACAGAACATCTAGATAGTTCGTTTAAAATTCCAAAAATTAATAGGCTTCTTATAAAGGAATAAAATAACCCATAAATTGTAATTATTTTTCAACTATGTGTACGATAAAGTGGTGGATTTCCATAGTAGTATTAAATAATTTGGTTTCTGCTATTTTCTTGTATTTTAAGATGAAAATCATAATTCAAATCTCTTTGTGATTTAACGAAATGACCCATGAATTTGTGAAATAACCATCTTATTTTCTAATAAACCTAATTTCTTTAATGATTGTGTCGTTTTTTTCTTTTATTGAGCCCTGGTATTTTGAGTTAAATAGATAAACATGAACAGCATAAAAAATATTTGCATTATATCATGAAACATCGATTTCAGGACGATACCAAGGTGCTAAATATCGTAAAACTTATAAATATGAATTACAATATTCATGAAAGGTTTTTCTGTACAGCAAATACTTATTAAGGGAAACTGTTACTGCACAAGTTAGTGTCAGATAATAATGTAATTATAAAATATTATACCGGAAACGGAGCTTCTTCTTCTGTCATGTATCTGTGAGTGTGTATCTGCAGCAACTCCCAATACATCCAAGGATCTAGAAACATAATTATGAATGCATTCTTGTTCTGAAAAAGTGGATATCAGTCATTCGCATGGTTAGACTGCTTAAATAAACATTTTGTGTATCAATTGCAAGACATAGAAATCAAACAGTCTTCCTTTCTTTAATGATTTCAATAGAGTAAAAATAATATGTGAACATACTGAATTTCCTTTAATCTTCCTACTGTTTTTCCTACCCATGTTTATTATAAATGTCAAGTCGGGATGGGCGTAGGAAAGACAGGAAATAATGTAATAATTTAAAAAAGTAAGAAAATGGTGGCTATTTAAAGAGTACAATTTCCCCCCTAAGTAACTTTTGGTGCTATTAGCTATCTAGGAAGAACCCACCAAACATAATGATAGACAATGTTGTATAGCTTCGTCATTTGGTAATTTTAAGTAATGAATATGAAAGTAAAATCAAGGTGTTGCTAAATATCACCTAAAAATATATTCTCATCTTATTTAATAATTACTAAAAAAGGTATTTAATTTTACCAATAATTTTCAACTTACATGTGTAACCGTTTTCTTGTCACCTGTCGCTATTACGTTTCTCTTTCGTCTTTCCGACGCGCCTTCACACGATTTCGTTCCTACCAACACCAGGTGGTGTTGTTTCCACCCGCTTGAATACCGGACGACTGAGGACCGTTATAAAACGCATGCACACGCCGATTTCTCGGAGGACGTGCACTTATGCCGACAAGTACTAAGCTTCTGTCAAACGGCCAAACCTAAGAGTTCGTCCGTCGCCACCGAACGTCGTGTGCGAACATTCTCCGGTGTTCGAGGAGTGACTTCGGTCGCACTTTATCCGGTCGATTATCGCGACGCGAGCGAATCAGAAACAGGCGAGTCGATCCGGCCGATTCTTCCAAAGGGAATTACTCGCTGCCTGATCGCTCACACTCACAGGGGCGCGCGAAAGCAATGAGAAGGTGTCGACAGGGCACGTTTCCGTGAGCTGAGCAACCCTTCAATTGTTCACGCGTAACTGTGAGCGGTTGTAACGGTTCTCCCACACAGCGTGGCGGAGGTGCCACAAGTATCTCATCTACCCAAAGAATTTGTAAAGATAAACAGGTACAGCCAGAAGATCCGGCAGGTACGTCAGCTGAGCGTCACTTCGGTTGCCTGAATGAGTCCACGAGATGTGTCTCGATACTTGAAAGCAGAATTTATCACGCGAATTCACATATGAGTCCACTCCTTGAAGAGGCAAACAGGTACAACCAGAAGATCCGGCGGATACGTCAGCTGAGCGTCACTTTGGTTGCCTGAATGAGTCTGCACGATGAGTCTCAGGGATGCGAATCGTGATTAAAATTCCGTTTACCGTTCACGCTAGAACCAATTCACGGTACGAATCCCATAATTACCCGACCGTAGAGCGATGTCGTGACCCGAAGGAGAATATGTATACATATTCAAATATCTACGGATGAATGCGATAGAAATTCCAACGTACAGATAACCCGTTATTTGGCGAATTCGTCCCTACGATAATACACGAATTGATATTGTGAAATTGGGACTAATACGTCGTCACACTTGGTTATGGGCCGTGCCACAGAGGGGTTTGTATCTACGACTTCTCGGTTTGGGGCGCATACGAAACGAAGATAAATTAGTCGGTTTGCTAATCTATCGAGTCGGTTTGACTTCTCGATCGTGTACCGGTTTTCGCCAAATCCCTTTGAGTTACCTTCCTACTGGAGCCGCTCCCAGACGTAGACTGATCCAGTGTCGCCAGATCAACCCAAAACTGGGTTGATTTTCCTCTCCTCCTTTTCCCCTTCCACTATCCCATTCCACTACATGAGCACACTCCAACGTCCCGTAGACTGGTCACATGACGTGTCGCGCAACGTGTTACATATTACTCTGGTCATCAGAGAGGTGGTAAACTGTATTCCCCTCGATTTAACCGATCTGGCGACACTAGACTGATCCAGTGATGCCAGGCGCTAAAATCGAGGGGAATACAATTTGTCCCTTCACTGATGACCAGAGTAATATCAGTCGCGCGCGGCACGTCACGTGACCAGACTACGGTCTTAGTGGGAGGCGTTGGAGTGTGCTCATGGTAGTGGAATGGGATAGTGGAAGGGGAAAAGGAGGAGAGGAAAAAGCATCAGATTGGATGTTTTCTGGCATCACTGGACTGATCTCGATCCGTCGCGCATCGTTCCCCACTAGATCTGGATCGAAAGGGGATCCTGCGGTCCTTTATGAAGAGAAGGATCGCGAATAATAGTGGGAAATATTGGTGACGCGGCGCTCCATCGAGCTATATGTAACCCTCACCGTTACAAGTGTATGAGGGATTAACAATAACTATACTTACTCAAAGGAGCCTGTGTGTATGTCAGAACCGGGTGGTTCAGACTCGTAGAACACTTTCTTCAGAGCTTCCAGTACCGTCACACCGTCAGTGAATACACGGTACGTCAACAGAAATGTATTGAGGAAGTCGATGCTGAGAAATCGTAGATCCGTCAGTTGCTGAAGCAACCGTTCAGGTGTAGCTGACCGTATATGCGGTATTTTACGGGAATTCAGTTTCCTACTGAACCTAATGTCTACGTCATCCTTAAATAAGCTCGGATCAGTTTTGATCGCCTGTGGCATCGTAACGGAACTGGTGTCCGACAACGAGGGACAAAGTAAGTGGTCGCTGAAGTGGATGTTATCCATACACTGGGTTATGTCGCTGATCCAAGCAGCTTTTTCCTGTGTACATCATAATACACATCGATTTGAAATTATCTATAACACAGGTACAGGGGCGATGAAATTACTATCCGCGGCAAAAATTATTCGATGAAATGAATCAAGTGTCTATCGTTATAATTATTTGTGTTGTCAATCTGGTGAATATTTCCATTAAGGGCTACATCTGACACGCGATTTTAAGAAATTTGTTTAACGTTTCAAGGGCATAAAATGCCACGTCCAAGATATATTTCAAAATTTCATAAAGTCACAAAATCTTCAGAACTATACATCTGATTTCCTTAAAATTTTCAAAAAATATTCTCTGTGATATTCCAATTATTCAACTTTTTGGAACCGTTTACTGTTGACTTTATCAGTAAGAATAGATTTTTTCTTTTCAAGCTAACGCCGTTTCTATAACTTGTCATTTAAAAAAGTCAAAGTGACCTGCACTTTTCATTGAAGTAAAACTATTTTCAAATTCCTAATAATACAATTTGTAGATCATTAAAAATTGATGGACCTCTGTTCGGAATACATTTTTGTCACACTATCGTAAGTGCCTAAAAATCGTGAAAACTAAATTGTAGTGCACCCCGTATAGCTGCTTTTAAAAAAAAGTTTGCCGAAAAGAAATGTATAAAATAATATCAATGAGCAAAAGTGTCAGCGATACCTGTAAAGTGGCAGCTACAAGGTGCACCGTTACTTGAGGCCCACCAGGCTTCAGGTCGACAATAATCTTATAATCACAGTTCTGAAGGTGACTACTCGTATTTCTGCTTGCACTGCCACTGCTCTCGCTGATTCCGCTGGACATCGAACATACTGACAGTTCTATAATCAGTTCGCAGTTACGGCAATAATATATTAATTATATATAAATTTTTAAATACTCCATTTCACGACAGATCAGCCAAGGCGCAGAAAGCTGGCACAGTTTCAAACTAAAATAACCTATATATAAATTACAATTAATGCGTCATAATTTGCTGTTTCAGAAATATGAAAACTATAGCAGTTTAAAACGATGATTAGGACTGATTAAATCGTTGTCGTGTATCTTTTCTCCTGCAGTAGACTTTCGTATAACGCAGAGAACAAATTGTTTAAAAAGACTGTGTATGTGTATTTTATGTGGCACTAGATGTACAGTAAATGTATAAAGAATAGTTTCAAAAGACTGTACACTTGCTACTACAAAAACTACAGATACAGTATTTCATCGTTAAAAGTCGTCAAATTCTGAACATCAAACGTCGCCAAACGATCCCTCCTTCCACGGGGTATACCCCGTAAGGGGCCAAGAAGCTCCAGAGGCCTCGGTCGCCGAGAAGTGTGACATAATACGGGTCGATTATATCGGTGAGACCACTACTAATCCGGTGATAAAACTTGTTTATTTTTTATTATTTTTTTATGGAACTTTCACCAACATATTCGTGGCATTTTTCTAATGAAACTGATACCAAACAAGATATAATTCCGATGGTATTTACTTGAGTAATGGACGATGAAAGTTTCGGGCGCAAGGAAGGATCGCGTATGGGAAAGAAAGAGGCGCGAAGAGTTGTGATCGCCGGCATAGTTCAAAGGTCTGCGTATCTTCAAAGTCCAATGCCAATAAAAAAGTTTTTTTATTAACACTAATTTTTTAATGAGACTTTCACCAATATATTTGTACCAATATATTTATAATTTTCCGAAACTTTCATAGTCCATTACACAAGTAAATACCATCTTATTTGTGAATATTCTTATTAGTGAAAGTTCCATTAAAAAATAATAAAAAATAAAGAAGTTTTGTAGAATAGTAATATCTGAACATTAAACGTCGCCGGCCGGACCCGTTGTAGCGACGATAATCGATGAAATACTGTAAATAGTCTTTTAATAAACAACGTTTTGATCGCGTTATAGGGGGTTCTACTGAATTTCCGAACTTTATTAATAACGATATAACGATATTCAGAATATTTACACTCGTACGAAATAATTTCTACCTAAATATATTCTGTTATTATAATTAACAAAGATATTCAGTTATAAAAACCTAAATATCACACTTGAGTATTCATATTCTACCGTTAATGTTAACACATTTAGTAAAAACTGTGTATTATTAACAGACATTTATGCTGTGTTATTCGCAATAATAGATTAAAAAGACAATAATTTCATTTAAACACAATCAATACGGTCGAATATTATATTTTTATCCTTCAATCAAGTTTCTATTATCCAGGTGTAGATTTATAAACTTCTACGGATCTCTGGGGAAGCAGCCTACATATATACTGGACAACGTTCCTGGAAAGGGAAAATTCGAGTCCTGCGGAGTCAAGTGATTGTCGTTGGCTACGACGACTCATCGAAAGGCTGCCAGCTGTCGGTGCCAAGCGACCGGAATGTTGCCATTTCACAAGATTTTCCTCAACGCCTCCTAATCCAAGGGAAGATCTCAGGATCTCGTACAAACCAACGGACGGGAGCGGAATCTGAGCGAGCGTAAAGATCGGAGAAACGGGGAGGCACCTGCGATCATTGAACTTTGCGTCAATATCGATCCCGAGGACAACGATGAGGAAATGCCACGAGATAAGCAGCGAAGACAACGCGTACGTGGACGAAACTCCAAGAAGAGGTCCGGGAAGACCAAGGAATATTAGCACCGGAAGACCAGGTCGCCCAAGAAGTCTGTTTGCAACAGTGAACGACCGAGGCAGTGCGCAGGCTCCGAACAAAGCAAAGGCAGCGCTAGAGCGAGAGATGAACTTCGCGATCTTAGCTGAAATATCCTGAAAGCACGTTCCAAAAGGACCAAACGTGGAAGAATGGAAAAACGCAATCGTGAATAAAGTAGATTGTCTCGTGCGAGATATGACACATCATCGACTATCTCAGCGATCGCGATATAATTGGTTTCCGCAAACTATTGAGGAATAAATATAACGCCCAAGGCACGATCAAGAAATCGGGATCGCGCCAGGGGATTCGCGCAGAATCTACCACGATACATTCACATCTGTGGTACGACTGAGCTCCGTACGTATATTACCCGCCCTGGCCGTGATGTATGACTTGAAGGTTCATTAACTGGACTTCACTATAGCATACTTGAATGGGGCCATCAAGAAAGAAACATTCATCGAACTGACGGAGTCGTTTGCCGATTCGATGAATGGGATTGCTCGCAGAAGAAGAAATCGTAACCCGATTGGAAGACGAGTGCGGGTAAAGCTCAAGCAACTCAAGCAGTCACGGTATTTTCATGATCTCTTGCGTCGATTACGAATGGAGGAATCGAACGCCATATTTTCTACTGTGGCGCAGGGTGATACGCTGGTCGTGACGGGTGAGACACCCAACGCTGAGGCGCTGAAGAGGCTGTATCACGAATTTTTGTTCCAATTGCGACTCGCAGTACTGGAGAACGGCAAAGCGAGTTCTTTGATATCTCAAGAGGATGATGAATTTCGAAATCGCCTATACCAGTGATTCGAGGAGCCTTCAGGAATTTGTGAACGCCGATTGGGCTGGATGTCACATAGACAGACGATCCTACGCGAGATCGTTGCATTCATTTTTGGCGGCACAGTTGTGAGCTGGGAGTCCAGGAAACAGCGTAATATCGCGTTATCATCCACTGAGGCGGAGTACATGTGCCTATCCGAGGTTGTGAAGCAAGCTCTCTACCTTCGCAAGTCCCCGTCGGAGGTCAGATTCCATAATATCGGCATGCCCGTGATTAGGAGTGATAACCGAGGAGTGCTTTGCTAAAAATCAGAAGTTCCATGCGAGGTCGAAACAAACACGGGGGCGTTTTGATGGAAGGCCACATCGAGTTACACTACATGTCCACGGAGGACGGCACAGGCCTTTTTCTTTCAAAACGCCGTCCACGATCAGTACCCTACACTCTGCACCTCGAGGGGCCCCCGACAGTGTCGCTAAATTAAGACTTATTTCTCACTCTACCTTACCCCTTCTACGACCCCATTCCCCTGATCTTCGGCGACGAGCTTCCTACGCGAACCGGTCACGTGACGTGATGCGCACACCCAATTCGCGTTGCGTCTGCGTCGTGACTAACCAGGTAATGGCTGAGAGAGGCTAACTGTATTCCCCTCAATATCCCCTATCTGGCTACACTGCCTCCCGAGAACCGATGAACATCGTCCTGTAACCGCCCCGCAAATCAAATAAAGGCAGCGCTGCCCGCCGAAGTGGTCTATACCGATCCTGGTATCATAGAATTGGGGGAAAAAAAGGGAGTGGGGATTCCCAACTCCCGACTCCCGAGCCCTCGGGTATGCGACGTAAAGGAAATCACTGTTACGTTGGTCTGCTATTGTCCGTGACAAGTAGTGTCGTGCTGTCTCACATCTTTTAGAGCGAGATGTAGGCCGTCAGTAGCACTTCATTTGCGTTGCCCTGACTCGGGGGTTATTAGGGGTTACATATTAACAAGAGTAAGTTAGGGTTCCGATGCTTTTGGATTTTGAGCTAAAACGCGCCTATCATCGGATAAAGCTTAGGCTTGCTTAGCGGGAGCGCGACGTAGGATATCGACGACGACAACTCGCGTAGGGTTGATTTCTTGCGGTAGCGACTATCTAAGAGGTAACGATCGCGTAGCAATATTTTGTAATATTCGGCGCGTCAGCAAAGATTGTATGTGTCGTACGCTAAAGATTGTCGATATCCATCTGTCCCACGCAGGGAAGACATGGTAAAATGTAGAATACGTGTAGAGGTGGGCGCAATACTGTAATCTAATCGCGCTTGATATCGGCTAATGATACCTCCGTTCCGAAAAGATTGTATGCCTCAGATGCCGTCCCGTTCATTAAACCGAGACGTGCATAAAAAATACCTTTGGATTCTTTACGCCCGCTACATCTGTTTCGCCGCGGGGACGCCTCCGTCCCTCCCCGCGTACAAAACCTGGTGGTGGAGCTATTCTAACGTCTCGCGTTTCCTGGGGGTCCGATATTGGGAAATTATGAAATATAAATCTCGCGCAAAGCCATTCGGTTTAAAGCAATAAAAAATAAATAAATAAATCTCGTGCAAATAAATTACTCAACGTTTTAGTGTCTGGCACCCAAATACTAGGTTAGTGTCGCGATTTGCACTTTCCGGGAATTCGTTCGTTGTCTCGGATGGACTGTGTGCGCGCGGTCGTGGAAAGCCTGACTCGGCGCCTATAAAATCTGTCGTGACAATATTTACTATATGACCAAAATTTCTTATTTCGTCTTTTTTCTTTGCAATTTATAATACTACTCGTTGATTTAATCAGTCTCCATCTCTTTGCAACAATCATGATTTAAAGTACATAATGCACTCTGTACTTATTTTCAGCATTGTAATAAAGCATGTGCATATCAAATAATTAAACGAGAAGGCGTAATACAATTTTTTCAATCTAGAGAATTATGAGTATCCTGATTATCAATCCCAGGATTTTGTGCAAATATAACAGTCTTTTTTATAAATAATGTAACCAATATTTAGTTGACTGTCGATAGCAATCACTATCAAATTAATCAAAACAATTTTAGCAAAAATTTATAAAAATTCAAATTACAAAAATTTGTATAAATCATAGTACCAAATAAACAAACAAAGGAGATGATATATCTACTGGAGTTGTAGCATTCCATGAATTCTTGTCTAATAATAATGATGAAATACAACTTGAAGATCATGCTGTGTAAGCAACAGTAATGGCGAAGATTGCAAATAGCTGGGGCAGGTAAAATGAGTAAGCGTTATACATTATTAATAGTAATATCATTGAATTACCGTCATCATCCGTGTTTGCTCCTTCGTTAGGATCCTCAATCAGCACTGCTTCAGACAATGGTATCTTGCCAATTTGGGGTACCAAATTCAGACGGCCGTCGTTATCTGATCGTGTTGTCAGCAACAAATGATTCGAGAAGAGGAAACACTGCCTGATTGCTTCCTTATCGCCTTTGCTACCGAAAGTCGCACTCAATCTACTTCTGGCTCCTTTTGGCTTATCCAAAATTTGGATAAGCGAACCTGCAAAAGAAAGTATAACATAATACGTGTATACCGTTGTGCATTTGATTGATTGCACGATGCTCATACAAAGGGTATAGCCGGATAAGATGGTCAAAACTGCCCTTGAGCCGAATTATATCGCGGATGGGTCATTCGATAGGGCATCCAAAAAAACCATACTGTGTAAAATTTTAACCCTATATCTTGATCGGGAGGGTAGTTATGGGGTAAAATTGAAATGTCAGTTTTTGGCCTATTTTCCCTAGTTAACGGAGTTTAGAAATTCTGAAAAAAATCTGAGACATGTCAAACACCCGAATACATATTCTGCAATTCGTTTTAGATTTTTAAATTGAAAATCCTGCTTGTAAAACATCAAAAACTTCAAAAAAATTGAAAAAATGCAGATTTCACATGGAAGTTCTAGAGTGACTAACTTTATATTTTTACAGTACCGATATATTATTATAAGTATCATATATGAATTTTTTCAGATTTTTAAAAATACTGCGCCGTTGTTAAAAAAAATAAAAACCGATTTTTTCGCCATTTTTTCCGTGAAAAACGAATTATGCGGATCAAAAAGAAATGTTCTCACGGTCCCCTCTGAAGCGAGAAAACAAGTGTTCATCATGCGTAGGATATCGGTACTGTCTCGAGCATTTAATAGTATATAACCTTTTTTACGAAGATGTTGTTGAACGCTTACGTATTTGTTCAAATACTAGCGTAATTGATTCAGAGGAACTAAAAAATGATTTTGATTATCTTGTAATCAATAATGATTCTAGTATTAAAGATAAAGTGGGTAATTTTACATTGTCAGAGGAACGCCTAAAGTGTTTACTGGATTAACTTGGGTAAAAATCTAAAACGAATTGCAGAATATGTATTCGGGTGTTTGACATGTCTCAGATTTTTTTCAGAATTTCTAAACTCCGTTAACTAGGGAAAATAGGCCAAAAACTGACATTTCAATTTTACCCCATAACTACCCTCCCGATCAAGATATAGGGTTAAAATTTTACACAGTATGGTTTTTTTGGATGCCCTATCGAATGACCCATCCGCGATATAATTCGGCTCAAGGGCAGTTTTGACCATCTTATCCGGCTATACCCTTTGATTTTTTCTACAATTGTCTCCTTACTAACAAGCGAACATACCGAAGTGATATACGCCGATTTTGATGAAACTTTTGGAGACGGAAGTTCTGAGAAAAATATGACACATATTTTTTTAGCGGCGATCGTCCGCAATGAAGGGGTGAAAACAACCCTCAAAGTTGGGGGTCGGGACTATATTTGCTCGGATATCTCGCAATCTAGTAGAGCTAGAAGGGTGGTTTAAGTAGAAAAGTTGCGTTTTTTTTATAATTTATAGATCTGCGAAAATAGATTTTTAATATCACCATTTATATAAACAATATCTTGAGAATTAGCATTTTTTCTTAATTTTTCAAATGAATGTTAATCTATTTTCCTGAATATTGGTATGCGAGAAGTTTAAAGCCTAATACAAAATATGGATGAATCAAAATTTCGAATTTTTGTGTTTTAAAAGAAGGTTATGACTTATTACAATTTCAATTTTTCAGTATTTTTTGCAATATATCGATGTTGAATGGTGATAATTAAACAGCTTAAAGATTTCTATGATATTTTGAATAATGAAAACTGGATAGAACTCGACAATTTATTTCATTTGAGGTTTCAATGATCAAAAATGGTTGCCACGGGTATAACAATATTGATCACCCTCAGTGCCCGTTGCAGGGCTTATACTACTTACAGACATAGGCGCTTCATGGTACGGGCGACTCTTGACACATTTGAAGTCGTTAGACGTTTATTAAAAATGGTCCTGGATTAGAATCGTTTAGAATATTTGAAACGATAAATTCCGAGTACTCTAGGGTTGTTAAAATTAGGTAGCTCTAAAAAGAGTTGATCGTAACGTATTGTACCGCGTCTTCGACCGCAGAAGGAGCGTTCTTATAAAGGTCTGGGTTAGGTAACTATATGTATATCTACGAACGAAGGAGATTTCATGAAAATGGTAAATATTTGAAACTATTCTAGTTTAACAACCTAAACTTCATACGCCCATAAGCGAGTCATGAATCATCCTATAACATAATATAGTACCTAATACTGTTTGCAGCGGACGCTCACGCGTGGCGCGACGAACAGTACATATTGTTATATCCGTGGCAACAATTTTCATTTCGGCAACACATCATTCCAAATCAAATATCGAGTTCTACTCTGTTATAAATACTGAAAATATAGCATCTAACGCCAACAAATTAAGAAAGAAGTGTTACTTTTCAAGATATTGTTTAAACAAATAGTGATATTAAAAATCTATTTCTTTTGGTTCTATTCTTCATTAAAAAAGTATGCAACTCAGTCACTTGGACCACCCCTTTGGCTCTAATAGTTTCCGAAATAGTCAGCAGATATGGTTACGTCTCCCAACTTTGAGGGCCATTTTCACCCCTTCAATATGAACGGTAGCCGATAAAGAACGTTGTGTCAAATATTTATCTAAAAACTACCTTATTCCAAAGTTACATCAAAATCGGCGTGCGTTACTTCGGTATGTTCTCTTGTAAGTGCTTATCTGTGTAATTTGTTTCGCAGTCACCTTCTTTGATGTTGTTTTTATTGTTGCATGTTCTTTGCGAGCAGAGAGGATCTGCGAACGTCCAGCACTCATTTTCCATTATTTTCTGGATCTTTTAAAGAATCCATTATAACTTGACGATTTCTGTTTGCGACTTTTGATATTTTGTGCCACTGAACGTTGCTAATTTTTTAGTTTTTATATGTTATACAGTCGCGTCGGAATTTAATCTCGACGACATGTGATTTAAAAAAAACAAACTGACACATGTCCTTTAGCGTTTCGAGTGGGAAGTCAAATGGCACTACTAGTTTTTTTAATGCGTGGGCGTTTTCAAGGTTGTTTCAAGGTCATTTTGTCATTTTTATCATAAACCCATATTTTTTTATTTCGTAATCATATCCTACGTAAAAAAATGCACAACTTTTGTTCGAAATATTTTCTTGTAAGTTCAATATTTCTTACGATATGTAGCGAAACATCTTTTAAAATTTATGCTGATACTACATCTGGTAGGCTTACATCTTCAAGTATTATTAGTAGCTTTAGATCCAGAATGTTTCGATATTTCTCTCTGTCAAGTGCAATAGAGATAAACACCGCTGTGCTCAGAAATGTATCTGACAATGTGAAGAGAAAATGTTTCAAACAAAAGTTGTGCATTTTTTTATCTAAAATATGATTCCGAAATCAAAAATGTGGGTTTATGATAAAAAAAGACAAAATGGCCTTGAAATAACCTTGAAAACGCACATGCATAAAAAAATTAGTAGTGCCATATATACATATGTATTTATTAACAAACAAGTAACGCTAAATACAATTTAACAGTTAATTCGGTGTACAGTTTAATAGTTTGCACAATTAATAATTGTACTGTTTTCTCGAATTTAAAACCAATATATATCAGATCTTTAAAATTAATTTCTATTTTCGCTTCCAAATCTAGGTTTGCCAGATTAAATAATAGAATAACACTCGCAACTTTACACGTAAAATATTTCGAATTAGGTATAAAATAGAATAACGTGAAAGGACGTTGCATTTTAAATTTTCAATAGGTTTAGATTAGGAATGTTTTGTAACAGAACTTTAAGCTTTAATCAATTAACTGTATACTTTCAATATCTTCGTAGCAATAAAAATTGTTTTTTACTGTTATTTATTTGCACAGTAAAAATTAAAATACATTCATTAATTAATTGCTACCTTCACAACGGTAACTATTTATTACAAAATTTGCTTTATATAATTTATAGCTTTTTACCATTAAAATTAATAACAGGTTTTTGCGTTCATAACGCAATCGACGATATCACATTTGAGAAATAGCTCCTTTATTATAATATAAACATTAGAAATGTAGAAATCTAATTGTCGTATTCAGCCGATGTTACAAATATAGTGATTTAACAATTTCATCAAGAAAATATGGAGAAACCTTTCATTGGTACGGCTTTTCTTATACAGTAGAACGTCGATTATCCGAACTAATTGGGAGACAAATTCGGATAATCGGTTAAAAAGAACCTTTGTGAGCAAATCATAAATTAACCAGAAATTAAACTATTATGTGAAAGAATATGTACTTAGACAAATGCAGCACAAAAAGTTAAACAAATACTGTCGGATGTAGTTTTGTATGTAGAATGTAAATAAATACGTATGTAATCACGTAAATACGATGTATTATTAGATGCGTATGTACTTTCAATGTGTACATAACGTGATTCATCCTGTATTCTCATAATCGACGTTTCGAATAATGAACATTCGGATAATCGACGTTGTACTGTACTATGGGAAAATGTTTACATGGTGGTCATGCCATCTAGGGCTGCGTTTTTATTGGAGCTGCGATAAATAATCAGAGCGACGATGAGAGCGAAGTGTAAAAATACTATGTATTTTATAGTGTTATCATTGGAATATTTACATGGGAGCAACGACCAGAGCAATACGTACATAGCGATCAGCGATACATTAGATTTCCTTTGCTATTATCGCCGTGCAAAGATTTTGAAAATTATTTTGTTTACTTACCTTATTGTACTCATCAATCTTTCCCCGCAAGAAATTGATCTTTTTCTAACAATTGCACCACTTTCTTTTATCTTATTCAATATCTTGAACGAAATGTATTCAAATGTTTCTATTTTCAGTTGCATAAATTCGAGAAACGTTTGTAGATTAACTCTTAGGATATTGTATAAATAATAAAACTCTCCAATTTCATATATTTTCGTATTAAAAGGATGTACGCAATGTTTATGTTTACTACGCAGATTTTTACCGGTAGACCATATTGCCAAACACGATAAGAATAATAGTTTTTCAGAATCACTCATCTTTGCAAGACCTTAAATGATTGAAATTGTACTGTTCTTGCAGCTCCACTATGAACACACCGAAGATAAAAAATTTTAGCAGGTTTTATCACCGCTCCGATCGACGTTCCCATAGCTTTTATCGCACCTTCAACATAAACGTACCCTTAGGCCAAACACGAGGAACCAGGGCCGTGTCACGAAAGGAATTTCGGTAGCTTGTTTAGGCTAAATTTTTCTACCCTCAGTAACAGGAAGCTCTATGATATTTAACGCATTGTACATCTTATATTCCCTATTTTCTAATGAGATAATGTGGATCTCTTTCTCTTGCAAGTGCAATTAGCGATCCATTCAAGGTAAAAAGCATAGGATAAGATAAAAATAGATTTTCAGTTCCGTGTTAGTTAGTTCATGGTTCATGGTCAAGTGATACTTTTAATTTTATTGGGAAATTGGCTCAGGATTCTTTATAAATGATTTGAAAAAATTGTATGAAGATGTTACGACAGCCCTGATAATTATCCTTGCGCATGCTCAAACGGATTTTCTCTGTATTGCCTTCACCACAAACACAACCCCATCGATTCGGGGAAGCATAGAAGCACGCGTGCGCTCTCTGCTTTGAGTTTCCGCTTCTCATGGACAGTGATGGGTAGCGTTGAAAGCTTTTGTAATTGAAATACATGTAAAATATCGAATACTTCTATCGAATACATTAATCAGTTTAGAAATACCTTGGCATTTTGTATTTAATAATTTTATGGAATATGAAATACTTCTAGAATTTGTATTTAAGAGCTCATCGAATGCCGAATGCAATAGTATGTCATATTTTTGATCTGTTAAAGATATAAATACTTATAGAATCAGTCTCATGGCCGAAGAAAAAGTAAATTGCTTCCTTAAATTTTGCACGACATACACTTAAATACGAATTATTAAAGTATTTTACATTCCATAGCATAATTAAATACAAAATACCAAAGTATTTGTCAACTGATTTATGTATTCGTAATTAGTATTTTTAATGGCATAACAAACTTATACAATATATCTCAATATATTTCGCGTTCAAAAACAAATAAATAAGAAGTTGATAATGCATTTGTCTTTGCAATATATTATTAAACGCTTTTTGCCCATCACTGCTCATGGATTTCTGCGCTGGAACTTCAAAGCGAAACTCCCTTGCGACTAGTCCGACCGAGAGTTTATCGACTGTGTTGAAAAGTTACGCCACAGACGTCTGTGGTTACGCCATCCTTGTCTCGGTATAAGGTAAATAGTTAACGAAACAACGAACATATCGATAGGATTTTGTTACCGACGTTTGGCAACGAAAGAGAAAAAGAAATCTCTACTGAGAATACAGCAAATGTCTATACATGTATGTATACAGCGATGTGCAAAATTGTAATTCGACGAAACCATTTCTTTAAGAAATAATTATTTTCAGTGGATCGAAAAAGTATTTGAACATCCGAATTGTGAAAAAGCGTCTACATTTAAACTGTGAAAATTTCTTAAATAAATATAGTACAACAATCAACGTGGTCTCATTTTAATGCTTGAAACTTCTACTTACACAAACTATTATTCGTTTTTTGCAAAACAGTTTTGAACGACGTAACGAGTGGAAAATTAAAGAGATGTTTCCCTGAAAAATGCTACCAATTTCAGCGCTTTCAAAAACATTAAACAAATTGTCTGATGAATGAATCGGTGAAAGATTTGAAGATTGAAGCCACCCCTTTGCAACGACGTGAAACAAGTTCATGTACGATTTTTGGGAGCCGTTTTATTAATCTTTGAATGACAGACGTACTGTTCAATTTACAGCAATATAAGGTACATGATAAGAGCTTTAGTGCCTCAGTGCTTCAGTAAAAAAAATCGTTCTACAATTTTTAAGACGTCGTTACAGTGGGAGGCTTCAATCTTCAAATATGTGGAAAATTCAACCACGAACAAATGTTTCTCACCAGCTACATTATGTGAAAATATTTTAGAAGGAAATGAGCAATGTTCTTCGGAAGGTAAAGCATCAAACATTAAAACTCAAACTTTAAAGCATCAAACTAAAACACCTTCATATCATGAGTGTACCAGAATCATATTTTATAATTTCTTTCACGCGCCATTCTTATTCGAATCATCAAGATATTTGTGACACTTTTCTAGTTAAAATGGCACCAAATATGATGTAATTTGGATCATATTTACATGTTTAATATACGGTAAAATAGAACTTCGATTATTCGCATTAACTCCTTGTACTACGATTTATTTTACGGTAGCACTGATCAGAACTTTTTTGTAGTTCATAATTTCTTGGAAGCAGAAGAAAACAACAAAATAGAATTTTCTTTCGGTTTAAAGGAAATTCATAACATACATATTTATTAGGCTCTGTTCGCAATATCACGAGTCTGACTCGATGTTATTGCACAAGTGGATAATCGGAACAACTTGATTGTGTTCGGATAAAGAACAGTTAGCTAACTACAGTCTCACATGAAATCTTTACTGCTTTGTATGGTAAATATTACGTTTAGGGGAGGCACCTCGGATGACCTTGACCTTGACATATGTTGTCAAGGTCGCCTTTCCGAGTAACCCCCAAGAGATTTTAGCCGACGCTCGTTGTTTATTAAAAAGTTCGAAACAAAATTATACCGATGCTACCATATTGCAATTTGTCAGTATCTGTATGAATGTGATTTTGGATTTGACATATGTTATCGAAGACATTCTCTAAAATTGGACGACTTGAAGATGGTGTTAGGTCTAGGTTAGGTCTGGTAATAAAGGTTAGCTAACCAACCTAACCCAGTCTTAACACCATCTTGAGTGTTTAATAGAAAACAAGCGACGGCTAAACACTCAAGATAAACAGACCTAACACAATCTTGTTTTTTGCAATTATCTCGGAAACTAAGTCCGAGCGACGGATAGATGTATAGAAAAAAGTTGTTCAGAATGTTTTCCTTGATAACATATGTCAAGGTTAAGGACATGCGAGGTGTCTGTTCACATTATGATAATGGACAAATCAGATATACATATATCATCAGTTCGGATAAACGACGTTAGATTGAATCGTCAATTGAACTAGCACATTTGCTCCGAATTGTCATGTTTGGTCTCATTATAATCAGAAAAATGTCACAAATCTATTAGTAAAAGTTTCATAAAGTAATAATTCACCCTACATCGGCAGTATGGTTTTTCATTAACGCGGTTACGTACCGGGTCTTTCATACCCAAAACTGATTTCTTGCCGTTAAGATCTTACGAAAATTCTGAAAAAATTCTGTGGTACTTACTGTAGTCTATAATTTAATGTGCAAATGATATTCCAACCAAGTGTTTAAATCTTTTTGCAATGAAAATACAAAAAGGCGTGATAATTATGAAGAAATGGAAAATCTGAAACTCAGCAACCAATATTACCGGAGGAGGGTTAAAACATAAAATATGTTATCCACAGATTAGTATTACGAAGATTCCAAGAATTTAAGTATACTCACATATTATTGCGAATCTTTGAAAGTAATTTAAGAAAGAAAGAACGGTCTATTTGGTTTCTATTTCTTGCAATTGATGTAGAGAATTTTTATTTTGCATAAAGATCCGTGGTCTAATATTAATTTACGTATCAACATCTACTTGTTTATTAACTTTGAATACTTTGCCTGTTTATTATATTTCTTCTTTCCTCCTTCCGAGAATTTATTACAAGCACCCGAACTTTTCTCGTTTATTTCGCTAATCGCCTTTCGCATTGGCTTAATCAACATAATAACACGCTGAGAAATAAATAATATTAATTACGTTAATTCCACATGGGATGGTCAATTGCAGATGTATGAATGATTGTCTCTTTGAAGTAGAAACTGCGAACTAGTTTCTGTGTATTCGTTGATTCGCGTATATGTATAATATGAAACACACGAGGAAGAAGATTAGAGGAAAGTTAAGTTTTGTGAAATGAGCGCATTTCATTTAAAAAGTAACAATTGGCATTCACTCTATTACCGAAGGTAGATTTAATAGTGGCTTTCAGTCTAGTCCAGCGTTGGACTTTATTTGCTCGCGAGGACCGTTTTCCGAGGGCTACGCCTCCTCGACCCGGCCGCGCGTATCGCTCCCCGTGGTCGTCTACGTGCTCGGACGGGCTCAGGCGCGGGCATAACAGACAAATGAACGTGGCGCATAAGGGGCGACACTCGTTTCAATAGGTTTCCATATTACCATCGAGGTACTATTGCCAATGCGTTTTTTTTTATTAGTGGTATTCCCTGTAGACCTATTCCACTATGTCACACGATAATTTCGGACAATAGCCGTTGAAAATTAATTAAAAAAATAAATTCATAAGATAAATTTTAAAAATAGTTTTTAATTCTATTGTTTAAATTTTAATACGGTCCGGAACAACTTAATCTTCGTGCACGTTTAGATTAAAGGTGGAAATAAATTTTTAACACACAGAAAATTTGTAAATTTTCTGGAAACGCATAACGCTTCTTACACGGATGTGTCGTTGCACTGTGAGGTGCGTTGGCTCAGTGCAGCGAAATGTTTAACGCAGTTTTTTATTGTAAGAAAAGAGATCTCCCTTTTTCTACAAGAAAATCCAAAAATCAGCTTAGAAGAATATTCCTCCTTCTTAAAAGATGTAAGTTTCCTTTGCGAACTTTCATTTGTAGTCGATTTAACGAATCATTTAAATTCTTTAAATTTAAAATTGCAAGGCCCCAAGCATAGTATTTCGGAATTATGCAGCCAAGTCGATTTTTTCCGTGAGCAGCTTGCACTTTTTAAAACACATTTGCACTCTGAACCAAAAATTTGGATCTTCTTTCCCTCGTGTCAACTAATTTTCGAAGAATTCGGCACTAACTGCGATTTTTATAATCACTTATACATTCTTCAATCGATAATAGATCAATTCGATACGCGTTTCAGCGACTTCGACTCGTTTAGAAATGATCTAATTCTCTTCGAGAATCCCCTCACTGTCAAAATTGCAGATCAAGCCCTCGAGTTTCAACGAGAACTGTGCGATCTTCAGCACGAAATCTCTCTGAAGACGAGGGAAGAAAAACGAGCCGAATTCTTCAAAACGCTGGAAGAATCAAAGTACCCTATTCTTCGAAATTTTGCGACCCGAATATTCTCAATGTTTAGATCAACTTATTTGTTCGAAAGCTCATTTTCAACAATGCGCTATATTAAATCGGATCACCGTACACGTTTAAATGATTCTTCGCTTGCGTCGGCCATGCGAATATCCACGTCCAAACTTTCCATAGACCTTAACAATTTGCCAAGCACGTCTAAACGTGCACGAAGATCAAGTTGTTCCGGACCGTATTAAAATTTAAACAATAGAATTAAAAACTATTTTTTAAATTTATCTTATGAATTTATTTTTTTAATTAATTTTCTGCAGCTATTGTCCGAAATTATCGTGTGACATAGTGGAATAGGTCTACAGAGGATACCACTAATAAAAAAAAACGCATTGGCAATAGTACCTCGATGGTAATGTGGAAACCTATTGAAACGAGTGTCGCCCCTTATGCGCCACGTTCATTTGTCTGTTATGCCCGCGCCTGAGCCCGTCCGAGCACGTAGACGACCACGGGGAGCGATACGCGCGGCCGGGTCGAGGAGGCGTAGCCCTCGGAAAACGGTCCTCGCGAGCAAATAAAGTCCAACGCTGGTCTAGTCAATTGTTCTCTTAGTCACTGTATCTGATATTGTGCTAATTTTATTACTATGCCTACGAATTACGATTATATCTTTTAATTTAAAGATAAAATTATATAACCATGAAATGTCAGAAAATATGAAACTATAAAAGGTGAAAAAGAAATTTATTTTAAGAAAATATTTTTTTATCTATAAATTTTTGTATATTGTAAGAAACGACGATACTTGATGTTCTAATTTTACAAGCCCATAGGGTAATGGAATATTTTTTTTAAACGACTAAAGGATTTTTTATGTTTGAAAGAAATTAGAAACCTCACTAATGCACGTTAATTATGTGATCATTTTCTCTGTGTTTTGCGAAAATATTATAAGTGAATTAAGTGTTTTTAACCAGTGTTTTTAACAAGTATTATACAATTACTTCCAATTTTTTTCATTGATTATACTGTTGCGGTGACAAGTATAATATGAAGTTGCTGAAATGTAAAAATATAGTATGCAACTTCCGTGATCGATGTACAATAAAAGCCACAAGGGTTTGACAAGGTTACATACAATGATGGTCAGTCGAGTTTTAACAGCTTTCAGAACTAGTTCCGAACAAGTTCAGAATAGCTTATGTTACAAACATTTATGAACATTTGTAAAGTTTGTAAACGTTTGTACGATACAATACGATCTCTCCTAGAAATATTTGTAAATAAATATTTCTTTATGTAAGAAATTGTAAGAAAAGATTTCATCGGAAAACTCATTTTATGTAAAATTTAATAAAACAAGGACTAAACTTATGTTACATATTCGTCTAAGAATTGTACCACAATTTCATGTATATTTCCCACTTAAAAGATACAATTACTTACCCTGTCTCACGAATACTTGATTAACATCAAGCAAAATGTCGCAGCCTTCAACAATCATTCGTTCCACTGACAAATTCTTCCGCAAACTCTCAGTTTCGCTGACCTACAAAAATATACACATATACCATATTGAGCAGTACTGTGTTCGAAGATAGTTTATTTTTTTGATGATATTGCACGTGCATGGATGAGATAGAAAATTTTGAAGTAGTATTCTTCTATGAGTAATTCATATATATTATATATATATATTATTTTTTTCGATACCTCGTCTCGCATTTGCCTTGATAAGTCTTCTAATTGCCGCTTCGCATTTTCCAAACTTTTACGTTCCACGTGATCGAACGGAGTATGAGCCAAGATTTCGTTCAGTGTAACAATATACTTTGGAAACTAAAAGACAAATAAATGGTTTGTATGCAAGCGCATTCACATTATGAACTGTTGATTTCAAAAAAATTATTTGAAGAAACGTAAAATTTACGGAGTTTTTTTCGAAAACCAATTTTAGATACTGCAATTTATATAGGGTGAGGCACCAACTATTGCCACCTACAATAACTCCGAATGTATGATAGTAGTAGAAATGTTTTCGAAATAAAAGTTGCATCGGACAACAGGGGCAGTAGTGTAGCGTTAATCTTTTGTTGCTAGGTCAAGTCGCTTCAGAGATGTGAATGTCACCTTACGTAAAATACGTAAAATACATACGGTGGATGCAACAATGAAATTGCGTTAATTTAAACTGTGATAATTTCGTAATATGTGATGGTACGACAATAAATTTGGGCTCATTTTAAAGTTAGAAGCCTTTTCTTTCATAATTCATCGTTTTGCTTTATTGTAAGATTTTTTCATAATGTGGTGAGCAAGAATCTGGTCTCCTTTTTTCTTGAAAATGCTATACATTCAAGCGTTTGTGAAAACTTTGAAAAGTTTGTAATGTAACTGAAACTATCACAGATTTAAAAATCGAAGCTCCCTCTTTACAACCACACCTTAGAAATTGATGTACGATTTTTTTTAGTCGTCTTATCGAGCATTGAATGAGAGGCCTACCGCCACCATTACAATAGTATAAGGTACACCATCGAGGTTTTACACGACCGAACTTGTTCATCATTTTTGTTCTATAATAATGGGTATTCAGTTTTCCATCTGCTACATCGTGTGAAAATATCTTACGCAGACGAAAATGAACACAGTCTTGCGAAAGTAGAGACTTCGATGTTTGAAATGAGTCCAGGCTTGTGTGTACTATTTGTTTTTACGAAACTATCACATTTTAAATATCGAACATTTTTCAAGAATCCGAAATGTAGTGTTTCAGAATCAGAGATACAAAAAAATGTTTCAGATGAAGGTTGTATGGTATTATGGGAAACATATCACGATAATAATTGTTTGACCTTGAGTTAGCGTTAGTGCGCACTGTGAATGTAACATTTAAATTTGTAAATGGAACCACATACGTTTTATTGCACGTTGTTGTAGCTAATATTGAAATGTTTTCAAATTACACTTCAATTTTTTATAAGTCGTTGTCGAGTTATCAACTGTTAAAATTTTCATCCCGCTGGTATTAGCGTTGCCGTTCGACGGGGATGGGATTGGAGGAGGGAGGGGGTACAAGATCAACGTTGCCATGAGTTACAAACGGTTAAAGATGGTGAAAATCGTAGTTTTTTCTCGCTTTTCGGCCCCTAACTGTAATGAATCCGAAGATTCTTACGTTTTTCGATGTTTGTCGTTTCTTTCCGCATCAACCGAATTTGATGACATTTTCATAAAATATATAATTGACACAGAACTACAAAACGTATTTTCAAAATTTCCAATATAGACCCACACAAAAAAGTTATAAAAAACAACTTTTAGTATATTCTCTGCAGTTCCGACCAATTGCAAATTTTTCAAGAATTTTTTCTCTTGGCGCATAGAAAATTAATACTTCTAACGTTTTAGAAATGTTTGAGTCGTTTGGTCCAATCTTCAAAATGTCCAAATATTACTGTAACCGACTGTAGTTACATGTTTTGGTAATATTTTGAGAACTTCTCAATGTTAGCTATAAGAAACTCCAATGAAAAATATAGGGTTCCATTTGCAAATTTAAATCAGACCTTCACAAGACGCATCAATACTATGACAAGGTCAAATAATTATTTATTATCATCACGATATCTCCCCTACGATACCATACTACTTTCGTCTAACACAGTTTTTTATATATTTGATACTCATGGAAATAATCATATGAAAACATTTACGGAGGTTTAAAACACATAGAGATACATCCAAAAACATTAATTCTGCAACAAACCATAACACTTCAATCAAATTTATAATCTACACTCTACACCGACTCCATGAGTGTTTTCGATGCAATGGAAGTGGGTAGCAACGCCCATCCCTTAAATCACCAAGTAATTGCAAAATACAATGAATTAATTTATAATAAACCTTCCTTTCTTTTTGCTTACACAATTTTACGAATTATTCCTAATAAATTTGGAGGTATTAACTGTATAGTATAAAAAAAGGGAAAAAAATCATTAATATTTTATACCGATTTTAGTTCCTCCAATTTTATTCTATTTTGTTTTGTATAAAATATATTTTATTTTGTTACATTTTTGTAGCTAAACGCACATTTAACAAACTGAGAATTATAGAATAATTTTATACAAGACGCTTTTACTGTTTTAATTATACTTTATGGAAAGGAAAACCGATATTGTTGTGTATAACTAACTTCATATGAACGTAATAATATTTCATAGAATAATTAAGCCATATCAATCGTTTACTTTGCTATAATGCTAACAGGGTTAACAGAAAATGAAGAAAATGTTATGTTCAATAAACCAATTTCAAAGACAGAATCTTGAGCATTATGCAATTTCTAAAATTCTTGTATGCGAAATGCAGATCTTTATGCATTTATAGCATACGTAAATGTCTAAAATACAGCAAAACACGCACATGAATAAAATTGGATAATACCTTTATTTTATTTGTATCACAGTAACTACATTTCCTATCTTTTCACTCCCAACTGTTTGCATCTTTATTTTCACATGTTTACACGTACGTAAATTATACGAATGTCAATTCTTTTTTCAATTGTTTTTCTTTCTGTCCATATTTATTTTTAATAAATATTGCTAACAATATACACCCAATGCGATTCCTAATGGTTATTACTAGCTAGACTGTGGAATTTTATGTAAAATACAAATTGTATGTATGAATTTTAAGGACCAAGAGTAACAGAAATTTATTTCTTTTCTTAATAATATTAATTTGTTGAAAGTAATTCAAGTATATCTCTGAATTCTATATCCACTCATTTTTGTTGTAAGTGAATAAAATCCACAGTATAGTTATTATTCTGGAAAAATCGTTTACATTGGAAAGTTTGGAATTGTAATGAAACGTACAGAGAGTAAAACAAATATCTTATGGTGAAAATAATCAGACTCCGAATTTTATGGATTTAGGACAAAAATGGATAGGTTAAACATAAAACATTGAGAACAGTAGAAGAATGTAAGAATGTGGTCGTGTCATATTTAAATGATTAAGAGTATTAGCAGGAGGAAAAAATGTCTATTGAACTCCCTTCTCCCGTAAATTATACATGAATATTTTCCTTTGCATAAACATCTATAGTCTAGTAATAAGAAGATATATGTACTATCTGTTAAATCGTCACATAAGGCACACTTAAGACAACATCAGTGTATAAACTTACATGATCCATAGGGTATGTTAAAAACGTGTCCAACGTGCGTCCACCGCATGCAGTTTTCTTCTCCAATCTAGTGAGCAGTGCCGTAAATGACGGCGATGACTGCTTACAATGCGTCAGAACTTGAAGACTGTAATGATGGTTTCTGACGTATTCTTGATAAATTGATAACATAGGTAGCAACATGTCGAACAAATCGCCTGAAATAATCAAGAGATAATCAAAAGTAGAATAGTATAACTTTATAAACAAGAAAAGCTTGAAACGCTAAATTTATGTACAAATACATGTATAGGATAATCGGTAACTGGTGGTATAGCCAAGAAAGAGATGATTCTACATAAAATAGAAACTCGAAAATGTAGAATAAAATTTTTTCAAATGAGACTATGTATTACAAACGTGGTATTGAACATGAATTTTCATAGTCGATTTTCTGGAAATAAAAGCATCATATAACAAATTTTGTTCCATAATCTCGATTTTATTTTATGTAGAATTAACCTCTATTCGGTTGTACCACCAGTTACCGATCACCTTGTATTTCATGGTTAATTGTCGTGAAATTCTGAACATTAATAGTCGCAAAACAATCCTTCCTTCCGCGGGGTATACCGCGTGAGGGGCCGTGAAGCTCGTAGGCCTCGGTCACCGAGAAGTGTAACACAATACGCGTCGAGTATATCGGTGAGACCACTACTAATAAAATGACAAAACTTCTTTACTTTTTATTATTTTTTAATGGAACTTTCACCAACATATTCGTGGTATTTTTCTAATGAAAATGATACCAAATAAGATATAATGGCGATGATATTTAATTGTGTAATGGACGATGAAAGTTTCAGGCGCAAGAAAGGATAGCGTATTGGAAAGAAAGAGACGCGGAGAGTCGCGGTCGCCGGCGTAGGGCAAAGGCCCACGTCTCTTCACAGTGTAATGCCAATAAAAAAAACTTTTTTATTATTACTAATTTTTTTATGAGACATTCTCCAATATATTTGTGGCATTTTTCTTATTAAAATAATACCAAACACAATATAATTCGGATCATATTTACAATAATTTTCCGAAACTTTCATCGTCCATTACTCAAGTAAATACCATCGGAATTATATCTTATTTGGCATCATTTTCATTAGAAAAATAAAACGAATATGTTGGTGAAAATTCCATTAAAAACAATAAAAAGTAAAGCAGTTTTGTCACTGGGTTAATTGTTGTTTTGACACTGACATACTCGACCCGTATTATGTTAAACTTCTCGGCGAACAAGGCCTCTCGAGCTTTGCTGTCCTTTTCTTCGTCGGCACACGTCAAAGAATAGTATTACAGTATTTCATCGGTAATTGTCCAAAATGTCTCCGACATAATTGTCCCTGAGATATCCCCACTAGTGCGGGGTGTACCCCCTTGAGGGCCGTGAAGCTCGAGAGGCCTCGGTCGCCGAGAAATATGACACCATGCGGCTCGGGTATATCGGTGAGACCACACTAATCCGAATTTCCAACTTCTTTATTATTCATTATTTTTTTATAGGACTTCGATGACCATATTTGTGGCATTTTTCTAATAAAAATAAGTAATAATAAATAAGTAATAATAAAAAATAAGTAATAATAAAAAAGTTATTCCTTGGTAATACATTGTGAGGACGCGCGAGCCTTTGAACTGTGCCGCCGACTGCGACTCTCCGCGTCTCTTTCTTTGGCATACGCTATCCTTCTTCACGCCCGAAACTTTTACTGTCTCTTACACAAGTAAATATCATCGGAATTATATCATATTTGGTATGATTTTTATTATAAAAATGCCACAAATATGGTCACCGAAGTCCCATAAAAAATAATGATTAATGAAGTAGTTGGAAATTCGGATTAGGTATGTTTACATTTCTCGGTGACCGAGACCTCACGAGCTCGGCTATCCTTCTCTACGTTCGGCAAACCTCAAACAATGATATCCCTCGCGCATAATTGTCCCTCCGCAGACCCGTGTTGTGGACGATTATCGATGAAATACTGCATATGTCTTTATAAAGATATACAATCTAGTTATTGGTGATCCACACATTCATGCTATTATTGACGTACAAGATGACTACTAAATAAATAAAGGTTACATAAATTAATGCTAAAATAAGGGGAACAAACAAATAGTAGACGACAAAATTTTTATGTTACTCTAACTTTGTGTAGTTGTATGAATACGTATTAATAAAATTGTATTTTAATGATGATCAATAGACCGGATTTTGTATGCAAAATAAAACTTTTCTACGTCACTTTTAAGAAATAGAAGATAAAGGAAAATGTATTTCTGCTATTAAAAATTTTAATAGGTCGAGATAAATATAATAATATCCTTAAACTCTTGTATTGTCTTTACAATTTTGTATGTTTGTCATAAATGAATAAGAAAGACAGTAACGATCATAATTCGGCGTTTGCATACAAATACTAGCTCTTTCTGTCGGTATATCTAACGGTAATTGTACTTTGTTATTTCTATACTGAAATATTGATTTGTATTCTAAAAGTCCTTCGTTAAAATTATTTAATTTTGTTTAGATATAGTATAAGTCTTTCAAATTTTATAAATACCCCTGATACTTGTAATATTCCTGGATTTTATGTATTTATGACAAAATTGAGTAAGTAATATAATTTCAGATAGTTATAAAAAAAAGAAATGAAGAATAACAATATATTTCCTTCAGTGTATTAAAATTATTAAGAACAGAAACACATTTCTATCTGTCTCCTGTCTTTTACATAAATTCAGACAATTTTTATTTTGCATAAAGATCCGTAATTTACTAACGAAGTACTGAAAATAGCAATTGAATCAAATGAATACAATATTTTGCGACTGAGTAATTCTAATATGAACAACGAAATCATAGAAACTGGAACTATCAAGGCCGCTAAAATTTCTTAGTAAGACGAAAAGAAGATAAGGTATGACCTGTTTCACGAAGAGGAAACTCTGGAATAGCAAATTAGAGTAAATGCCATAAATACCGCGACGAACTGTCACAAAATCGTTTGCAAAACTTTAATACTCGTTTCTCAGAAACTACTGGCCTGCTCGGATCGTTCTTTAAACACATATTTTACACACGTACTCATCATACCATAGTTAGAACCGAGACTATTGTAATGTGACTATAATTTCCAGTTCTTCAATTAGTTACAGCTGAACGAATGTTGAAAATTGCGTGATTTATTTTTATTTCAATTTCTATTCTATAAGATTGTTCTTGGCTCGACTGCGTTTTGGAGAACTCCGTGCTCTTAACTTTTTTGAACTTTTTTTTAGGTAATCCTGTAGATATCGAAGAAGACATTCCGAAAATGTATGTATGGTTGTTAGGAATTCACTGGTTTATAAGTTATACGCGTGTAAAGATGAGCAGTTTTAAGCGGTTTGACCGGTTAGAGCGTCGCCATATTGGATATTCGTTGAGTGGTAGAGGTATTTAGGTAGGGTTGTTCGGCGCATCCGCTGGATAGTAGATCCTAGATAGTATGGTATATTTGCGGGATCGGCTAAATAGTACTGAGCGTAGGGGCTAGATGGCAATTCAGTGGTTACACATACTTTGTAAACATAAGCAATTTCAATTTTTCACAAATTAACTATTAATAAGTTTATTGTTGATTTTTAAATGGCTGGTTCAAGTACTAGAAATTTTAACTTTAGAGACATGACAAGTAGTAAAGAAGAAGCAATTACTTGGGCTCAGGATTGTGGATTGTCGTGGGAACTTAAAAAATGTCGTACTCATCGGTGGAAAATGAAAATGTATAACAATAATCATGGAATCGGTCATTTTTGGTGTCCAGTAATTAAAATATAAAGAATCATATACAGGATTTCGAAAAGAAGGTACAGTCCAAGATGGTTTGGGGTTAGGTCGTCGTAGGAACGGAGAAGTCCGGCCCGACCATGGTATAATGTTTCGCATTTTGATTTAGTAAATGTATTATTATTACGTACTGGATCTGTTCGGAAGTGTTTAGCCCATTTTATGTGTATCGCCTAGCAAATATATCAATATGGCGGTGCTTTAACCTGTCAAAAAGGCTTAAAAGTGTTCAACTTTATACGCGTATAATTTTTTAAACACTGAATTCCGCACAATAAGATTTCATTTTCGGCGTTTTCTCGTCGAAATCTATAAGATTGTATAAAAAAAACTTGAAAAAAAGAGTTCTCCAAAACGCAGTTAAACCTTGTTCTTATTTGAATCATAGCTACTCCTAGGACAACTAAACAAAACATCGGTTTATTGATTTCATTCGAATAAAATGTTTACAAATTATTAGCTAAACCTCCAACCATTTATGTCATCAATATTTCATTAGTATTTTTTAATAATACAATTATATAAAGTATTTTTAAAACAGTATTGCGTATATACAGAGTGTCCTAAACTGAGACGGCCAAACTAGGAGGACTCAATGTAAACCTAAAGAGATGAAAAGAATGTTATATAAAGTTAATCAGGAAACGCTTTGTTATAGAGTTATGAAGGAATGTTGAACTTACTGTGGACTGTGGAACTTACGGCCTGCTAGCCATGCGCTATTTATTTCCATTGTTTTCGTTACATCATATTACTGTATAATTATCTACTAATTATCTACTACTTGATAAAAAACGTGTAACGTATGCAGATCAGATAAACACAGTCGATATGTGTACTCTAATCATACAACATTATACAACAGTATATAATATTTGTTCATAACACTGTAACAAAGCATTTGTTACAGAGCATGTCCCTTGGTTACTCCTTCCACTGGGGAGCTCAAACTGCTCGGTAGCCGAGTAGTGTAAACATGCCACGTAATCTGATCCTGGGTCGAGTATTTCGGTGTGAATCACTACTAATCCAATTACAAAACTTCTTTATTTTTTATTATTTTTTATGGAACTTTCACCAATATATTAGTGCCATATTTCTAATGATAATGATACCAAATATGATATAATTCCGATGAAATGTACTTGTGTAATGAACGATGGAAATTTTTTATTGGTATTACATTGTACGGACTCGCGGACCTTTGAACTGTGCCAGCGGCAGCGACTCTTGTCGTCTCTTTTCTATACGCTGTCCTATACTTCTTTACGTCCAAAACTTTCATCGTTTATTACACAAGTAAATATCATCGGAATTATATCATATTTGGTATCATTTTCATTAGAAAAATGCCACGAATATGTCGTGAAAGTTCTATAAAAAAATAATAAAAAATAAAGAAGTTTTATTATTGCACTAGTATTGTCTCACCGGTACGCTATTTTTTGTTGCGCGGTCGACGCTTCGGCGCGGTCGACGCGGTCACAAAAGAATAGTGTCCCTTCGCGATCTAAATCGCGGCAGGGAACCGAAAAAGGACTTAGATCGAGGAATTACTGTATAATATTTTTTTCGTCGTTTGAAGTGTAGATTAAGCCCTCCTAATTTGGTTGGGTAGGTTAAGGACACCCTGAATATACAGGGTGGCCCACATAACTCTGAACAGCTCAATATCTCGAAAACTATGCCATCGATTTTAAAGTTCTTAGTCTTACATTGCATGGAACTGAAGGGCCTTTCTGACTACATAAAGGTGAAGTGGCCTCCCTTCCCCTTTAACGGGGGAGGGGAGGTACCTTTGTAATTTTAAATGGAACCCCCTATAAAATGTTACATATTTAGATTCTACCGGAAAAAACAAGTCAATTTTGTCTGAAACATTTTTTTGTCAGATACTTCCATGATGAGATATAACAGTTTGAAGTTTCGAGTTGTAGGTACTTGAAGCTCTCGGAAATAGCGTTATGGAATTATACGCGCTTGAGTCCTTTGCTTATTCGTGAAGAAATAAAATGTACTTTAAATTAAATGTTCAAAATGTCCACCACGGGCTTCTTAACATTTATTTACTCGAAACATCAAAGTTGTTCTAACATTTTTTAACATTTCGGGATTCACTGAAGCGCAAGCGTCACGTATTCTTTGTTTCATATCCTCTTTTGTCGTCGGTGGTTCAAACATAACTTTGTCCTTTACATATCCCCATAAGAAAAAATCTAATGGTGTTAGATCGGGGGATCGAGGAGGCCATTGACGAGGTCCCCCACGACCTATCCATTTGTTCCCAAATTTTTCGTTCAAAAATTGCCTGGTGATGATTGCAAAATGTGGAGGAGCGCCGTCTTGTTGGAACCACATTTCTCTTCTAACGTGCAGTGGCACATCTTCCAAAAGCGCAGGCAAATGATTTTTTAATAAATCACAATAACTTGCAGATGTTACAGTTTCTTGAAAAAAATAAGGTCTAATCACAAAATCTCCTATTAGGCCACACCAAACATTTAAAGACCATCCACGTTGAAAGGGAACACATCGCATCCAATTTGGGTTTTCCACGGCCCAATAATGCAGATTATGTCTATTTACATGCCCTGAATTCATAAAAGTGGCCTCATCGGAAAAAAGTATTTTGCACAAAAAGTCATTTTCCACAACACCCAGCAGCCACTCACAAAATCTTACGCGGTGATTGTAATGTGCTATCGAAAGCTCTTGTGATAAATCCATGTGATGTGGATGATACTTTTGCCGTTTCAAAATTCGTTGAATCGATGAACGTCTAATATGTGATGTTTGTGCAAGTGTACGTTGAGTAATATGAGGATTTCATGTAATTGCAGCAAGAATACTGGCACTATTATTTTCATTAGTGACAGCTTTAGGTTTATTGCGAGTTTTTTTACACAATTCACCGTGCTCGCGAAGCCGCTTTTCTAAATTATGAAATGTTGCATGACATTTTTTGATCCCATAACGTTCAAAAAACATCACTGCTGCACGCCGATAATTCTGTTGGCATTCACCTAACGTTAATAACATATTCACTTCTGTGTCAAAAGTAGCCATAATCACAATGTTACTGCTTGAATAACAGCTCTAAACTGAAAACGTTTTCATAGATAAGTGAGTCAAACTCAGGAATTGTAAATATTATTGTTTGTGTTTCTTCATGAATAAGCAAAGGACTCAAGCGCGTATAATTCCATAACGCTATTTCCGAGAGCTTCAAGTACCTACAACTCGAAACTTCAAACTGTTATATCTCATCATGGAAGTATCTGACAAAAAAATGTTTCAGACAAAATTGACTTGTTTTTTCCGGTAGAATCTAAATATGTAACATTTTATAGGGGGTTCCATTTAAAATTACAAAGGTACCTCCCCTCCCCCGTTAAAGGGGAAGGGAGGCCACTTCACGTTTATGTAGTCAGAAAGGCCCTTCAGTTCCATGCAATGTAAGACTAAGAACTTTAAAATCGATGGCATAGTTTTCGAGATATTGAGCTGTTCAGAGTTATGTGGGCCACCCTGTATATAAATTGTAAATATTATGAAAGATATAATAAATATAACAATAATAAGTGTAATAAATATAAGATATAAATTTGTGAAAGGAATTCTAAATATTACTCCAACTGCATGCTTCTAAATGAAACGACTCTTTTAAATGTCAGCTACATAGGAATTCTAATATGATTATGGTTCCTACAATAATTTAGGTTTGATAAAATACAAATTTTAAATGCAATTTTAATGAAACGGAAGCTATAACAGTAAATTTGAAATACTAGAATGAGAATCTGTTGAATTAAGTGGTAAATAAAAAGTGGGAACCGAAATTTGAAGGTGACGATCATTTTATTATGAAAAGAATGTACAAGTTTTAGAATTGTGTTAAAATTCGTTTGATAAAGTATTTTTAGATGACATACCTAAAACTAAAGTGGGCCAGCTCTCCATACGAGACGTCAGACCTTTTAAAAAGATCTGATGAAGGAACAACACAGTTTCGCTATTTAAAAATATACTATTCACGTCCTCGTGGCAACAAGGAGGTTTCTTTGAGCTTGCAGCCATCTTGAATGGCCTCAGAAAACAGCTGACCAAAATTTCCATCTGTCTCGTATAATCTTCTTCAGCTTCTACCATATTGAATACCAAACTGAAACAAAGAAAATGTTTCGACTCTGGTATTCTTCACAAAGCGGTTATGCTCGCAAGCACAGTAATGTCTCGATACATATTAAAGAGATGTGCACGATATTTCTAAGAAAATCTTTCCCCGCTACTATATCTTCTTGTATTAATTTATTAGTTTATACAATCGTTATCAATATATTTGTTACACTTTTCTAATGAAAATGAGACCTAACATGATATTAATAATTCCAAGCATATTTGCTTGTTGAATTGACGATTCTATAAATACTCGATTATCCGAGCTTATAATACATCTGAACTCTCCATTATTCCAAATACACGTTTAAAGAGTTGAATTTATAGCAATCCGTATACAGCCCGGTTTATTGTACAAATCATTAAAGATTTAATCTAATACAGTCATAAGTTATGCATCATAACACAAATGAAAATGATTAGATTGTAACCAAGTTACATAATATAAAGATTCTATCCAACATTCTGGACTCCTAGTTAACATTTATCTCTTTATTTGGTATTTTTATATTTTCAATATATTCAAGACTGATGGAATAAAACATAAAGTAACTAAAACAGCAAACACAAAAGGGGACACGCTCATGTAAAGATTTTTTACAAACCTGACTCACTGGCTGTTCTTTGGAAGTGAAAAGATATGATTTATTTTTAATTTTTTAACAATTATATTGAAATCAGAGTTTCAGTTTAATCTCTACTTTCATAAATTGGTCTCCAAAATATAAATTAGTATAAATATTTGCTGTTCACTGTTAAAAACATTTGTTGTAGAAATAGCTCTGTAAGAAAGGAAAATGAACAGTAAAAGTGTTGAGAAACGAATTTGTAATTCGCGCCCGACTGATTGTATACAGAGTCATCTGGTGTGAGTGAATGATCCGAAGTGTGTTCACTGCAGGAGTGACTTGTTCACTTGTTTCTAATATGGTGAAAAAGCCGGATGTAACGCTGTGCATAGACAGACCACGTTTTTGTATTCCAGTTACTATAATTGTAATAAACACAATCTGCTATTAATATATATCCACGCATCAACTCTAAAAAAAAGTAACGATAAAGACAAAGTTGTTCAGTGCGATATTAGTGGACAGTTTTCTGTCACGAAAAATATATTAATATGTATTAGTACGGTTCTAAGTGATCGGTAAAGTAGTTAACCTCTGCGCAGGCTGGAAACATGGTATAATTAGCAAAACGGTGGCACGCTCGAAGATAATGAGTTTACGCTTCGAGCAGTTGATACTCTTACGGTTGAAGCAAAATGACAACAAAGTTATTTGGAACTTTCATATTCTGTGAGGAAATAAACTGGTTATGCCTGTGTACGCTTCGCTTATAACTTTAATGGATTTAACATCGAGCTGTGTCAGTGTTAATTAATGAGCAAGTTAGTTGTTCATAACATCCCGACGATATGCCGTGTTCAAGCTGTGCTCAATAAATACACGGTGTTTTCTTTATAACGAACTATTCAATACTTCCAATATTGATAATAATAAAAGAGGATTCAATAGAACTGCGCAAATAACTTCAAGACACTTTACAGTGATAGAAAAATCTCTTGAATTTTGTCTGAAAGATTACTCCATGGTCATGGACATTTGCTTGCTTATCAACAGACTGCGGGTTTTATGCATTTTTTACAAAAACGAACAGGTATAATTTAATACAGTATGCAGATTGAAAGAATATAAGAAGATCAATGAATTTGTTTCAGCTTATTGAAATCAGTAAAGGAATTTGGCTTTTGTTCCTCGTAATTGATGCAAAAAATTTTTATTTTGCATAAAAATCTACAATCTACCTATCAATATTTATAACATAACATTTTGATCTCATAATGACCTCAATGCGAGAACACAATTTGTTGTTTATCATATAAATTTTCTAACGCTTTTCTATCGCCATTTGATGCATTTATTTCGACACTGTGTACCCCCCCCCCCCCCCCTATAAGGGAATACATCCAATTCGGATCCATCGATTTTCATGACATTTTCATGGTGAATACACCCGATTCTGTTTTTACACGGCAGAAAGGTTACCGTAAAGAAAACGCTCAACAGTACAATCCACATGAACAATAAGAGATTGATTGAAATCGGAACCGAACATAAATAATAAGTTATTTTTAGACAATTTATATCATACAGGATGAGTTAGTAATAACTACTATTACGATTGTGTAAAAAAACTTTTCAATGAATTACGTAGCATTCTAAGAGACGCATCGAATAAGTACAATCTGATTGTTTTAGATATCATTTTTTCTGTGACATTAAGGTGACCTTGAAATTTTTCGACGTCAATGCACCTTATTCTTTAATACCACCTTGTTGCCGATGGAAGGTCGACTAACCGACCTGTTATATGATGATCTTGAGATAACTTTGAAAAAGCCTTTGAAAAACTCAAGGTCACCTTGATACCTTGAGCAGGCCTCGAATTTAGTTACTCGCGACGGCCGATTTTCGAGGGCTACGCCTCCTCGACCCGGCCACGCGTCTAGCTCTCCGTGGCGGCCCTAGTGCTCGGAGCTGCTCAGGCGCGTACCATAGCACAGATAAGTGCTATTCGTGGCGCATAAGGGGTGACACTCGTGGCGACACTCGTTTCCACATTACCGTCGAGGTAGTATTGCCAATTCGTTTGTTTTTTGTTAGTGGTACCCCCTTTAGGGCTATTCCACTATGTCACACGATAATTTCGGACAAAAGCTGTAGAAAATTAATTAGATAAATTATCCCTATTCTTCGAAATTTTGCGAACCGACTAATCTCAATGTTCGGATCAACTTATTTGTGCGAATGCTCATTTTCAAAAATGATTCTTCCGTAGATCTTACCAATTGGCCAACGTCTAAACGTGCACGATGATCAAGTTGTCCCGGATGGTATTAAAATTTGAACAATAGAATTAAAAACTGTTTTTAAAATTTATCTTACGAATTTATTTTTCTAATTAATTTGTTCGAAATTATCGTGTAACATAGTGGAATAGGCTTATAGGGTATACCAATAATAAAAAAAAAAAACGAAATAGTACCGCGATGATAATGTGGAAACCCAACACACAAGTGTCGCCCCTTATTCGCCACGAATAGCGCTCATCTGTGCTATGGTATGCGCCTGAGCAGCTCCGAGCACTAGGACCGCCACGGGGAGCGAGGCGCGCGGCCGGGTCGAGGAGGCGTAAGCCTTGAAAATCGGCTGTCGCGAGTATCTAAATTCGAGGCCTGCCTTAGAGAAAAGGAGGTATAAAAAGATTTTATTGATACAACCAATATGTGAATATCGAATTATTTTAGATATGTAATAGTCCTTACTGATTCACACTACATGTCTCTTTATATTTATCGCTTCAAAATAATTTTTTAGAATTGGCAAAGTCATCAACAATTTTTCAATTATAATGACATATTTTTATCGTCGTATTTTTGTAGCCGATAATAAGTATCTTTAAAGATGCGCATACGTTAATCTTTTAAATAATTTCAGAAGACATTACACACGTTACATTATATTAATTCTAAAAATTGGTTGAATTATAAATGAATATTTACCGAGGAACGTGAGGAATTCTCAACTTTTGGCCTTGTGCTTAGATAGACTACTAGAAAATTGCTGGTAAGCAAAGTGTCGCGTTCTGTTCAGAATTACGAGAGATCTTCTGCATAAAGACTTTTCGTGCAACTTTTTATGAAACTTTTTATACAACGTTTTACAATTTTTCCGCTTTTTGTAATATGAAGAAATGATATGTACAAAAGCTGCATGCTATAGAGAGGAAAATGTTGTGATGCAAATATTTTTTATATCGATAAAAACGTTTCGAATCTTTCAAGGTCACCTTGATTTCTTTAAATGAAATAACCTACCACTTGTATCGTGAATCGACAGAGTATCCAATTCTACGTAAAAATATATTAACTTCCATATGTCCTAAAAATATATCTAATATATCATGTTGCGGCCGGTTACAAGAACTTCATGGTAATTCTTAAATATTGCTATACCATAAGTAATAATATTCAATTATAAGCTAAATCCAAAAAAGGATTAAAAAGATTTCGATGATCTCCAGCTTACTAGTCTTGCTATCACTTCGTTAACACTACATTGTATACGGGACTCTGCCATTTCGTACTTATGTGCTGTGTACTGAAAGCACATAATTTTCATCTGTTTATATCTTTAATGATTTTTAGTATGTATAACTAATTTTTTATATATATCATTGGAAACGTATACTACTACCGTGCAAAAGTACATTCAAATCGAAGACGACCACCTGAGGTCTTTCCCGTGTCGGCGAACTATTGTTATGGAAAAATCAGTCTCACCTGTTACGTTTCCGCATGCTTTCCGCATGAGGGCTCTTAATGTATTGCTCTACGATCTGTTTCCATCGTCTTCGGCATAGCCAACCTCGAAAGAAACTCTGAACTTTTTTAATTTTTTGCATCTCCAACGGAGTTGGTACTGGTACTCCCAAAGTCTCTCCGCTGTCAAACAATCCCATAGAATGTGAAATTGAGCCATGAGACGTAACTCTGCGTTTCTTCCTTGCAGCATTCAACTGTTAACATAACACAGAATATATGTACCTCGTAATATATGTACAGACAAAAAGCGCAACTGACCAAAAGCGCGAAGAAGTACTAAAGGCTGCTTTTTACAACTTTCTTATTGGTAAGTGCATTAAAAATTTTAAAAAAGTGTTTTGTAGATTTCTTCCACCTATATAAATATATATATATATATATATATATATATATATATATATGATGTACATATATTGATGATACAGAAACAAATGGCTGGCACCGAAAAATACAAAAATCGATAGATAATATGCAGAAAGTCGTGAAACTTTGCCATTTTCACTATGTTTCATTAATTATATATATATTAATTAATTATATATATTATACATAATTAATTATATATATTATACATAATCAATTAAATATATATAATTCTTTATATATATATATATATATATATATATATATATATATATATATATATATATAGATAATTAAACATAGTGAAAATGGCAAAGTTTCACGACTTTCTGCATATTATCTGTCGATTTTTGTATTTTTCGGTGCCAGTCATTTGTTTCTGTATCATCAAATTTCAGTGAAATTTTTTGATCGTATACAAATTATATCAGTATACAAAACACATTTCATAAATTTTTACGGGACACCCCCGTTTGGACGTGTCCCGATTGGACTCGTGTCGTTTGAACGCCGTGCCGATTGGGCTCCGTACAGGTTGGACCTAACCCAGACCTAACACAGAACTAACCATATATTTCAAAATAAAATATTACCATATGTTGAATTCGAAAAGCAATGATTATAAAATTTACGGCACACAAATGTCACGAATGCAAACGGCACGGCGCGGCGTCCAAATGTCACAAATCCAAACGGCATGGCGTCCAAACGACGAGTCCAATCGGCACGGCGTTCAAAACGAATGCGCCCAATCGGGACGCGTCCAATCGGATGGCGTCCAAGTGGTACAACCCCATTTTTACTATAGGCCCACATGATAAGGTCGTAAAAACTAACCTTCACTTTTCTTCGTGATTCCAAACACATGCAATTATTCCAAAATTTTCATTGCACGCCATCTGATAAACTAATGTTTCTAGCTTTACAGAAATATTGAAATCATTTGGAACATTTATAAAAAAATGTTCTGATTTAAAGTGGGTGTATGTTTAATTACGAGAGTCACTGTACGTTGATAATATAAAATATAAAATAAATTTCTTCGGTAAAAAAATTAATATGCAGAAATTGATGGGCACTTGTTTATTAAAGCAAATGATATAACGTAAGTGTTCGGCGTCGACCGACGGTCGAAATCGCCTGTAGCCGGGACCACTCAGAAGTGAGCGCGCGAGGACAGGTGGTGATGAGGGAGAAGTGAAACACTCACGTAGGTGCGAAACGCGACAGAATAGTTTATTGAACTACTAAGATACACGATGGATCGAACCGGGCCCATTCAGGCGCGAATGACGGAAATATTCCTTCAGGGGCCGTGACGGAAATCTTGAGACGGCACGTGAACGTGTGCCGCCCGCGACGGAAATCTTGCGCACGACGAAGGAGATCTTGCCGCGAAATGGAGGGCGCGACCGCGAGATCGGAGCGAACACGCGGGCGATGTCGGAAAACGCAGCGTGGTGGAACAACCGCACGTCGAGCACGCTGACCGCTCTGGAAAAAGCTCTACAATGCTGGCTTTCGAAAGCGCAGGCAGAGAAGAGTGATTCGAGAGGGCGAACGAGAGAGCCGAGTATCGGATATGAGCGCCAAGAGAGCGAGAGGCCCAAGAAGGCAGCGCAGGTGCCTTAAATAACAAGGACCGTCGAATTTGGAGCACCGTGATTGGAGCTCGCGAATCGGACGTTCCTTGTTTGTCATGATTTGAAGGATTCAAGCGGTGGAATTCGGCCAATGAGAGTGTAAATTGTTTCTACGCGTGTCGAGCAACGGCGACACGCGCTCTTGCCGCGTGTTGACATACGCGACAAAAACCGTATGGAACCGCGGTCGCCTGTAAAGACAATATACACCGAATTTCACAGCTTGAATCCTGAACAGTAAGATGTTCGTCAAATAAGGGTAATTTTTCTACAATAGATCTACAAATATGTTACAAAATTAAAGAAAAATATAAAAGTGGTCATTTATAGTAGGAATGAATAATATTACACAGTACGAAACCGTAGTATTTAAAAAAATTTATTTTTCGTTTAAGAACGGCTATTTGTGTGTAATGAGATTTAGAAACTAGTACACTAATCTAAATCACAGTAGGATACATCAATCTCTTCATGCATATTACAAAGAAATAACATATTCAGAATATCACTTTAAAATTTAATTCTAATGGTCATTTAAGACTGTTATACGTCTATTTAAGAAACAGAATTTGGTATTTGGTATAGTGATTGAGAATTCTTGTGTATTAATTAATAAAATATGTGGTCCTGTTATAGAAAATCTTTTATTTGTGTATTTGATTAATTTCATCCAAACGGGAATTTTTATTTTGTAGTATGTTCCTTTATCCGTTCTGAACGGAAATTATAATATGAGAAATTTATTGATGAAGTTCCACATGTAATAGATTCAATATACAGGGTGGACCACGTAGCGTGATCAGCTAAGATTATTCTGCTGTTAGCCGTTCGATCGGAAGTTTTTTTTAACTAAAATGTCATGGTTCAAGGAGAACTTTAAGATTGTTGCACCAAATATTTTATTAACCATTTTTTTCCAAAGATGTCAAGGTCACCTTCAGTATTTTATAGGTAAACCTACAATTCTTTTACACCCGTCTTTTAGGAAATACTGAGACGAATTCGGGAAGCATCATGACAAATATTTTTTTGTGAATCTAAAAAGACTGAAGAAAACTCTTAGCTGGAAAAATTTTACAAGATTTGTATTAGTCCTCATTGACTTAATTTCTCGCGTACTGTTTGTAAATATTTTGTTCAGTACCTCGGAACACATTTAATGATATCAAACGTGCACACGTTCGTACATGCACTGCGTTCCATGATGATTTATAGTACCGACGAGAAGATGGTCGATAAGAGCAATTATATGCTGGACAATTTCCTGATCAGCGTCGCATATTCGACCGAATAATTAAAATTTTTCGAGAGACTAACAGTTTAAATCCGCGAAAGAAAGTTTATCCGAAAATTAAAACAAATTATGCAAACACAGTCGTGGCAGTGTAGTCACTTGGCCACCTCGTTCTCTCGATCTTACTCCGTTAGATTTCTTTTTAGGGGGTACATTGAAGGAAAATGTTTATAAAGAACCTCCAACAACGTCGGAAGATACGCGACAGAGAATTGTAGATGCATGCATAGCAGTCATTTCTTAACTGTTTACACGAGTGTATTTCTGCTGGTGGACACCATTTTGAGTATCGATGCAATTAAGGTAAATGATATTTTTCATTCCTTTGGATGAAGAAGAAATTCTTTTTATGCTGCTTGCCGAACTCGTCTCAGTATCTCTTAAAAGATAGGTGTATAAAAAAATTATAGGTTAACCTATAAAAAAACTGATGGCGGCCTTCATAATTCTGGAAAAAGGGAGTTGATAAAAAATTTGAGACAATCATCTTAAAGCTGTTATTGAACCATGTTATTTTAGCTAAAAAAAACTTTCGATCGAACCGCTAACAGCAGAATAATCTAAGTTGATCACGCTTCGTAGTCCACCCTATATCTGTATGTAGCATATAGAAAAGTTTCAGGATCCTTTCAAACTCAGTGTAATGCTAAATCTGTAGGAAACAAATGGAAATTCTGAACTTACTTCGGACCGAAGTTCCTGCACTTCTAATGAAAGCTCTATACACCGACTCTCATACTGCGCCTTGTCCGTCTTCTCGCTTTCCCTAATACGCAACAGGTGTAGGTATTTCTGCTCGAGGTGCTCCTTCTGCAGTAGTAATTTGTTGAAACTGTAATCAATGACCATGATTGCGGTGAAATGGGCGTTTCTTCGCGTCACATTGAAAATAAAAAATGTACCTTTAATCACTGTGCAGTTTGCACCAAAATAAGATACAAATGTAACATAAACATTTCTCTTACTTAAGGACGTATTCTGGTTTTAAACTTTTAAAAAATCAATTTTTTGTATTTTCATTAAGAATAAATCTCCATCAGCATGTTTACACAAGGAATTGTTTGAAGAATGTAAATCGCAGTTGCAATTTCAATGGTACATAATGGTATTTAAATTTTTGCTGAGTAAATACGTAATTGTTATCGGGGCTAGCAATCAGAGACGGTTTATGAGATCATAAGTTTCTTACGGCGACGGTGTTTTACAGAAAGAAGGTAACGGTTCACATACACCGGCGGATCTTCGACATGGAGTCACTCGACACAGTAGTCAAATTTGTTGCTCACGCGTGTGGAAAAAGAGTGAGGTTTCCTCACTCCTACTCTTCACGCAGATAAGGGCGCGAGAGAAAGGGAAGCGAACCTAGCGCAAGCTACATCGAAGCCGTTGCATAAGATGAAGGTCAGAGCGACTCAGACTATCAGGGTTCTCATCGGTGCAACATAGGTCAACAGGGTTCACCAAGTCACGGGACTTGTTAGGTGATCAATAACATTGTACGGTTACGTGTGGCCCTGGAATATCACATTCTGTCACCTCATCAGCAACAGTTTTGCAACTGCTGTGTCAGACATCGCATGTTGCACGATCGACCTAAATTCATCACCCAAAGTTCATTACCCCACCTTTATAAAAATCACTGGGTCCCCTTTTGGACAATTCCTTTCGTGCCCAGTCGTCTGACAACGTTAAACTGTAAACCAAATACACGTGTTTGCGCCAGAGACTCGAATTTTGTTGTTGGCTTCCTGAGTCCCTGTATCCGGATCCCGGACCATATCATTGTCTGTAAGGCCGCGGCATAACAGTACAGTAGCTTCATAATAAATACATTCGGTTCATCAATCACACTCAAGTTCATCCCCACGTCATTGTGTGTAGTCCTTCGAACATACTCGGTCGACGCACATCACGTGCTACATAGCGCAAGTCGTCGCGAAATGGTCGCGACGTAGATACTCCGCAACAATTGTAAAAGACAAGTTTTACTACTGCAAAAATATTAAAAGATACATACAGTTAATATATACATACAATTAAAGCTTGAAGTTCTAGTTGAACTTGTAAATGCGTCCCCCCCTCAGATTTTAACAGGAATTTTTTAATCACTTTGTTTTAACCTAAGAGTAACAGGAAAAATTAAAAAAAATTGTCCGTCCGATCTTCATGACCTTGAAAAAATATATAACACTGCAGAAGCGGGTGATAACACTATATCCTTATGGAATTACAAGGTACGGCCGAATAACATGTGCAAGCGGACGGAGGATGATTCTACATGTAAATGAAAATCATAAAAAAAGGAATAACATTTTTTTGTTCGACGCCTCGTTTTCGAGAAAATCGAGTATAAAGATCTGTTGGCTGTTTTAGCGTCGGCCGATGTGAGAATTTCGCGTCTCTTTCTTTTCCATACGCTGACCTTCTTTGCGTCCGAAACATTCGTCATTCATTATATAAGTAAATATCATCGGAATTATATCATATTTGGAATTATATCATTTTCATAAGAAAAATACCACAAATATGACGGTGAAAGTACCATAGAAATTAATGAAAGAAGGAAGTTTTGTTATTGGATTAGTAGTGGTCTCACACCGATATACCCAATCCGCATAATTACACTCCTCGGCGACCGAGGCCCTTGAACGTCACTGACCTTTTTCTCAGTTCGACAGGGCATCATAGAGTGTAGATAGTTATTATTCAGTGCGGTGAGTACATTTCTTTAAGCTAAATAAAAAAAAGAGTACCACCGATTATTTTTTGATTTAGAATTGGACGTAAATATGAACGTTATAATCCAAAAAAGTTTGCGACTTTCTGCAACTTTCCTAAAAGCGCGAGAGAAACGATTTCTTCAGATCCATATTTATTAAGCTTAAGATTTTTAAAACCAAGGTGTAGCCATCGCAAATAAAGTTTTCAGGAATGTGCTGGACAGACAGGATTTATTCAGGATTAGGAGTTTACATAAATTATCGGTAGAGCAAGGATATTACATAAGCGTACAAGGAATCGTTTTATTTTGAAAATTGTACGATTTACGCTATTTATTAGTTCCGGGTATACTCGCGCACGGTCTCGCGATTCTAATTCCTTACGCAGGTGTCCAGGAGTTATTCTGTACTCCCCCGTTCGGATGGCGTCCAGGTATAATCGCCGTACTCTCCTGCCGGAGCCGAGTTTGCCCTCCGAGAGCGGCCGATGGTCTTACCTCGTCTTCTCTCTCGGAATAGCAAAAAAGGCCGTGGCCTCTGCGAGCCCGCCATTTATACCTATTCGTTGCTATCCGCGAGCGCAAGAATCAACAACGCGGTTGTTCAGCGTTCGCCGGTGTTACCGCGCGTCGCGCTTCGCGTCGCTTTCCCGCGTTGTCGCCAACAAACCTAATTTCCAAAAGCTTCGAAATGTTTCGCCGCCTTGCGTTACGTTCTCGAAATTTCGACACATGCTACAAAGGAAATTAAAACAATATACCAATTATGGCTTTCAGTTTGTTCAAGAACCAAAGATGATCAATGAAATAATAATTAAAATAAACGATAATTAAAAATAATGTTATCTTGTTTATCCCTTCTCCATTAATTTATATTTCCATGTTTATATTTTATTTTACATTGCAAATCACAAAATATCATAATTTCTACTACAGAAACATGTACGCGGTCGACACGTTTGAAGAAAAACGAAATGATTTGATTTTGTTCATTGGATGGTGTTTGTTCATTGAAACCCTTCTCGAGGCACTTGAAAAGGAGTCGGCTACTGCGGACTTCGACCGATTTGTCTGACGTCGGGTCCACTGTGAGCACGTTTTCCGGCAAAATCGGCCGTACGGACACCAAGTCATGCCTCCCGAGGCTCTTGAAACACACGTGCGTGTGTGCTGAAGTCGGGTCCACTGTGAGCGTACCCTTACTATACGCAGGAAGTAGAATTGGTTGCTTATGATCAGACGTATCAGACGATTCTTAGCTAAAATAGCACGCGTATTCGCTGCATCTTCAAACTCGATTCTCTCGAAATCTAAGTTTAGTATGAAAAAATGTTTTCTATACTTTTTTCTTATTTTTTCATAAGGGATCACCTCGGATCCGCTTGTACATATTATTCGGTCGCACCTTGTACTTGTTTCTTGCTGGATGTTTGTATGCGTGAGCGTGCCGGCCGTTAGGCGTAGGGCCTAAATCCAGCTAGAAACAATTATCTCATAAGGATACAGCGCTTTCACCCGTTTCTGCAATATTTTATATTTTTTCAAGGTCATCGAGGTCCGACCGTCAGTATTTTTTACTTTTTCTGTTGCAGATGCGTAAAAAATGAAGTGATTAAAACTGGTCCCGTTAGAATTTGATGGGAGGACCCCATCTACAAGTTCACCAAGTTCCAATATCTGGATTTCTTAAGTGGAAGTAGAAATAGAAATTAATTTTAGGGATCTGATATATTCGTAACGTGGAATAAAATGTTCAACTATTAATTTTGAAAAACTATTAAATTCTGAAACTACTGAACTATTAAATTTTTCTTAGTCTTAATTGTTCATTAATAAATACATGTATATATGTGTGTACCTATAATTATAAATTGAGACATAAAATGCAATTCTCAAGATTCAAACAATTCAATATTGATTCCGTTAGAGGCTAAACTGGTTGTGAATTTTGAACAATCAATTGTTTTGCATTTTTCCATAAGTGTAAGTGTTCTTGAACATGCGTACCAAAGGATTTGTTTGAATTCGTAAAATTAATTTAGTTATTGACGCCCAATTGCTATTCGTATAATTATAAATTGCAGCATCAAGGGCAATTGTCGAGATTCAAAAAATTCAATATCGATTCCTTAAGACGATATTCTTGTTTGAAACTTTTAAAAATAAATGTTATACATCTTTGTAAGTCTAAATGTTCTTGAACATGTGTACCGAAGGGTTTGTTTACTTACGAAATTATTCTGTGCATTAAGCATAATAGTAAGTGTGTGAAACCAATTAAGTATATTTGCAAAGAAATCTTTTAACGTCGATACATTTCAGTACACAAATCTGCAAAAGGCTCATATGTAACCAAGATGCAATCGTGCATCGAGTATCGTTCCAATCTGTAGATATTACGCCATGCGATCAATCAGTTTATTCGCCGGGTATTGCAGGCAATCATAAAAACGGATATAAATATTTCGCCGACGGCACGAACTTAAGCCATATTTATTCGACAGAGAATCATTTAAAATGAAACGAAATATGGATTACAGCAATCATGGAACACCGTTAATCGTTCGTGGAAACTATTTTAAAAGTAGACGAAGATTTTACTTCCAATTCATAATTTTACGAATTGGTGAAAATCTACTGGAAATTTTTCCCTTCTATGACGGCTATTATTATAGAAGAATAGAATAAATATATTGTTGGAATACGTATAACGGTCAAAATGAGTAAACACGCATGTGTGTTCATGTGTATTCATTTGTATTCATTTGTATTGTCGGCCTAGTCCCATACCGACCTTCGACAAAGAAAGTCGCACTGCCGTGTACGGTTTACATATATATATATATATATATATATATATATATATATATATATATATGCCATACAGTTCGAAATAAACGTTATATACGGAGTACACTCTGATCTTTATTCCATTCGTTATCCAACCTGACTCTGTTAGTAATAACCAACAGGTTATGGGCCCAGGTGGATGCTACTCGCGTTGGAAAAGATTGGATTAGCGCCGCGATTCGGAAAGTTATTCGGAAAAGAATTTGTGAGTGCGTAGTGTGCCGGTCGTTAAGGTGAAAATGGCTTTCAAGTACAGTGCGTATTGAATCTCTGGGAAAAGACAATTACGACACGTGGAAAATTCAAGTGGAAGCGCTTCTGATTAAGAACGACAATTGGAAGTATGTGAACGGCAGTAAGAAGAGACCCGATGTGTCTCAGGGCGTGGAAATGGGTGCAGCGACGAGAGAATGGGACGAGGCAGACGCGAAGGCAAGATCTGATTTGATACGGATGCATATGAACTCCTTCTTCGATGCGGTGGATAAGTTAGAAGATATGGAGGTAAAGATTAATCCGGATATGTTGGCTTTTTTGTTGCTGTACAGTTTGCCCAGTTCGTTCGAGAATTTTCGGGTAGCGATAGAAACGACGGACGAATATCCTTCACCCGAGGCCCTCAAAATAAAAATATTGGAGGTCAGCGACGCGCGAACGAACAAGGTGAACGAAACATGTGATAGCGCGATGTGGGTTCGAAAGTCAAATGGAGAAGACAAAACAATACAGAGAAACGCCACATATAGAAACAGTGGTAATTCGGAACGGAATAATCAGAAAAAATTTTCGGGAACACGCTGTTACCGTTGCAAGAGATTTGGACATCGAGTCAGCGAGTGTCGTACGCGATTTCGCGAAAAGCAGTACTCAACCGCAGGTATGGTTGAAGGCGATTATTCTACCGATGATGGACCGGAGAAACAAGTTGCTCTTCAGATTGGCGAGAAGACAGGGCAACCCAAAAAGACGCGGTGGTGTCTCGACAGCGGATGTTCGTCGCATATGAGTAGCGAGAAGAAGTCTTTTGAAGCAATGGGGCCGTCTTCTTGTGGTACCTTGAATCTGGCTAATAATGCGTCAACGCGAGTGGGAGATTAAGGTACGGTTTGTTTGTCCACGAAAAATTCTGGCACGAATACAATTTTAAAACTTCGCGAGACATTATTTGTTCCCGATCTTCGGACGAATCTCATGTCCGTCGCAAAAATTACCGATGGCGGATTTAATGTTCTATTTACAAAACGTAATGCTAGCGTACTCAAGCCTAACGGTGATACAGTTTTTACTGCCGGCCGTAGCGACAATTTATATTATATTCGTCCTACAGCGTTTTTAGCTGATTTTGAGTCGGAACCCTTAGGCGGTATAGAATTATGGCATAGGCGTCTCGGTCATATTAACGAGGAAAGTGTGCGGAAGATTATTTGCGATGGAAGCGTACGCGGTGTGTCATTCGGAAAAGGCGAAAAATGACCGGTCTGCGAAATATGTCTGCGTTCGAAAATGTCCAGATTACCCTTTCCGAAAAGGTCTGATCGCGCGACTAATATGCTTGAAATAATACATACCGACGTATGCGGTCCAATAAGCGTAGAATCTATCGGTGGTGCGAGATATTTCATAACTTTCATCGATGATTCCACACGATGGTGCGAAATATATTTTTTGCGACAGAAAAGCGAAGCGTTATCTGCTTTTAAGAAATTTAAAAACCAAGCAGAGAATCAGACGGGGATGCGAATCAAACATTTACAGTCAGACAACGGGCGAGAATTCGTAAACGCCGAATTTAGCAGATATTTAGATTTGTGCGGAATCAAAAGGCGGCTGACGGTAACGCATACACCTCAGCAAAACGGAGTCGCAAAACGGAAAAACTGGACCCTCGTCGAGACAGCGCGATGCTTGCTCCTTCAAGCCGGATTTCCGAAACGATTTTGGGCCGAAGCGATCTCTACGGCAAACTACACGCGTAATAGATGCCCTTCGCGAGCCCTCAATCATGATACCGCGTATCATCGTGGGACGGGTACAATACCGGATGTTTCGCATTTTAAAGTGTTCTGTTCTAAAGTAATTACATTGACTCGGAACCCCCAAAAATCAAAATTTGAATCTCGCGTGGAAGAAGCAATATTGCTCGGGTATTCGGAAGAGGCAAAGGGATTTAGAGTATGGATTCCGGAGAAAAATCGTGCCGATATTTCTCGAGATATTAAACCCGTAAACGAGACATAGAAAAAGAAAAGTAATTTTTCAGAATTTAATATACAAGGGGAAATACTTGGTTCAGAGGTCGCGAAGGGAAAAGAGCAGACAGATTGCGACGATCAAAAGGTCGATTCCGATGAGAGTATTATTGAGGTTTTTGTCGATCTTCCGCGAGAACCCGAAAGTATAATAATACGTACACGCGAGAGTAGTGAATCGTCGTCCGAACAAGTAGATGCAAATAACCGTGCCGCGAAAGATCAAACAAGAATGGGGAATCCTCGGAAATTAAACTACAAACCGGGAAGGCCTCGAATTTTACGGTTAGGGAGCCGCGGTAGGCCGAGTGCGACGAAGCGACCCTTCGCGCTACACTAACCACGCGCCGCGCAGTCCCATCCGCGCCACAGCTGCGAGAGGGCCACCACAGCAAGAAGGTTTCTCACAAGAGAAGACATACGGCGGCGGTGATATAGACCCCCCCCCCGGCCTAGTTCGCGCCGCGGTCGCGAGAGGGCCGCCGCGACGAAGGGGCTTCTCGCGGCAAGAAGTAAATGGCGGCGGATATGTAAACCCGGCCGCAACACCGTTTCGGCGGAGTCCCCCGGAGCAGTCCTTCTCAGCACTACACTATAGAGGCGTAACGCACCTCGCGCTCTACGACTCCCCACCGACGGCTAATCGGCCACCGCTATCACCGGTCGTCTCACTGTCCGGCGGCGTCTGACGCAGTTTCGCCCCGCAGGTCCTTCTGGGGGTAAGAGCGGCAGCCGGCAAAGGCGTGAGTCCCCGTCGCAACACGGTACCGCGCCCAGTAACGCGCCCAGTAACGCGCCCAGTAACGCGCCCAGTAACGCGCCCAGTAACGCGCCCAGTAACGCGCCCAGTAACGCGCCCGTACTACGTCGCGTCCGTACTACGTCCTGTATCGCGCCCGCATCTTTCTGTACCGCGTCCCGTCTCGCGTCCGCATCTTCCCTGTATCGCTTCCGCGTCTCCCTCGTACCGCGTCCGTATCGCGTTCGTGCTGCGTCCGATATCGCGTCCGCGTCTTGTCTGTATCGCGTCCGTACTGCGCCCTGTATCGCGTCCGCGCCTTCTCCGCATCGTGTACATACTGCGGCTTGCAATTATAGCGTGCCTTCGCGCTAGACCGCGCCCGTCACCGCGGGCTCGCGCCGATCGTGCCACCACCTACGTTACCGGCACCGCGCGCCTACCATAGGCAATCGTACGTTACGTGGGCCGTCCGCGGCCAAGCCGAGACGGTTGCCTCCCGTCGGGGGTTGTTCGAGCGTCACCGACCGACACGAAACTGAATAAAGCATTCTTCGTGACCATACTCGAGCGGTTCTTATTTCTTCCGCTCCTACATCCCTCCTCCGTACCCTGGACTAGCTCTGTGAGCATTCAGTGGAGGGACCCTTCGCGTCCACCATCGCGGGCCGCGAAGCCAGACCGTTACACGAGAATAGTGCGTATCACGGTTGAAATCGAAGATAATTTACAATTTGAGGAAGGAGATGACAATGTATTCGAAAGAGATGCTGTCGTGTCTTCAAACCCTCCAGAGTCTGCGGGCATTGCCGAAATACCTCTGCGAGAGGCGCTCTCTACACCAAATGAAGCAGAGTGGCGTGCGGCAATTCGAAGAGAAATAGCAGCAATGTTGAAAAATGACGTTTGGGAAATAGTCGATCGTCCCCACGATCGCGAAGTCATTGTTTGCCGTATAGTTCTCTGCGATAAAATTAATGCTAATGGGTTAGTAGATCGCAGAAAAGCACGATTAGGTGCTCGTGGTTTTTCTCAGCGTCCGGGTGTAGATTTCGAAGAAACTCACGCACCGGTTACGAGACTTAGTTCGATTCGAATGATAATGACACTGGCTGTCGAATTCGATATGATAGTTCATCAATTAGATGTATCTAAGGCATATTTAAATGGAGAAGTTGATAAAGATATCTTTATGGAGTTGCCAGATGTTCTTCACGAGTCACTTCGAGATATTGTATCGTTCGAATCGAATGAGTGTAAGAAGAAAGCGCAAAAGATATTGAGCGAGATTTCGAATGGCGACAAAATCTGTAAAATTAAGAAGGCCTTATATGGCTTAAAACAAGCAGGTAGGCAGTGGAATATACGCTTGTACAAGGAATTACGAAATATCGGTTTTATCCCTCTACATGCCGATCCGTGCGTATATATTCTCCGAAAGGGGGAGCAATTTATGATTCTAGCTGTCTATGTTGACGATATTGTACTGGCTGCTAGAGATAATGCGTGGCTAGGGAGTGTAAAGAGAACTCTTATGCAGAAATTCGAAATGACAGATTCCGGAAAAATTAATCATTGTTTAGGGATCGAATTTGAGCATCGTAATGACACAATAAAAATGCGACAAAGCGGATACATTAAAAGAGTCATAGAAAGATTCGGCATGCAGAATTCGAATCCTGTTTCCTCTCCAATCGATCCTTCCCAAAAACTTACGAAGCCTGAAAAACCGAGCGACGAAACTAAAGATTTTCCTTATAGAGAGCTCGTAGGATCTCTTATGTATTTAGCCACAGTTACGCGTCCGGACATAGCTTACGCAACGAGTGCACTTAGCCAGTTTCACTCATGTTATGGTCGCGAACATTGTATTGCGGCGAAGCGAGTACTACGCTACCTTAAAGGTACTATCGATTTAGGCATATGTTTCCGAAAAGACGATGGCGTTTTGAGAGGCTACGCAGATGCCGACTGGGCGGCGAATGTACAAGACCGAAGATCTTACACTGGGTTTATTTTTATAATGAACGGCGGACCCGTAAGTTGGGAATCGCGTAAGCAGCGTACGGTCGCGGTCTCCACTATGGAGACGGAGTACATGGCACTGGCGGAAGCGACAAAAGAGGCCACACATCTTCGGAATTTTCTAACTACCGTCGGAGTCGCGAAACAAGAATATATTCCTTTGTTTAACGACAATTTAAGTGCGATAGGATTAGCTAAAAATCCGGTTTTCCACAGTAGGTCAAAACATATTGATGTAAGGCATCACTTTGTGCGAGAAAAGTTAAAAGACGGTAGCATACGGATTTTCCACAAAGTATCAGAAGATCTGATAGCTGACGTGTTGACAAAAGGTCTTTTCGGACCAAGTCATAATAAGTGTATTTCGTTTTTGAAGATTTGCGAGTATTAAATAGAAGCGTATTTCAAACAAAGCAGTGAAGCGATATTAAAATTATGTATTCTCGTACTACATTGTATTCTAAGCGGATAAGTTACCGTTTTATTTGACAGCTATTAAAGGCGTATTTACATTTTCATTTTGAGGGGGAGTGTTGGAATACGTATAACGGTAAAAATGAGTAAACACGCATGTGTGTTCATGTGTATTCATTTGTATTCATTTGTATTGTCTTGGACGTCCGTGTTTTCTGTAGACACGCGGTCTAGTCCCATACCGACCCTCGACAAAGAAAGTCGCACTGCCGTGTACGGTTTACATATATATATATATATATATATATATATATATATATATATATATAAACCGTACAAAGAAAGTCGCACTGCCGTGTACGGTTTACACACATATATATATATATATATATATATATATATATATATATATATGTATATATATATACCATACAGTTCAAAATAAACGTTACATACGGAGTACACTCTGATCTTTATTTCATTCGTTATCCAAACTGACTCTGTTAGTAATAACCAACATATATGTACAAGATTTATATAAAATATGAATTTCCAATTGTATAAGTTATTTAAATTTAAAGGAACATCTATATTTATTCAGGTGCCACTTATTAGTAAACAATATTTACTTATATAGTAAACAAAATTCAAATTTTCGGTGGGTACCCCCTTAATTTTGTTTCATTTGATCTAATATACTTATGTGTAAAGCTTATTTAATTCGTGTCGTGGTACAGTAATCGCGCTCTAGATGGCGCGCAGGTGAAGCGAGGAAGACGCCGCGTCACCTCAGCGAGTGCGGGTTAAAAGCCCGGGTTTTTAGCAGATATGCGGAATATGGTAAATACGTCACGCGTGGGTTTGTAACGTGTCGTGACAATTTCTCAATGTACAATAAAAATGCCTGTTTTTTTCATAACACGGAAGTGACCCAAAGTGGGTAATTATTTCTCCCACACCTGATTTATAACAATTCGTATTAAACCGTGGCGATTTGAACTTTAACTTTAAAAAATTGCGAAGAAATCTTGCAAACAACAAAAATTAAAGAATGCAGTAGTTAGATAAATTAGAAAATATTATATGTGGAATTTGGACGAAGACAGTTGGAGCATTTGAAATTAATCTCATAATATTGTTCGAAAACGAAATTTTTTAAGCCGAACCAAATGTTAGAGATTGTAATGCAATAAACCATTCCCTCTCCCTCTCGGACGTACCGTGCGACCTACGACCTCTCGCCCTTGCTGACAACTTACGACTACGCCAAAACGTCAACGGTTATTGATGTGCTACCTGGACACGAAAATCATATAAATTCAAGCATTTTCACACTGACGATCAGTGACGACGAAACATTGCACGAGCGCACACTAAGACCATTTTGTATACTGTCTGAGAGCAGACAGTACCGTCACTCAGCTACACTCAAACCACGATCAGCGAATCTACTACAACCCTTTGCATTATTATGTCGATTGTGACTTGACATTTTTAGTTCATAATTCAAAATTTGGAGTGCAAAGAGTTAATAAACTTGTTGTTAGTGTAAAACATTAACTTGTATGATTTCAATCATACATGCGATTCGCGTAATCCGCAGAAAATACGGTCGCAGACTTGACTATAGAAAACTGAAATCTGTCAGATAGAGTGCTAATGTTTGTATTCGACACAACAGCTTCAAATATCGGAAGACTGAACGGAGCCTGCAACTTACTTGAACAAAAATTAGAGCGAAATGTTTTGTTTCTTGATTATCGGCACAACATCATCGAAATCGTTTTGAGTGCTTTTTCTAATAAACTAAAAATGGCGCCAATGTCTGGAGCGGATATTGCTTTATTTAAAAGGTTCAAATAAAAATGGGACGAAATAAATAAAGAGCTGTGACTGGATTATGAAACCCAAAAATTAAAATGATATTAGGAAAGGAATATGTCAAAATATTATACTAACTTTCGCCTAAGATGCCATTAAAGAACCCCCACCTAGAGATAACTATAAGGGATTTTTTTAGTTTATTATACTTTTCTTAGGTGGAACTCGATCTGGAGGAACAAAGTTTCACAAACCAGGTGCTTTTCACTTGGCAATATGGTTGGCTAAATCTAATTATAGTTTTAAAATATATTTATTTATTTATTTCGTCGCGAATTTAAATGAATGGATAAGGGAGAGAAATACCTTTTGGAATTAAATACGTTTTAAGGTCGGGTTATACAGACGACTTTGTCGGATCAGACAGAAAAATTTACCCAGGTTTAAATGAGAGTCTTCGCAAACCGATATCGGAGTCCGACTTCTCAACGATACTTTTTCTTCGAGTCTGAGAGGTCATAAATTTCGAGCGGGTGACGACTCACTGCTGCGCGTGGCAAAAAAAAAAGGTTACTGTGGTCTCCACAACTCCTTTAGGTAAATTATCGGTAGCTCTCGTTTACAACATCATGGAAATAGGCAACGTTCCTGCCACTTGGTGAATTCTTCTTAAATAATGATTTAAAATAATTATTAGAAAATATGTTAGACATATCGTTGTTCTGCAAATTTTTCCATCGGTTCAAGTGTGAAAAAATTTTTAAAAATATGGCTTTATTCTACGATTCGTCCTCTTTGAAATCCCGTTTTTTCCATTATTTGTAACAACTTGTTGTCATCTTTCAGGTAACCTGTTAATTTCCGTATCCCAATGACTAATTAACAACATGTGTTTTCGATGTACAAGCAAAATTATTTAAAATGCGACAAAACTTTCCTTCCAACTTTTAATATGTATATGATATGAAAAATTATTTCAGATACACCGGAAAATAATAAAATGTTAATTTTAGCGAAACCAATGGTGTGATTTTGCCGACTACGATACTTTGTGACTGTACACATCATACACAAATTTCACACGGCAGAATATAACATGCTGTATTTATTCACAAAGCAATTAAATAATAGGTGGGGAATACGTTGTTAAGGAATTTAAACTTTAGAACCATTTATTACTATGGTAACGAAAAAAAGAATATCTGACAATCTGTACGGTGAAGCAATTCGTCAAACAACTCAAGTAAGTACAGCGGAGGTTCTGAACGTTTTTTAGATTTCTCGGATATACATGTGCAGCATTTTTACATTTCTTTGTCGCCAGAGAAGTTGTCACGTACTAATTCACGATTTTTTTTTAAAAAAAAAGGGAAAAGTTGAGCCGTAGCCCAACTCTCTATCTCTTTATTCACAGTATACTCTATTACAATATATTCAATACGTATGCTCACGTTCAGCTTCCAAGTCAAGACTGCAGAGTACGCTTTCGGGCGGTCCTTATATACCAAAGGGTTGTTATTTTATTCTTATCGATACTCGGAAGGGATGTTTATGCGTGGATACAGAGTGCAAAGGGTTATCTTATCTTATCGATACTTGGAAGGGATGTTTATGCGTGCATACAGAGTGCAAAGGGTTATCTTATCTTATCGATACTCGGAAGGGATGTTTATGTAAAGTGTTAGTTATACACCAATTATAGAGATGATGTCATGGGTCGTCACAAAGTCGGGGTCTGCAAATTACTTTACAGTAAACACGTGTTGTCTGAGAAAATGCCGACTTCCAGCTCAATAGTAATGACCCGTAATAAACCTCTCCATAGAGAACAGCCCCGGGAACGGCACATAAACAAATAGAGCCTATCGCTGGGCCTCACTGTCCCTGGCGCACCCGCGCGCCCATAGACCCAATGTTTTGACTTCAACGATGCACGCTGCATAGTATGCGTGGCCTCTGTAGCCAATATCACGATAACAACCGAAAATGCGTGTGAAGCGAGGCCTGCCTTCTCCTCTGACCCAATCAGCCGTACATTCGTACTCCACCCAGAGAACCTTCTTCTCAGGTTCGCATCGATACAATGTCACCAGTTCGAAATGTACGGAACCTCCGTCGTGCTTTACTGTAGGTCGTAAATTTTGTGGTATCGGTTCTTCATTTTTTTTTCTCCATATAGTAGAGCGTCCATCAGACCCGAAAATATTAAATTTACTCTCATCTATAAAGATCACTCGGTTCCAGTACTCCAATGGTGTGGTAACATTATCATTTGCGAACTCCATTCTTTTCTTCCTATTTGCTACACTCACGAAATATTTTGTACGGGCCACCCGATCGTGGTACCCTTGACTCCGCAAAAAACTACGTACAGTAGCAGAGAGACCAATATCCAAATTATCTCTAAGATGCTCAGCTATATTTATTGCACTTATCCTTGGATCTTGGTTTACCATTCTAATAATAACTCGTCCGGTATGTTGGTTAATTTTACGCGAACGTCCACTTCGTGAGTTGCTCGAGAGGGATACTTTTCGGCCAGTCGTCCGACACTAGCATAGGCATCTCCTGAGGTATAGAGGGGAGTAAATGTTCTCGGGACCCCTGGGGTTAGGGTAGCAAATGACACGATCTTCGGCACTTGGCCTTTGTTCGAGCATCTCGAACGCTTCTCAAGTTGCCTAAAAGATCTGAAGGCAGTGTGTAAACACTCCAAAAATACGTCCGATATCGGACAGCTCTGTATAACCCGACCTTTAGTCAAATGCTATGCCAGCAGTTATTCTCCAAGAGCTGATAAAGCTCCTCTTAATGACATAATATTTTTAAGAGAACTTCGAAGTTACAGATACGCTAAGAAAGCTGATGTAGCTAATAACAAGTTTATCAACCATCTTTATTACTTAAATGAAGATTACGTGGCATTTTTTCTATTCTGTAATCGCATAAAGCACGAAACTAAGTTAAAGATAGGAACCAAAATTGTAGAGGAAAGTGAAACAAAAAAGAAGGTGAAGAAGAAGTAAGTAAAAAATTGATACTAAGGGGAGAAGATGTTAACGATTTAAAAAAAAAAACGATGACACTTTAATATTCTGTCAAGAAAGTATCGGGAATCGATCATTTAAAAAGCCAGCGTAAAGGGATTGTTGAAATTCTTTTTGTCCCTAAGTTGGCACAACTGTCCTCTATACTCACGCGTAGTTTGAGTGTCACTTGTCATTTAGTTTGTTTACAGTGCGCCATTTTGTCAGTTCATCTCAAGTGTGTTTTGCGATTTTTACAATGGATAAAAATATTTAACAAAGAATCTGTCTTAAATTTTGCATTGCAAATGGAATTTCGTGTGTCGAAGCGCTGAAAATGTTACATAAGGCTTACGGTGAATCAACTTTATCAAAAACACGTGCGTATGAGTGGTACAGTGCATTTAAAAGCGGTCGAGATGTGGTGGAAGATTTGCCTCGCTCTGGTCGGCCATCAACGTCTTCAACTGAACTTCGCATCGCTAAAGTAAAGGAAATGGTGACTGAAAATCGTCGTTCAAGTCTGAGAGAGATAGCCACTGAAATTTCTGTGCCCCACGAATCAATTTGTACCATTTTAAACGATTGTTTGGGCATGAAACGCCTTGCCGCTCGACTAGTGCGATAACGCACCATTTCACAAGGCTAACTGTTAAACTTATGGTACAAGAGGTCAAATAAAGCCACTATATAATATATAACGAAAATATTTAATATAAGAAATACAGTTTCTCAGGCACACAGCGGACAGTCTATACGGCGTTTCGAGACATACAACGAGAGAGCCGGAATCAGAAGCGCCACCTATCTATCACACAATGAATACACACACACACACACGCCACCCCGCCAAACTCAAATCACTCAATATTCCAACACTAACATTGTGAACGAATTTCTGGCCACAAACTCAACAAATCCTATCGAGCAGACACCGTATTCCCCTGATATGGCTCCGGCCGACTTTATTCTTTTTCCAAAACAGAAATTACCACTTCGAGGCACCCGTTTTCAGTCGATAGATGACATAAAAGAGAATTCGCGGCGAGTACTGAAGTTGATTCCAAAAAATGCGGTTAACAAATGTTTTGATGATTGGGTTATTCGTTGGCGTAAATGTATTATTTCGAAAGGGGCCTACTTTGAAGGCGATACAATAAAATTGGATGAATAATACATATTTTGTGTTTCATTGACCAATTCCCGGTACTTTTTTGACAGAATATACAATTAATAGGACAACATTCAACAATATTATTCTCTAGGCTCGATATTCCAACACATATTTTTAGAACGAATTTCATGAAATGGAATCATTCATTTTATTATTATTTATCGTTCAAGGAGTCCAAAGTTGTGAACGATACTACCGAGCGAGGAATTAAGCTTATATTAGAATTTAATAATAAGATCACGAAAGACGAAGATCAAAAACAATTTTTACTGAAGTGTTGAAATTTGTATTATTTTTCTTTAATAAGAGATATTAAATACGTTTATCACTTCTTATTATGCTGTTTCATTTCTATTGCAGACTGTTCAAGACTACCGTTGTAGATACTGCAACACTACATTAGATATTTGAGGCTTTCACGGACCGGCATCATACAGTAATTGCTGTTGAGGTTTTCAGGTGTAAGTCGTGTCCTAATACATCTTTTATAACAAACAAAATTATTATCTTTTGGACTCTGTTTAAATATCGCGTTAGTTTGAAACGTGCTTGAATTTCGCGATTATCGCGATCTATATTCGTTGGTGACCTCCTCGATGTTATTCTCTCGAGGAGCCGAATAACCAACAATAGTTCAAGTAAAAACGGCGTGACTTTCTGGCTACCAGCTAATGTCAGCCGATAAACACGGCGATCGGTGGATCAACATACAAAACGTTCAAATCAAACTCGTGTCGCGAAGGTATAGAGAGACAAAGAGAACAATATACAGACATACGTTGAACAGAGACAGGCGAATAAGAGAGAGACAGCGCCGCGTAGCGGGTCAGCTGACACTCTCGCGACGCTTCGTCGCCGCCGACATTTCGCGCAGTGACTTGCTCACGAGACGTGCGAGGAGTAACTCGCTCACGACTCGTACTGGCGAGCACTTGCTATCGAGGCGCGCTAGCGAACACTTGTTTTACGAGTCTTTGCAGCTGTCATTGTTCTCCAGTCGAGCTGTTGGATACTTCTAACAAGTATTTGACGGCGAGCTTTGGCACGACTGTGCGACCGGAACGATATCGTTACGAGAACGTTCCTCTCGCTATAAGAGAACCAAGCCCACGCGAGAGTTCTTAAACTCTGGATCTACTGAGTTTTTTTTATAATAATTAACCGGTAGATCACTCTCCAGTCGAGCTGTTGAATACTTGTATCAAGTATTTGACGGCGAGCTTTGGCACGACTGTGCGAACGGAATCGATCTCGTTTACGAGATCGTTCCACACGCTATAAGAGAGCCGACGAGCATAGTGACCACGATCGAGCACCGGTATTGACCGTGCTTCGATCACATAAAAAGTGCATGGTTGTTGTTTCACCGCGCACAAGTGTATTTCGGTGTGATTGACGTGAGATTCGTGTTCGTTCCCCGAATTCACTACCCGCCGTTCAAGAGAAACTCTTGATTAACACGCTTACGTTATACGCCGCTTCTACTGTACGCAGATAGTCGATCTTGTGCATGTAAGCGTGCAAGAGAAACTCTTGGAAGGAATCGTGTTTCCGATTCCGTACGGCCACCCGTGTAACACGGAGGACACTCTTTCCGAGTACATTTTCTCTGCCATAAGCTCTGGCATACGCTGTGATGTCCCAGTGCTGCAGAAGAACGGATACTCGGATTGTGACAAGGTCGATTCATTATACGATTTGCGGGAATTGATCGGTCCAGCCACAGGTCTTGATTGGTAAGTCCTAGCCTTGTCACCCTCCTTTGAGAGAGAGCGTGACGACGATCTCGGCAGACTTGACCCGTTCAACCACCATAGTCGCACCCACATACGCCGTCGCTAGTGCTATATAGCTACTACCAGAGCGGGGATTGTGACTGGTTGAACAACACTTACAATATACGCCCCCTCTATATATCTCTATATATAATGGCTTTTGTGCGTGTAAATGGTGAGTTGGACCACGTCTTCCACCGAGATTTCTATAGCCGCGTGACGTATTGAGTCACTCGCGAGCTTTGAATCAAGGTTGTTGAAGCACGGGTTAATTCGGCTGGAATATCGATCTTGGAGCCTTACAACCTCCCTGTAAGATTAACCGCCACCTTTACGCTGACGCCCACGCAGTAGAATCGGTTTAACCGTGACTACGCCAGTGCGAGCGGACGGATTCTCGATTATCGAGATACGTCAACAAATACAGTCCACTAACTCTGCGTTTTGAACAGATTGGCTGTATTCCCCCGATACGCAACGTATCGAATAGGTGGTTTCACATCTTCGTTCGTTATTTATTTTACAGACGCCAACGTCGCTAGACGATTAAGAAAGGACCCACCGACGGAGACTGACGAGCACGTGGACCCCCTGAATCTCCGGGGAATTTTGATTTAATAAACGGCCCACCATTGGGTGGGTCACTATCAATATAACCTCGCTGTACAAAATTTACTTTCCCACAAAATTCTTGTCTCCTCATATTCGAGCCATCGTTGAAAAGCGTTGAATTGTATTATACAGTCCACCTTTTTTAACAATATTGAAGAAGATTCTTACTACTCAATACATACTAGCGTGGCTTCAAAAACTGCTGAAACAAAATTACACCCCTCGAAAATTCTCGGCCAACTCTCGAGCGGAGTCCCCAACAGTTATAAATGCATAAAATGTACAGTCTAACTGTTTACACCCGTGGTTGATCTGAATGATCGTTCAGCCCTTGGTGTATTTGCACTGCGAGGTGCAAGTCCCTTGGTAAACACAACTATATACAGGGTGGCCCACATAACTCTGAACAGCTCAATATCTCGAAAACTATGCCATCGATTTTAAAGTTCTTAGTCTTAAATTGCATGGAACTGAAGGGCCTTTCTGACTACATAAACGTGAAGTGGTCTCCCTTCCCCTTTAACGGGGGAGGGGAGGTACCTTTGTAATTTTAAATGGAACCCCCTATAAAATGTTACATATTTAGATTCTACCGGAAAAAACAAGTCAATTTTGTCTGAAGCATTTTTTTGTCAGATACTTCCATGATGAGATATAACAGTTTGAAGTTTCGAGTTGTAGGTACTTGAAGCTCTCGGAAATAGCGTTATGGAATTATACGCGCTTGAGTCCTTTGCTTATTCATGAAGAAACACAAACAATAATATTTACAATTCCTGAGTTTGACTCACTTATCTATGAAAACGTTTTCAGTTTAGAGCTGTTATTCAAGCAGTAACATTGTGATTATGGCTACTTTTGACACAGAAGTGAATATGTTATTAACGTTAGGTGAATGCCAAAAAAATTATCGGCGTGCAGCAGTGATGTTTTTTGAACGTTATGGGATCAAAAAATGTCATGCAACATTTCATAATTTAGAAAAGCGGCTTCGCGAGCACGGTGAATTGTGTAAAAAAACTCGCAATAAACCTAAAGCTGTCACTAATGAAAATAATAGTGCCAGTATTCTTGCTGCAATTACATTAAATCCTCATATTAGTCAACGTACACTTGCACAAACATCACATATTAGTCGATCATCGATTCAACGAATTTTGAAACGGCAAAAGTATCATCCATATCACATGGTTTTATCACAAGAGCTTTCGATAGCAGATTACGATCACCGCGTAAGATTTTGTGAGTGGCTGCAGGGTGTTGTGGAAAATGACTTTTTGTGCAAAATACTTTTTTCCGATGAGGCCACTTTTATGAATTCAGGGCATGTAAATAGACATAATCTGCATTATTGGGCCGAGGAAAACCCAAATTGGATGCGATGTGTTCCCTTTCAACATCGATGGTCTTTAAATGTTTGATGTGGCCTAATAGGAGATTTTGTGATTGGACCTTATTTTTTTCAAGAAACTGCAACATTTGCAAGTTATTGTGATTTATTAAAAAATCATTTGCCTGCGTTTTTGGAAGATGTGCCACTGCACGTTAGAAGAGAAATGTGGTTCCAACAAGACGGCGCTCCTCCACATTTTGCAATCATCACCAGGCAATTTTCGAACGAAAAATTTGGGAACAAATGGATAGGTCGTGGGGGACCTCGTCAATGGCCTCCTCGATCCCCCGATCTAACACCATTAGATTTTTTCTTATTGGGATATGTAAAGGACAAAATTATGTTTGAACCACCGACGACAAAAGAGGATATGAAACAAAGAATACGTGACGCTTGCGCTTCAGTGACTCCCGAAATGTTAGAACAACTTTGATGTTTCGAGTAAATAAATGTTTACAAGCCGGTGGTGGACATTTTGAACATTTAAAGTACATTTTATTTTTTCACGAATAAGCAAAGGACTCAAGCGTGTATAATTCCATAACGCTATTTCCGAGCGTTTCAAGTACCTACAACTCGAAACTTCAAACTGTTATATCTCATCATGGAAGTATCTGACAAAAAAATGTTTTAGACAAAATTGACTTGTTTTTTTCGGTAGAATCTAAATATGTAACATTTTATAGGGGGTTCCATTTAAAATTACAAAGGTACCTCCCCTCCCCCGTTAAAGGGGAAGGGAGGCCACTTCACGTTTATGTAGTCAGAAAGGCCCTTCAGTTCCATGCAATTTAAGACTAAGAACTTTAAAATCGATGGCATAGTTTTCGAGATATTGAGCTGTTCAGAGTTATGTGGGCCACCCTGTATATATGTACAAGGACTTGAACTCCACACTAAAGTTACCGTACAAATACATAATAAGCTATGATATGTCTAAGTGAATGCAGTCTAATTTGAGAATTAACTTCTCTGCCTGTGTCTAAACTATACAGGAGAGATCGATGTTACTATAGCGAGGTTCTTGTTAATTCTGCCTGAGAGACCGCGAGTTAGCCATTTTAACTCCTTGGTCCTCCGTTCCTAATGAAAAACTTGTCCTTACTCTAGGGAAATTGACGGTGGGCGGAAACTAAAACTAAAAACTAGGAAACGGGCCCAACAAATTCCAAGGGAGCGGGCAGTGCAAAACGCGCAGACACACGGGCAAATAGGGGGGGGGGGGGGGTGTGTTCGCGACGCTGCCAGGGTGTCCAAAACCGAGACGACCGAGACTTGGGAATCCCAGGCATCTGGCAGCGATACCGCGCTAAGGCCCCGAGCGCCCAGCCGCGCCGAGCCAAGGAAAACTAAACTACGAAATGTGCAGATGTTTTATGACAGGGACTGCGTTCGGAAATTACAAATACCTTCTTGTGCCCTGGGCCGTAACTGCATTAACAATTGCATTAACAAAAAGAAACGGTGACAAGCCCATGCCGCAGCCATATTGCAAGAGTTACGTACCGAGTCCAACACACAATAGCGATGGCCTTGCCATAAAACATCGCCCGATGTTAGCCGCTACACTAACTATTATAAACATATGTAACTATTACAAACGTTACTGTTCTTACCAACCAATCAGTAGTGAATGAACTAAAATCTAAAATAATATAATCTTAAATTTCTATCTGGAGAGTTCAAAATCCAATCAATTTAAATCCCCGAGCACGTAAACTGAGATAACTTTTAAACTTCCACATCTATAAATTCAGCAGTTTTGATCATTACTAAATAAAGCTTTGAGAGAATATTCCAGAAAGATCGTACTAACAGAATGCACAACTTTTGTAAAATCAATTTTGTTTGTTTTACCAAGCGTACATAGAGAAAATAGATTAAGTAGTGTTGTCGATATTCAAAGAGAAACGTACAAAGTAATCGGTGTCGTATATTTTATGACAGCGCTCTCGTTCAAACGTTAATGTCCGCTACAGCAATGAAAACTTCACAGTTCGGTGTTAACAGAATCGAACGCAACTGTTATGACTGCAACTACTGAATGAGTATAAAAGTTCGTGCCTGATTTGAAAATGAGATGGAAGCGGTCACGATTTACAGTAATTTAGCAGTCAACGATACACAGTATTTTATCGATAAATGACCCAAATGTCTGGCTTATAATTGTCCCAGAAATATCCTCACTACTGCAGGGTGTACCCCGTGAGGGTCCGTAAAGCTCGAGAGGCCTCGGTCGTCGAGAAGAGTAACATAACACGGGTCGAGTATATCAGCGAGACCATTACTAATCCAATGAAAAAACTTTTTTATTTTCTATCATTTTTTTTATGAAACTTTCACCACCACATTCGTGGCATTTTTCTAATGAAAATCATACCAAATATGATATTATTCTGATAATATTGTATTTACTTGTGTAATGAACGATAAAAGTTTCGGACGCAAAAAGTAGCGGGCCTTTGAACTATGTCGCGGCCATGTCTATCCGCGTCTCTTTCTTTTCCATACGCTGTCTTTCTTTGCGTCCGAAATTTTCATCGTTCGTTACACAAGAAAATATTATCAGAATTATATGATGTTTGGTATCATTTTCATCATAAAAATGTCACAAATATATTTGTGAAGATTCCATAAAGAAATAATGAAAATTAAAGAAGTTTTGTCATTGGATTAGTAGTGGTCTCACACCGTTATATCGATCCCGTATTATGTTACGCTTCTCGGTGAAGGAGGCCTCTTTAGCTTCGCTGTCCTTTTCTACATTCGGCAAAAGTCAAACAATAGTATACCTGGCCCGTAATTGTCCCATGGCCGGACCCGTGATTTGGACATTTATCGATCAAATACTGTACATAGTCACTATTAGTTTCTACAACTGTTTCCCAACGTTTTACAAGCTGGGAGATTCCTTTTGCGTAGAAAGTGCGTGGTTTTTCTTCAAAGAAGGTTTTGAGGTAGTTTTCGACAGCGTCCACGAAACTAAATTTCTTGCTATTTAAATTATTCATCAGAGATCTGAACGAGTAAGATTTGTGGAGTACGGTGCATGATGGAGGACTTTTCAATTTTTGCAAGGTTTGTTAGGCAAAATGCAGTCTGGCGTTGTCACGGTGGTGAAATGGCGCCTTTTCGATTAGCCGGTGAATATTGACAAAAAGGGACCCAAGTCTAGTGGCTTTGACTGTGAAATATGTTATCTAGGTCAACATTCTAAACAACTTTCCCCTATACATGTACTCGTCGCTCGATCTTGGTTTCCGAGATATTTGCAAAGAACTTTTGTTACACTTAAGTTAGAAGTACACTACATGTTGGGACAAGTTATCACCGAACGGTAATTAAAATATAAAGGATCATATACAGGATCTCAAAGAGAAGGTATAGTTGAAGTTTATTGGTGTTAGTGCGGGCGGGGATGGGGAAGGCTGGCCATTTGGCTGGCACTACTACGCTTGCAATGATCCGCACTTTGCACGGACTTCTGTATGTTTCAACTAATTCCAAATCGGCAAAGTCATAGTCATAATCATTCTCGTTGTAATGTGAACGCCTATAGGCGCCTATCGTTTCACTAGTCTGAAGTAAGTTAAGCGCTTATAGGCGCCAACAGTACCAGAAAAGAATTTACTTGTAATCCCAATTTATTTAAAGTATTTTCCGAATATCTTGAAAACTAAGGCCGAGCGATGGGTACATGTATCGGAAAAAGTTACTCAGAATGTTAACCTTGACAACGTATATCAAGGGCAAGATTATTAGAGCTCGGTCTCCTTTCATCAACATTTACCAAATTATTCCCCTACAACTCCACTAAATATACAACAACAATTTGATGCAAGTCAGCACTTATCCCAGGTTGTGTACTTCCACCTGCTCGTTTCCAAGTTCTTTTTTATTGCATGTTGTTGCAAACTGTACAAGATCCGCTTTTCGTCACGCGTGTCGACTCGATCCAAAAAGGGTCTTTTTTATTATCTCCAAGCATAGATATGACCACAAACATTCAGTCTAGTTTATTCATTTCCGTTAAAGAATACGTTACCCATGTATCGAGCTTGTAATTGAATTCGAGTTTCTTTAAATGATGACATGCAGATCAATCGTCAACATTCAGCCTCTCGATGATCTCCTTAGTTGTAACCCTTGAGTTATCTTCCACCAAGGCTCGCAACAATTTTGTCGTTAATACCGGAACGTCTTCCAGTACGGGATTAATCGCTTAGGTTAAAATAACTATTTCGAAATCTGCCAAACGACTTTTCAATTTGTTCAGAAAGGAAGAGCTCGGTCCAAATTAACATCTCGAACGTTTTTTGTTGCGGTTCCAAAATTCGTTTCTTTTCGAAACTCGTATACTATACTAGCGGAAATATAATTTTTCGTTCTCCATATTGAAATTTAAATCAACAGCGTCCGACGCTGAAATGTCGCGTGACGGTATTATCTTTCGACAGGTATGTAACATATCATAAAAGAACCATGTGCACTGAATTGCGGTAGGGCTCCCGCCATCTGTGAAAATCGGTCAAGAACTTTTTCACTCACCCATTATTTAGTCTGGGTTCTTTAATCTACGATGAGTAGCAGACAGTGTAGTTAGTACAGCGTAACTGTTATCTTCACGTTTCACTGAAAGGAAAAGGTAGTTTGATGAGGACCACGCGATGCCACTGACGCACGTACACACAATGTGTTCGTTCCGTGCACCTGGAGGCATTGCCAGGGTGATCACGTTTGCCAGAGCGGCGGAATCATTAAAGTAGCAACGTGAAAAAAGAGGGCGGTCACCCACGATTTAGAAATTTATCACCCGCACAAACAAGCTGTCCAAATACGTACGATAACTTTTCCCTTCATTTTTCAGAACCTAAAGACGAGTGTTCCTCGAAAAGTTCCAATTACTTCGTTTGTTCTTTACTTTGTTTTACGTCCCGGCGATCGACTTTTAGAGTGCATTGCGCTTCAATTATTCCTTCAGATAATTGGTTGTCCCAATTCAAGAAAATACTACAAAAAATGTAATAAGAGTTTGCAATTACGCTGTCTTCGGGTTCTGTAACACTTGAATGTCTTTGTTCAATGTAACTTTACCGATGTAATTCCGTTTAAGAGGAAAATGAAGTTCTGTTTCACGCTGAAAATATAAAAATGTTACTATAATGTGCCAGCGGAAACCTTTGGTTTAGCCAATTGGCTTCACCAATACAATTGAGCCTCCATTATTTCAACTAAACAGGGCAACATGAATGTTCGAATAGTTACTCAGTTATAATGCAACATTGGTGGAGAAAACTATAAGACACCCCGTTTAATTGTCGTTATCGTGTCTATATACGTACAGATTTAAGTAAGAAAAAACATGCGTGCAGAGAACGTATTTTCAGACTACAGCCACGACTTAAACAATCAAAAACTGTGCAAATATAACTCTATAGAGTAATGTTTTAAAAATGAGGTAGGGCAAAACTATGTCACCAGCTTTAGTCTCTCGAAAAAAGGCACTGTATAAAGTGGTTTTGCTTGTTTTACTTTCTAACACTCATTTTAAGGGAAGTTCGGTAATTTATTATTGCAAAACTATAAAACTGAAGTCATACCATGAGGAAAATCGTTGAATCAGGAGAAGAAAATAGGAATTTTACAATTGAAGGTTGAAGAAATACATCTGAAACAGATATCGTTTAAAATTGAAAGAGGTCGATGTGCTATGCCAATTTTTTTACGTAATCCAAAAAATTATGGAGACGAGAAAAAATAAAGAAGACCGGACACAAGTCTACGAGGGTTGTAAATCCCCGATTCTACTAGGACAACGTGTTACGCGATGCCCTATGACTACTTAAGGTAATAGCTTATAAGGAAATATTGAAATTATGCACAATTTTAACAAACTAATAACATAATATATTTTTAGAAACAAAATAACTTTGGCTACAAGATTTTATGTACACGGTGGTATGTTGTCGACAATGTTTTATCGGACTGTGTTTGATGATGAAGTGGCGTTGATGATGGATAGCGTAAAACCACACCCCCGTGTGGGCGTGAGTTTGACAGTGAGGTAAGCGGATTCGTTGATTGTAATTTTCCGGGAATTGGTAAGGGGCACGGTCGTCTTAGATAGTTGGTTAAAAAATATGGAATGGAAAGAGTAAATGACCGCCCCCAAATGTTTGGGTAAGGAGGAAAAGGAAATAAAGCGTGTTTCGACCTGGGCCCACTAGATGACTCGTCATCAGTAAGGCTATCTAGCGGGCCCTGCCTTAGAGACAGGGTTATCGTAAGGAGCGTAGGAGGAAGCCGCCACATTATATTAAAAATATATTGCGGTCGTCTCAGATAATTCGTTAAAATAGCTCATCAGTTTCGCATATATTACACTTTTTATTTAACTCCGTGAAAAAAAACAATCAAATAATAAAAGCCTATATAAGAAATTTCTATACTTTTATCATCCATGTGTTTATAATAAACGATATTTTGAAAATATTTTCATTATCGATCATTCCAAAAAATAGGAAACTTAAGAACCAGTATTTTAATCATTGCACAGCAAACTGATCCCTGTTGTAACATCTCCAAAAAAAAATTCAAGTTGTTCAGTCTCGGAAAAGACGCCTCTACGACACTTTATTTCAGACGCAAAAACGACACCTCCCAGAACGCGCCTCTGAGGCGCCTTATTTCAGACGCAAAAGCGACTCTCCCAGAAGGCGCCTCTGAGGCGCCTTAATTCAGACGTAAAAACGGCGTCTCTAATGCGACTTGTGCTGTCTGGGGTTTGCTGTGCAATGATTAAAATACTGGTTCTTAAGTTTCCGATTTTTTGGAATGATAGATGATGAAAATATTTTTCAAAATATCGTTTATTATAAACACATGGATGATAAGAATAGAGAAATTCCTTATATAGTTTTTTACTATATTATTGTCTTTTTCACGGAATTAAGAAAAAAGTGTAACATATGTGAAACTGATGAGCTATTGTACAAGATTCGAGAAATCAAGCCACCACCGAGTCCTTTATTTTCGTATGCTTTGTTACGTACAGAGAGTTCTCTCTGCTTTATTTCGATCCGAGTCTTCTAATCTCTTTCCTGAGAACGGAAAACGCCCCATTCTCTACCATTTGCTTATAGACACGATGACTATGCTGGATGCAGCCGGCACAAAGCTTGATTCAGTACAGGAACAGTTGCACAATATTCCTTAATATGGAAATCTTGAGAGCATTCCCTCTTAGATTTTACAGTATATAAACCCTCGAATTATAACCCTCGGGGGCAGTGCTTAAAGTACAAACGGGCTATACACGTCGTTACGCTGAATCTCGTTTTGGAGTTGGTTGTATTTAGTGAGATCGGGCCTAGTCACCCTTTCGAATCAAGTAACCTTATAGATTCCGCGAGTACGGTATTAATCTATCTTGGCACAATTATTCAACCTCTCTGTGTTCCTCGTATCGCCAGTGCATCATCCAACCGGCATGTTACATGTAAATCGTCGTAGTGTTCGAAGAATGCTTTGAGACACTTTATTTTCTATTGCAGTTGACCTTGCGTAACCTTGAATGACCTTCATAATAGGTCATTGCATTCGTCTTGAAACACACTATCAGAATGTAAATAAAAAACCATACCGTTCCATTTAAAAAAACAGAGTTGACCTTCATATCTCCTTGAAATCTCCACCTATAAAAAAATTAATAACATCAGATTACGAGCGCCTCGATATCAAGTAAGTTTGGCCTGATGCATTTCCTTCTATCTTCAAAAGCTAGCGAGTTATTCAGGTGACCTGTTTATAGTGCCCCACTTCAACAATGAAAGCGTGTATCCGAGCAGGCTAGATTTTGCAATGTTGTCAGCTTTAAAAATGCAATGTTGCCGCATTATATTTGTATTGTCAGTAACTCCCAAAGTAGAAGTCGGAAGAGTGGCGAAAGAAATTTGCAAGGAAACCCTTTGATTGATCAGGGGCACACAGTTGAGGCATACGTTTCTCACTATCCGCTGAGAAGATTACCACTACTACCACAGACGAGGTATAGGAGTAGCCTGGACATCCAATGTATTTTGGTGGCCGTCGGTTTTGGTGTGCCAGCACCCTAGAGTGACTCCATTACCATTCAGTGTCAACATCCAACGTTACCGATAAATCACAATTTCTGAGCATTATTAACACCAATAAAAAATGTTATACTCCATTCGCATTAAGCGTACTTAATATGATTCGGCGGGAGCAAACATACGTGATGCTTCGGTTTAAATTTTGAATATGACATTTATAATGTCTTTCTTTAATTATCGAAAAATTACTTATTCTATGTGCATCGTTAACAGAAATTTAGTAATATTACTTTCTACGCCTTCCTAATGTGTTCGTTTTTATAGTTTGTTATTAAATTTTGTGATGAATTGCATAATTTATTGCTTTTTTATTACATTTTGATCTAGTAATGCATACATATGTTAGCGTCAGTGTGTTTTAAGCCAGGCCAAGGGTTTGTATCGAGGCGACTCTTAGGCCTGGAAGGATCTATGGCAGGATAGACCTATTAAAGAGGGATGCTTGAGACTAAACAGAACCGTCGATGGACGATGGCAGGCGACCGCGCTGGGTCTTCCGGCTATCGGCCGTCACGGGGATGTTTATGTGAAACAGATGAGTGAAAGTTTGGAATGACTTTATGAGAAGAGAGAGAGAGAGAGAGAGAGAGAGAGAGAGAGAGAGAGAGAGAGAGAGATAGCAATGAGTGCGTTGCACAAGGATTGGGACTCTGCCCTGAAGGAGCTGGCCACGGAGTGGGGAAGGCACGGGGGTGCTTTCTGGTAAGAAAACTGTGTTAGACCGCTCAGCGCTTACTCCAGAACCGTGAAAGAGCAGAGTCGCGATTCATAATATCTAACACATAGCTATATAATTACATCAAAATGTAATAAATGGATATAAATAATACTCACAGATTTTCTGTAATTTAATAAATTTTCACCCACCGGTTATTTACAATAACTTTATTTATTGTTAGCAATTAATAAACTAGTAATAAATTGTTTCGGCTTCACTGATGGTCAGTTAGCCGCTCCCGGAACCGCCCAGATTTGAGCGCGGAGTGAGGATGCACCGCGGAATTGTAAATTCCTCGGTCGGACGAGGAGGAGGCGAAATGAAAATTTTGTGTGTTCGGTGCGAACAAGAATGAAGTTTATTTGAAAGAAATTACGGCAGTACAGATACCGGCGGCGGAACTCGAAACTTTGAACGTTAAAACACGGTGCGAGGAACTAGCTCGATCGCGAGTTAACGGTAGAAATTCAAAGTGAGCTTATTCAGAGAAAATGCTGAAGATGTGTCTCGTTGAATAGCGCTGAAACGACTGCGTTTGAAGAGCGAGCGCGACGCGCGACCCGTAGACGCTGTATGCGATCAAAAGATCGAGAAAGTATGAAATTTGAATAAACCGAAATCGGTTGAACAGACAATTGATTGTTGTTCGGATTGAAACAGGTGAAGAACGTACAATAACACGAGTCGACAGAAACATCGCTCGGGAAAGACAATGTGCTCGAGATTCAAACAATGTTGTTGAGAATGCTTGAGAATAGCGCGAGAAAGAGTCGCCGTTCCGGTTGACCAATTAACGGCGAAACCGGCGACCGCCAACGGATTCTCAGCTGTTCGAATCTCGAACATAAACTAAATGATAAGCAAGTATGCTAATACTTAGCTTTCAAAATGAATAATTAACTTTGAGACCATGTAACCAATTTCATTGATTCTACGAGATAGTTTTAGTTACACTATAATGTTCATTTTTATAACTGATTTCACAACGGATTTTTAATAGTATCCTAAGAACAGTTATTAAAGAGACACAAAAATTTCCTTTATAATTTCATTTTACAAGAACAATATTCAAAATTTTGCTGTTATACTTTGAACAACACATTTTTAGTGATTCAACAACAGGCATTGGTGTAAGTCAAACTTGAAATTATACGAAAAACCTTTACCTCCTTTGTGTCAAAGGATGTATATTAATCGATTGCCAAAAGTTTTAGTAAGAAGATGATATATTGTAATATAACGCGGGCGCTAATAACCTGAGATGATGATGCGACCTTAAATAAAGCAACTTAAGGGGACGGACACCTGATCGAAGCGTTCCAAGCGGCCGCTAGGGGAAGCTCGAATGAGAATGTGTGGCACACACACACTCCGCTAGATTAGCCTATACGTATACAAGCAGAGAGGAACTCGTACGAGATTTCAAGCTATTTCAAGGTTCCGGGGCACCGCTTTTGACGGCGAAAAAACGCAAAAGTAGGAGTTTTGAGTATACACGTCCACTAAATGAAAGATAAATCTAGTGCGCTTGACTATAGAGACAGCCTACTTTTGCGATATTGAGGCGTACTTTGGGATATTCGGCAGCATGTTGTCCATCAGAAATCGTTGTAAGCCGCGTGACGTCACGACGTGTTGAATCTTTAAGTATCTGGAGATATAGGGTTCTTATAGAAACACCTGGATGCACGCCCGGTAGCGAGGACACATACAATGTTGATGAAACGTCTATTATGTTATTTATTTACGTATTTTAGGCGTAAAAAGTAGACTTTGAGAAAGACATAGTTCCGGCATTTGTCGCTACGAGCGCTGATATCTGTATTCGATGAGTGCTGCCACCGACCAGTGATACTCTTGTCGATGCTGCTGCCGTCGTCGACACAACGCCGCGACAGATCAACATAGCGACGCAGTCGATAACGCAGGTAACATACGTGTACCTACAAGGATCGCAAGGGTCTCGGAAATTAGATACCACACATCGACAACGCAAAGATGTGAATCTTTAGACAATACACGTGATGGATAAAACATCAATCTAGCGGACAGGATTCCTAAAACATCCTATTTTCCGTTTTCAAGAAACAGTTAGCAATATTCGCCAGCCTGTTGCCCGTCGAGAAGCTATGCAAGAAAGCGAGACGCTGGCGTAGCTTCTCTCTCGGCCAGCCTAGCCGTGCCGTGGTACACTCACACCACTCGGCCGGCGTGTACGTGTGCCAACGGCGATTGCAAGGGTCCGCGAGGATCCTAACTACGCCTAAATAAAGAAAAAGAATGACCTGTTTGAAGTCAAGCGCGCTGGGTAAAGGGTAAATTTAGTGCGCTTGACTAGAGAGAAGTCATACTTTTGCGTTCTTTAGCCGCAGTTTCAGATATTCGAAAGCATGTTGCCCTTCGAAAAGCTATGCAAGAAAGCGAGGCGCTTGCGTAGCTTCTTTCTCGGCCAGCCTAGCCGTGCCGCGATACACTCACACACCACTCGGCCGGCGTGTACATATACTAACGGCGATTGAAATTATTTCGAATATTGAAAACCGCACCTCGATATGTTCAAGAAATAAACAAACGGTAGTATTTTTGCGCGGTCGTAATTTACGCCGCCGGAAATTATCATACTCTTTCTTCTATACCGGACAGACATTACTGTCCACTCGAAATCTGCGTTGTGTTGCAGCCACATATCATCTGGGCTGCTTCGTCTTCGACAGCGGATCGAGTATGAGCTGATAATGTAAGATACTTTACTTTTTATATTTTCAAGTACATAGCAGTTTTGTCACATTTCAATAATATATTTTGTGATGTTTCAGTTACAGTCACATATCATTTGAACTCCTGGATCGTCGAGAGGATGATGCAGTTCACGTAGAACGAGGCGGCGAATGAAGCAATCTTAATTTATAGCAATCTCAATAAATGACATTTATTAACATAATTTATATATACATATATGTTTGGTATATTAATATATTATTTGTACATGTAGTTTAATTTTCATTTATCTATATACACCCATCGCTCCGCGTTCCATGAGTAAAGTCTGTCCGGTGTAGAAGAAAGAGTATGATAATTTCCGGCGGCGTAAATTACAACCGCGCAAAAATAATACCGTTTGTTTATTTCTTGAACATATCGAGGTGCGGTTTTCAATATTCGAAATAATTTCAATCGCCGTTAGTATATGTACACGCCGGCCGAGTGGTGTGTGAGTGTATCGCGGCACGGCTAGGCTGGCCGAGAAAGAAGCTACGCAAGCGCCTCGCTTTCTTGCATAGCTTTTCGAAGGGCAACATGCTTTCGAATATCCGAAACTGCGGCTAAAGAACGCAAAAGTATGACTTCTCTCTAGTCAAGCGCACTAGATATACCCTTTACCCAGCGCGCTTGACTTCAAACAGATCATTCTTTTTCTTTATTTAGGCGTAGTTAGGATCCTCGCGGACCCTTGCAATCGCCGTTGGCACACGTACACGCCGGCCGAGTGGTGTGAGTGTACCACGGCACGGCTAGGCTGGCCGAGAGAGAAGCTACGCCAGCGTCTCGCTTTCTTGCATAGCTTCTCGACGGGCAACAGGCTGGCGAATATTGCTAACTGTTTCTTGAAAACGGAAAATAGGATGTTTTAGGAATCCTGTCCGCTAGATTGATGTTTTATCCATCACGTGTATTGTCTAAAGATTCACATCTTTGCGTTGTCGATGTGTGGTATCTAATTTCCGAGACCCTTGCGATCCTTGTAGGTACACGTATGTTACCTGCGTTATCGACTGCGTCGCTATGTTGATCTGTCGCGGCGTTGTGTCGACGACGGCAGCAGCATCGACAAGAGTATCACTGGTCGGTGGCAGCACTCATCGAATACAGATATCAGCGCTCGTAGCGACAAATGCCGGAACTATGTCTTTCTCAAAGTCTACTTTTTACGCCTAAAATACGTAAATAAATAACATAATAGACGTTTCATCAACATTGTATGTGTCCTCGCTACCGGGCGTGCATCCAGGTGTTTCTATAAGAACCCTATATCTCCAGATACTTAAAGATTCAACATGTCGTGACGTCACGCGGCCTACAACGATTTCTGATGGACAACATGCTGCCGAATATCTCAAAGTACGCCTCAATATCGCAAAAGTAGGCTGTCTCTATAGTCAAGCGCACTAGATTTATCTTTCATTTAGTGGACGTGTATACTCAAAACTCCTACTTTTGCGTTTTTTTCGCCGTCAAAAGCGGTGCCCCGGAACCTTGAAATAGCTTGAAATCTCGCAAGAGTTCCTCTCTGCTTGTATACGTATAGGCTAATCTAGCGGAGTGTGTGTGTGCCACACATTCTCATTCGAGCTTCCCCTAGCCGCCGCTTGGAACGCTTCGATCAGGAGTCCGCCCCCTTAAGAAAAAAACAAAGAAGTAATGAAACATATGAAAACTTATTCTATGACACGAGTAATGGTTTGAACTTTTGATATTGATTGTGTCTGCGTGCATCACATTTTATAATTGATGTTCAAAAGATAGAATTTTTAACTAAATGAACGTATTTCAAAACCGTTTCAGCATAAATTTAAATAACAACGAAATAATAACTCATACGTGTTATCTGAACCAGCAGGTAATATGAAGCGAATTTAATGAAAAAGCAACATTGATAGGATTCTGTATTATTGCAGTAGTCCAAATACATACAGTACAAAATAAAATAAAAGTGGAAAGTGAGAATTACGGAGACAAATGAAAATATTAATAAAATGCTTAAAAATGTTGAAATTCCACCAATTTTTCAATTTAAAAAACTCCGAATTGATACACCATGAACATTGATACTCCTTTTTCTCTAAATCATTATTAATGTCACTGATAAAACTTTATAAATTGCAGTATATTACTTGTCCTTTGAGCATTATCATTTTTAGGATTAAAACATTTTGTTTCTACAGCGCAATAATGCTCCACAATTTTTCCAAATACTTTATGAATCGTCAGATTTTCGTTTTTCTTTTGTATTATTTTTAGACAGTGCGTTATTAAATTTCTATATGATAATTAAATAAAATTAAAATCAGCGACGAAGTTACTTTATTATCTCTGTATACTCGAAGTAAAATCCACAATCTGCTGCTGACGTTATACAAAATACAATTTACATTAACATGTTTTTTGTAAAGAGTTATTATAAAAAGACCACCTGTACAAATTATTTTTATACCCTCTGTGTGGGACGTCAAATTTATCAAATATTTTATGGTAGACCTAGTAAGAGTTAAAATGAGAATTTTATATGTAAATTACGTAACCCTATTCAGTGAATAAATACTATCATAATTTCATGGCAGAGAAGTTCTGTAAAATTATCAGCACTGATCTTCCAGTTGAGTTTGTGAAATTGGTATAATGAATTTTTATCATAATACGTACCTCGTTATAAGAGACTGTTCCAGTTTAACCATACAGGGTGATTCAACTGAGTGTGCCACTCAAATCACATTTAAACTATTTGTTATATGAAAAAGTGATCGAAACGAAAGTGGTGTAGTTTCAAGAGTGGCACATAATGTAATAATTGGTTTTTTATCTATTTTTATTTTTTATTTAGATATAAAAATCACTTTTAGTTTCTCTCTGTACAGGGTAAACTTTAATCTTGTGTTTAAAGAGAGGATTGAAATCTGCATCAAAAACTATAAAGGCATATTGGGTGAAAAAGTAATAGTTTCTGAGATATTCTCTATAAATGATTGACAATGCAAGTACAGTATTTAATTTAGCGACACTTCGTGTTCAAGTATACTATTCATTCACTTGTGCCGAACGTAGAAAAGGACAACGAAGCTCGAGGCGAAGCTTCCAGGCCTCGGTCGCCGGGAAGTGTAACATAATATGGGTCGAGTATGTCGGTGTGAAAACAACACCTAACCCAGTGACAAAACTTCTTCATTTCTTATTATTTTTTTATGGAACTGTAACCAACATATTAGTGGCATTTTTCTAATGAAAATGATACCAAATAAGCTATAATTGCGATGATATTTACTTGTGTAATGGACGATGAAAGTTTGGTACAATTATTATTGATACATATGATCCGAATTATATCGTGTTTGGTATTATTTGAATCAGAAAAATGCCACAAATATATTGGAGAAAGTCTCACTAAAAAATAAGTAATAATAAACAAGTTTTTTTATTGGCATCACCCTGTGAAGATACGCGGGCCTTTGAACTATGCCGGCGACCGCGACTCTCCGCGTCTCTTTCTTTCCCATGCCTTTCTTTCTTGCGCCCGAAACTTTCATCGTCCATTACTCAAGTAAATACCATCGGAATTATATCTTATTTGGTATCATTTTCATTAGAAAAATACCATGAATATGTTGGTGAAAGTTCCATCAAGAAATAATAAAAAATAAAGAAGTTTTGTCATTGGGTTAGCAGTCTCACTGATATAATCGACCTGTATTATGTTACACTTCTCGGCGACCGAGGCGTCTCGAGCTTCACCGCCCCTCACGAGCTATACCCCGCGGAAGTGAGGATTGTTTTGCGATACTTCTTGTTTAGAATTTGGCGACACTTATCGATTAAATACTGTATTGCCCAAAACGTTCTCCGTTACGATCAATACATTTGCGTATTCAACATTTGATCGATAAGTGCAACCGATACACTTTGAAGTGTTTCTTGAGTTATAGCATTATAAACACAGAATAAATAATGTTATTGGCGCAAAGGTTCGATCTAAACAGAATATTAAAGCAACCTTGCTAGTTTATTAAAACTTTCTACGTTTCAATCCTAATGTGGATCTTTTTCAAGAAAGAATGAGAGAACCTAGAAAGTTTTAACAAACTAGCAAGATTGCTTTAATATTTTGTTTAGATCGAACCTTTGCGCCAATAACATTATTTATTCTGTGTTTAACAAATTTACGATCGATAACCGAACTAACGTTTATAGCATTATATGCTGTAGTATATCTTCGGGCATCGCATCGCTGGTATCTCGAGATTATCTTCGTTTTTGAGATGTCCTTGCAGAAAGTAATGCAGCTGCATACGGTGTAAGAAGCTAATAGTTACTGAGATACAAACCCTCAGTGACTAACAAGAAACTTTCGAATGAAAAAGTAGTGCAACGAATGATGACACTGTCTGATTGTTTACATTGTATCATTCGAGATCGATATTATTTTCTGTGACGTTTGTTAGACATTCAGTTTGCAATTATTGCTACGTGAGTTATGTGTACATGAGGCAGTGATCTCCAAAGTTATTTACTTATGATACATCTCAAGAAACATTTCAATGTGTATTACTTGTACTGATCAATCGATTATGCAAATATGTTGATTGTAAACATTTCTTACGTTAAAAATCATTTCTAGACAACATCTCAGTAACTATTAGTTTATCATCCCAAAAACTCTTAGAGATTTTTATTCAGGATTCATTTCTCTTTTCAATCACAAGATTAAAATTTACCCTTCGCGATAAAGTAACTCAATGTGACTTTTATATCTCGATGAAAAAGCAAAATAGAAAGAAACTAATTATTACGTTGTATGGTACTCTTGAAACCATATACCTTTCGTTTCAATTATTTTTGCACACACCAAATAGTTTACAAATAATTTAGGTAACACACATAGTTGAATCACTGTATAAGCATCTCTGTGATCCATGTATCGTTTCCTGATTTTAATTATTCTATTCCAGAGCTCGAAATTATGTACAGAAGAGTTACCTGGCATTTCGTATGGCATCGATCCATGTTTTGCATTCGAACTCCGTGGCCGCTTTCAGTTCGTACTTCCGTTCGTTCTCTCTTCTGTAGGATATTGCGAAACAGTGCTGAAATAAATTATGACAGAACGGTTAATGCAATTTTATGTTCCATGCGTTCGGCGTTTACTTAATTTTTTAATCGAATAAATAACTGTGTTGGTGCTTGCGATGTATATGGAACTTATTACACAGTCGACAACAATAGCGGTAAGTGAGGTAATTTTAATAAATAATTTGTAGAAAATTAATTAACCTCCACGTTGACAACAGGGTAAGGTCATACCTATTTACTATAATTCCCTTGACAGTTGTCAACAGACAGTATATTCTTCTAAAAATATTTCTTCGTTATCATTAGACTGCAAACGTTTACAGCATGTAAATAATTAAAACCATTACGGAGAGCTCAATAAACGTTTACAGCATGTAAATAATTAAAACCATTACGGAGAGCTCAATGACCAATTAGGATTGTCATGTACAAGCAATAGGATTCATAATGAGCAGATAATTCAGTTAATTAGTTTCTGTTGAAACCAAAACAGTATATATTTAGGTATGTATTCGCATGTTACTATTCCATAATTGAATCACGCACAAATTGGGGAGATACAGATGTCACTGAAATCAACGTTTGGCGCCATTTACTTGTCAATTCTTTGCTAACAAGGGGGGCAGTTGCCAAGTACACAGTGGTCACTTAAAAGGTGTCCCATGAAAATCACCGACACAGGTTTCGCCGACGCGACACAGATTTGACCGACAACGACTTCAGTCGATGGCAGTATTATCCAGCAATAACATCGTGTGACAACAACAACAACAACATCATTAGCCGACTGCCTGTAACTCTATATAGTGTAATAATTACATTTTGGTAATTATATAGAAGTTCGCCCACCTCACCGATTTTGATGAAATATGTTGTCAAGGTCATCATTCTGAACAACTTTTCCCTGTGCATGTTACCGCCGCTCGGTCTTAGTTATCGAGATATCTGCAAAAATCTTTAGTCAAATTTAGATTACGAGTATACTTCATTTGGTAATTAGTAGCCCTCTCCGCCTCCTCCCACGACCTAACCACAACTCACTCTGTTCGCATAATCGTTGCATTGTAGTTATCATCCAGAATTTGAACTAGTACATAACACGTACAAAAGACTGGATGACATCTACAATGGAAAGATTATGCGAATAGAGTGAGTTGTGGTCAGGTCGTGGAGGGGGTGGAGAGGGCCGGCCCGACCACGCATACGAGAATCCAGGAGTAGTCCCTCAAAATTGAAAGCTCATCTTATATACAGTGGCGTGCAAAAGTATCCGGACACCCTTTAAAAACGAATAACTTTTTCAAAATTAGTTCAAACGGCTTGAGTTTTTTTTTGTGATGTTAGAAGGATTAGTTTACTCGGTAGAATGTAAATAATTATTTATACAAATTGCTAATAGTCGAAATAGTGAAGAAAAAAGTAAGTCATGATTTTTAACTTTTTTATCAGTGCCTGTAATGAAAATTTAAAATATATCTTTTTTAGATCTCCATAGGTTATATAGATGCGCAAAGTTTCATCCAAGTCGGTTAATGTTGTTATAAGCTACGAACATTGCAAGATGGGAGTTTAAGGGTGAAAGTCGCAGATTTTCGGTCTTTCCAGGGAATTTTGTCCTTATGTAATCACCTTTAAATGTTTGTAACTTATAACGATTTTAACCGATTTCGATGAAACTTTGTACATATACATAACTTACTTTGACTTATAATACGCGTCTTTTAAATTTTTGTTGCAGGCACAGATTAAAAAGTTAAAAATCGTGACCTTTACTATTTTCGTCGCAATTGCGACCAATAGCAATTTTTAGAAAAAATTATTTGCACGCTATCTAGTATACTAATGCGTCTAAAATCTCAAAAAACTCAGTCCGTTTGAACTAATTTTGAAAAAGTTATTCGTTTTTAAAGAGTGTCCGGATACTTTTGCACGCCACTGTACATATGTATGACCAGAGTGAAACTCTGTTTTATTTCTGATTTCCACAACGTGTTTCCATAACAGTAAACAAACGCCGCGCCGAAGCAGGCTTACGATGCCACGGAGCGTGCATGAATATGCAAAATTCAATTCAGTACTAGCAATAGTTTTTTGCGAATATTTCGAAAACAAATGAATGGATATATCGCGGCTACTTCCTACGCTCGTCAACAGAGGGACACTGCGACAACACCTTTCCCACTACTAGCTGAATCTTCCTCTGTTTGTATATATACCATCCTAAATGGTCCTTACGACATCCCGCGTCTAAGGCACGGGTCCGCTAGATAGTCTCACTGACGATCCCTCTAGCGGGCCTAGGACGAAACGCTTCCTTCTCCTTTTTCCATCTTTTCATAATTCGACAGCCGCCATAGTTGTATAATAAAAAATGCACGACAGCCACAGACGACTGCGGTCGAACTATGCCAAGGCGCTCATTTTATCATGATTCGCGACGAGGTGGTAAAGTCACACGAGCTACAAAATTCTCCTCCCGACTGTTGCGGCCGCCGAGACGGTGGCCAAGGCGAAATACGGCAATTAGATCTTAGCCGCGCGTAATACAATGTCCCGAAACAATTCGGCAGCGAACGAATTAACCTACGATGTTCTGACGACAGAATATTTTACTCTCCGACAAAATACGATAGCACACTCTGCGCAAAAATATAATACAATATATTTCGTACGGGAAAATACGTGAAATTCCGATAACACCACACGATCGCATATTCTATGTCGCAATCTACGCTAGAATTCCCTACCTCTACGTCGCACTCCCCTGGCAACGTTTAATAATTTACAATTACACGAAACGGAAATCTTCGCGACATATTGCGAAACAAAACCACAGAAACGCCGACCTGCAATGGTTCTGTGGCGGCTACTTCCTATGCTCGCCAACAGAGGGACATTACGACAACACCTTTCCCGCTACTACCTGAATCTTCCTCTGTTTGTATATATACCGTCCTAAACTGCCCTTACGACATCTCGCGTCTAAGGCACGGGCCCGCTAGATAGCCTTACCGACGAGTCCTCTAGCGGTCCTAGGTCGAAACGCTTCCTTCTCCTTTTTCCATCTTATCATAATTCAAATCCACCATAGATATGTTATCAAGGTCATCATTCTGACCTTTCAAGGTCTGGGATAGGTGAGGAGGGCAAACTTCTAAATAATTACCTATATTTTTATACAAAAGTAAAAATGTCTGTGCTGAATAGTTAGACCTGAGTTAGGTCTGTACATATCAAGAAAAAATTACATAATCAATGGAGTAGTACGTGTGTTGGTCAAATTCATTGTCAGTCGAAATCGTTGCCTGTTAAAGTCGCTGTCGATCAATGTCGTTGACTGTCAAATCTGGAGTCAGTGAAATATTGTCGGTTAAATCTGTGTCGGTGAAACCTGTGTCGGTAATTTTCATGGGACCCCTTAAAAGGTAATCCGTGGATTAATTCGTTATTGCTGATTTTATGCAATTATAATAAAAAATGAATATATAAAAGAATTTAAATTTAATTTTGTTCGCGATCACGCTCGCTCAGGATGAGCATTTTGAATTCCCTCGTCCGCTCGCCCCGCGCTCTCACGAACCGTCGTGAGCCCGTTACGCGGATCCCCGTTACACCCCGTCTACCTTGCGATCACGCGACTCCGGAACCCCAATCCGCGGGCGCTAATTAACGGGTGATCCTGCGTAACCAATCCGCGGCGTTCTCGGAATTCCGGAATCTCGTCCGTTCCTAGAATTTCGAACACTTCCGAACATCTCGTAGCGACAATCAGATCTCTCGTTGTCTCTGTCTCGCTCATCTGATTTTCTGCCGCGGCCAAGTCGCGAGTGTGAACTCACCGGAACTTCAATTATACAGTTTCTTTGTTCATATGTTACGTTTTGTACAGTAATTTCTGAGACAAAATACAGTCCACTTGTTCTCGTGCACGTGCTCGCATAAAGACTCTCGTGGTTTTTCAACTTCACGCACAGCGCTGTGCGTTTCCAGCTCCTCGTTCCTTCGGATCTCGCGGTCATCGGTCGTGTCCGAAACAAATTTAATTATTTTATTTTTGACCTTAATATGGTAAAATTATTAATGAGAAAGCGAAAATTTCTATCTAGCTTCTGTACCTTAAAAGTTGCATTACTCTACTTGCTCATTAAATTGAATTTGGAGAGCACGAAAACATATTGCTACGAAAAATTGTTGTATTACAAAAACAACAGAATACAAATACTCTATGTATAACTAGATGTTAAATATAATAAATAATAAATAGACTGCAGTTTTTATGCAAATAGAAATCTTATCCATAAATTATAAGATACAGAATTATTATCAACCATGAAATAAACAACATAATTTTTTAAGACCGTCGCAATTACATTTTCAACTCAAGATATTGTGGCAACAGTTTTGAAAAAAGCGTTTTCGAGAGAAACTCGTTTGAAGCAGAAATCAAATACCGGTATATTTTGAGGTTACTGTGTCATACCTGTATTTGTTTTAACCCTTTCTGTACGGAGGAGCTGGCCGCGATTATTCATTTGTGGGACGGGGAAGTTTTCCACGAGAGTAGTTGCACCTACGGCAGCGTAAACCGCGAAAACGTGTTTTGTGGCATTCATAGAAATTCCAAGCGTGATTGTCACTAAACTTTTCATTCGGGCCGCGACAGTCATCGGTGACTGATGCGGCATTTAACGTGTTTAAAAAATAGGCGGCGGTAGTACCCAGAGAATGTTTAGTGGATTCCGCCAATAGGCGGCAGTAGTAGCGAAAGGGTTAATACTGGTATTATTCATTCAATATCGGTGTGAAAGATCTAGCCGTGAGTTTTAAGGAGTTTCCACGTCGTGGAAACAGAGAGCAATGAGGATGAAAAGGACAGAGAATTAGGTAGAGAGCAATAGGTAGGTTGAGGTAGGTAAGTAATGTGAATAAAGGTGTAGAGAGATAAACGAAAGTAAATACTATATTATGCCAGAATATATACACAGAAAAAAGTGATCAGTATAAACGTAGTAGTGAAGACGGAGATAATACAGAAATGAGAAGTCACGAAGACAGCGAGTGTACGAAAAGAACACTTCTGTGAAGCCCACAGAAGTTTAGAAAAACGTATAAGAATCGCGTGATCAGTCGATCGTGAAAGCAGTGAATCGCGTACAAGACATAAGGAGTGGGAATTTTGAAATTGCAAGGACGATAGCACCGACCGTTTGTTAGAGCATGAGGACAATGCCCTAACGGCCGGTGCGTCTAAGGAGAAAATGGAATTATTTAAATAAAAATAAATTTTTAAAACTACCACGTTTTTAAAACGGTCTAAAAGGTATAAAATAATAATAAATAAAAAAAAACGGACTAAAAGGTATAAAATAATTTGAAAATAAAAACAAAAATTTGAAATTGTGAATTTTGAATAGCTGTGATGTTTTATCACGAACTCGCGTTAAGACCGGATTGGTCTACGAGGGTTGTAAATCCCCGATTCGAATGCAACGTGGTACGCGATTCCCTATGACCACTTAAGGTGATAGAGTTGGTATGAATATAATAAATTAGGCACTATTTAACGAACAATTAAAACTATATTTTAAAAATAAACTAACTTTGGTTACAAGACTTTTAACTACACTGATTGGATACTGTCGACAAAGTTTCCCGGACTGTGTTTGATGAAGTAGTGTCTGGTGATGATGGATGGCGTAGAAAGGTAAACTCGGTGTGGGCGTGAGTTTTTCTGTGGGACAAGCGGATTCGTTGACTGCCATTTCTCGGGAATTGGTAAGGAGCACGGCCGTCTTAGATAATTGGTCAACAAAAAATGGAATTGAAAGGGAAAAAAGGGCCGCCTCCAAACCAGGAGTCACTCGTAGGTACGCTTGCACCCTCGAGTGACGCACGCGAGGAATCCGCGTGTCCCAAAGGCAGAACCGTAACAGGTCATAAACCAGAGAAGCGCCTTGACTCGGAACAAAGAATACGGAAAGAAAGGACTCGACTTCTGGTCACCAAATGTGGACAATGGGTCAATAAAATGCTAAAGGTTTTGACGAAGAGTAACGGCTTCTCGGGAATATTGCTACTACGGGTAATTCGGTGCTATTAGTATTGGTTATTTTGAAAAACGTGTAGGGCAGATGGGGCATCGAAAGTGGCCCAATCGCCTCGCTTACGGTTCGAAAATGCGGATGGTTGTGCTAAACATAAGGTAATATATCTTGTAAAGATATCGTTTTCTGAGAAATGGAACAGTGAAAATACTTGTAAGATTTAAAACGAAAAACGTTGGCCGCATGATAATAGTAAGGAGTGTAGGGAGTATCAGCCGTTGAGAAAACTCACACAACAGTTTATATCATTTGCGGAGCAATACAATTTTTAGTGATTTAGGTGAACTATTCATGCATCAATTATTTATTGCATGCGCCCCACGTTTTTCGTTTTAAATCTTACAAGTATTTTCACAGATATTCAAAATTCACAATTTCAAATTTTTGTTTTTATTTTCAAATTATTTTATACTTTTTAGTCCGTTTTTTAAAAATTATTTTATACTTTTTAGTCCGTTTTTTAAAAATTATTTTATACGTTTTAGTCCATTTTATTTTTATTTTTTTCAAATTATTTTATACTTTTTAGTTCGTTTTTTTATTTATTCTTATTTTTAAAAATTTATTTTTATTTAAATAATTATTTTCTGCTTTCTAATCTCGTGTGTGTGAAATTTTTCAATCGATTTTATAAGCAATAACTTCACTTAGTTTATAATAAATATGTAACTACTACTAAAAAAATTCAGTCTAACGTTTTACTAATATTCTCAAAGTGTCAGTTGACTAAAACTGATATAGTTCAATTTTTAAACATATTCAAATGGATGGCTACATTGATGATATAATACTTTCAACAAATTTTGTAACTTTTTCAAGAAAATATAAATATTTTACTACGTAAAATATGCAATGGCATACTTGGTTATTTGGCGGCTTCCCTGTGAAAATCATTATTAACGAACTGCTCCTTTTTTTTTGTTGACATTATTTCTGACACTTTCGAACACAGATTTTTGTTAATTTCTAATCTCGTACACGATATTATTATTACCTATATCATACATGCTCCCCAACGTCAAAAGGCTTCCTCTCCTACTTCTTGCACGTATATTTCAATCGATTTTAAACATTTTGATGAAATTATAACAGACAGGTGTAACATATACTGAGCTCCGTCGGGGCGAAGCGGGTTCGTGAAGTGGGGACGAGTCAGAGTGCGTACGCATAGTAAAGTAGAGAGCGTTGTCGCGCGGAGTGGGGATCGCTGAACGCGATGGCCGCGGTGTAACGGTAATAACGGTAAAAATATTTAATTGTTATTTCTCTTAAACGGATAGACTTTTTAAAAAATTTTGAATATTGCATTGTCATCCAGTTCTGAGCTACGTTTCCAATTTCAAGTATCTAGCTCATCGGTAAGTTAGTTTAAAATCAATTGCAAGATTTGTACCGAACAAACAAACAAACAAACAAGAAAGCGAGCTAATAAAAACGTGGTAAAATATGCAGTTAATTTGACATATGAAATATAGGAACGATGGCCCGCGAGACAGATATGCATCGGCATGTAAACAGGCTCCGCCGAGCCTGGTTGTTCGGTTGTTCATCTAAGTTTCGGCGCCGAGCGCGAGCAGCTAATCTCGGTGCTGTACACAAAAACTACTAACCCGAAATAGAGGTAAGGCGAGCGAACAGATTTTGAACAATCGGCATAAATACCGAAATATAAACCCGTGTTATAGCGAGGAATATAGTTTTAGAAACGTTGTGTTCATTTATAAATACGGAAATCCGTAAAGAAGAATACTTGAGGAAAAAATATTCAGTTTATTCTGCATTCTCTCGAATTATTAATATATCATTTATACAATTATCATGTAAATTGTAACGATGATAAGTTATCATTTTCCCACAAATAAAATTTTTTAATGCAAAAATATTGAAAATATAGAAACATTTTTGCTTGTTTAATCATGATCATAAAAGATTGTTCCTATAAAATAATCTATCATTTTACACACAATTCGATCGATCGCTACTCACCAGCAGGCTTGGGAAAACTAATGTCCCCCATACCATGGATGGTATTAATGGCATTAATTATATTGTAAAATCTTGTAGTCGGCGAAGTGAAACTATTGATTTTCCCTAAAATTAACATTTTATTATTTTCTTGTGTATCTGAAATAATTTTTAGAATCATTTATATTTTTATAATAGTCGTCAGTGCCTACTCTTTGTCAATGACTTTGTATTTGTAATAATTCTATTTGTGTTACGAGTCAGGATCGCAAGCAGAGCGAAAGACCGACAGAAAGGTTATTACCCTGAGAATATATAGTTTGAATTCGTTAGTTTTGTGCGCGGTCGAATAGACAGCGAGGACCAACCTGGCGCGTAGTCAGTGAGCCTATAGGAATGGACTTGTACGGTTTACGACACGAGGGACTGAAATGCGGTATTTTTGAGGAGTTTAGTATACACCGCAGTTTTAGCCTTCTATTAATTAGCATTGAAGTCAGGCCTGTGGAAGCTGTGAACGCGTATACTTGTAGGGACTGGCTTTCATCACAACAGCGATTACTATCGTGTTATAAACCTCCAGATGGTGACCCGCGACCACCATGAAAATGCATTCAGACCTTAGACCATATACAGGGTGTCCCACATAAATGGGAACACCTAAATATCTGTCGTATTTACAGTCCTATCAGAAAATTTCAGAGGACAAAGTGACACTATTGCAGGGGGCAAATATAATGGTAAAGAGAAAAATTTTTTATGTCGTGTTTTTTAATGAAATTTCAAGGTCACCGATGTTTTTTTAAGTAGAATAGTATATTTTTTTACGATAGCATGATAGACAATAAAAAACTGAATTTAGTGGATACCACCTTTTTGACCTTGAAATGACCTTGAGCAAGAATAATCATGTTGGAGCGAATAAAATGTGGAAGCTTAAAATTTACGAGTTTCAGCAAAGATTACGTGTTGTTTACGTCGGGTGGACATTTATAAACCACAATAAATGCTTGAAATATTTTTCATAGTAAACAGCGTATGTTTATGTTAGGGTATGTATCATTGAGATCGTTAACAGAAGGTTAATCGGTTAGAATAAGTACGTTGTTCCTTCTGCATTATTCGAATTCGAAACGTGAAAGTGATAACAATGCGTTATACTGTACAGGAACGAATCGATATGGTTTTCACTTATGGCGAGAGCCACCAATCTTTGAGGCAAGCAGTACGTTTGTATCGTGAAAAATTTGTGAATCGTATTTGTCCTTCGTGACACGCATTTTCCGTTGTGGTAAAACAATTTAAAAATACCGGTAGCGTAAGTTCTAAAAACCGTAATATTTACTGCGGCATGTGCTTCAATTACGTCTCAGGAAATCCACAATGCCTACAGATCATTTAATGCAAGATTGCAATATTGCATAAATGAGGATGGTCAATATTTCGAACATTAATTATGACATGTAAAGGTTAACCCGACGTAGACAACGCGTAATCTTTGCTGAAACACGTAAATTTTAAACTTCCACATTTTATCCGCTTCAACATGATTATTCTTGCTCAAGGTCATTTCAAGGTCAAAAAGGTGGTATCCACTAAATTCAGTTTTTTATTGTCTATCATGCTATCGTAAAAAAATATACTATTCCATTTAAAAAAACATCGGTGACCTTGAAATTTCATTAAAGAACACGACATAAAAAATTTTTTTCTCTACCATTATATTTGCCCCCTGCAATAGTGTCACTTTGTCCTCTGAAGTTTCCTGATAGGACTGTAAATACGACAGATATTTAGGTGTTCCCATTTATGTGAGACACCCTGTATACTTATAAACCCGGCATAGGCATAGTGTGTGCATAGGATGCAGTGTTCCGAGATATAAGAGTATCTGGTGCCCACAAGTCACGGTTTGAAATAATTCAAAATGGTGGATAGCGCATGAGACGAGAATTTATCCGTCGAATAAAGATACTTTTTTTATTCGAACCTTCGAATAACGAATAAAGATAAAGTATCTTTTATTCGAATCGTTATTTAAATAATTTTTTATCTAAATAATGCAGAACTCTGATTGTATTGGACATGTACATGTATATTGTTCTTACTATTATTTTTTCAAATAAAGTGAGTTGTGAGGAAATAAATACAGATTTCATATTATCAACTTCTAAATTAAAATTTAACTTGTTCCAAATTATAATCAACAAAATGAGTTAGCCATACTTAAAATAATAAGAGGAAATTAAAAATGAACGAGTTATGAAATAAAATACATGTATGTATATTGAAAAGACGGGGTTGGTGGGACGAAGAGTGCGAAAGGGAGAAGAAGGAGGTAAGGAAGAGGTTAAGGAAATGGAGGGAGGGGAAGATAAAAGTAGAAATTTATAGAAAGAGCAGAAAAGAGTCTAAGGAATTATGCGAAGAGAAAAAGAGAAAGGAGAGGGAAGAGCTCATAAGAGAAATAGAGGGACTGAGAAACGAAAAGGAAGTATGGGAGATGGTGAACAGAGGAAGGAAAGGAGAAATGTAGGGATTGGCGGAATTGATATGGAGGAATGGACAAGTTATTTTATGGGACTGCTGGGGGGATTGGAGAAGAGGGTGGTAAGAGGGTCAGGGAGAGAAAGAGGAATAGACGAGGAAGGGGAAATAGGGTTAGAAGAGATAAGGAGAGTGGTGGGGAAACTGAAGGACAAGAAGGCGATGGGGAAGGACGGGATTCCAAATGAGGTATGGAGATACGGGGGTGAGAAGGTGTCAGAGTGGGTATGGAGATTCTGTAACAGGGTATGGAGGGGAGAAGGTTGGCCAGAGGAATGGAAAGAGGGAACCATTGTCCCGATTCGGAAGAAGGGGGAGGGGAGGGGGTGGAGGATTTTAGGGGGGTAACAATAATGCCAACCCTATACAAGATTTACGTGGGAGTACTAGCGGAAAGGCTAAGAGAGGAAATGGAAAGGAAGGGAATGATTCCTGAAAAATAGACGGGGTTCAGGCAGGGAATGGGGACCACGGAGCGTGTTTACATCATGAATTGCCTAATAAACAAACAATTAACGAGGGATGGAGGCAGGATGGTAGCATTCTTCGTGGACTTGAGAGCAGCCTTTGATGCGGTGGATAGGGGGATAATATGCGAGGCAATGAGAGAAAGGGGGGTGAGAGAGGGACTCAGGAAGAGAATCGAGGAAATACTGCGAGAAACAAAAAGTAGGGTTAGAATAGGGGAGAGGGTGGGGGAGCGTTTCTGGACGGCAAGGGGAGTGAGGCAGGGTTGTCCGCTGAGTCCCTACTTATTCAACCTAGTGACAGCAGACCTGGAAGGGGAACTTGCAAAAGGAGGATGGGGGGGGGGTAAAACTAGGAGAGGGAAAAGTATTCTCCCTCGCATATGCGGACGACATGGTGCTACTAGCGGAAGAGGAGGATGGTATGAGAGCCATGGTGGGCAGACTGGAGGGCTACCTACACCGGAAAAATTTGGAATTAAATGCGGGGAAATCGAAGACGATGAGATTCAGGAAGGGAGGGCGAGATGGAAAAAGGTAGACTGGAGGTGGAAAGGGAGAAAGATTGAGGAAGTAAATAGTTTTAAATATCTAGGATACACGTTGCAAAGCAACGGAGGACAGGAAGCGTGTGTGAGAGAGAGGGTGAAAGCTGCAGGAAAAGTGTTAAAGCAAGTATAGGGGTTTGGGAAGAGAAAGTTCGGGAAAGATTGGGAAAGAAGGCTATGGCTATGCGATAGGTTGGTTTGGACGATGATGAGCTATGGGCGGAAATCTGGGGGTGGAAAGAAAGGACAGAGATGGAAAAGATGCACGAAAGATGGATAAGGTGGGCTATGGGACTGGAAGGAGGACACCCGGGTATTTAATAAGGGAGGAGGTGAAGATGGAAATGTTGAGAGGAAAAGGGGGGAAAGAGCTTGGAGATTTGAGCAAAAGATGATGTTGGGGGAGAGGGTAAATGAAATAGCGAGAAAATGTTGGATGGAAATAAGGGAAAGAGGAATGAAAAATAGGAAAAGGTCGAAATGGGAGGAGGAGAGAACAGGGTTCTTTAGAGATAGAGGCATGGAGATGGAAGAGATGGAAAATAGGAGGCTGGAAGGGAATCTAGAGTATGCGGAACTGGAAGGGAGGGACAGTGCGATACAGGAGGAGGAGAGGTGGGAAAGAATAAGGGAATCAAAATATAACAAATGGTATAAGATGGTAATTACAAATGAAATACCGAAATACCTTAAGAAAGGATGGAGTGAGGACAAGTGGAACAGAGTGATAAGGTTTAGGATGGGAAATGAAATGAGAGAAGCGAGATACTGGGAGGAGGAGGAGAAAAGGAGATGTAGAATGTGCGGGGAAGAAGAGGAAAGTTGGGAGCATATATGGGATAGATGTGGAGGGGGAAGGGGAATGGGAAGCTGCTGGCAGGAGGTGGTAGGGACAATTTTAGGGGAGGAAGGAGAGGGAGAACAGTGGCTGAAAAGCCTGGAATGGGCGAGACAAGGGAAGGGGGACGAGAGAGAGGTGAGCATGAATGAGTATGCGAAAGGAGATGAAAGGAGAGAAAAGGCGGAGACGGAAGTCGGGAATGAATGGATGAATGAGTGTGGGGTAAGTGTGTCTCTCTCTGGCTCGATCTCGAATACGTCTCGAATGTAGATTTAATGTAAGTCTAGGTTAAGAAGGAATCGAAGAGGTGTATTTATATATATATATATGTATATATATATATATATGTATATATATATATATATGTATATATGTTGCGGTAATTACATTTAGTGTTATATTTGGCGTTTAGTATATATAAGGCGTAGTAAGTAAGGGCGTAGTACATAAGGGAAGCTGTGTAATCCCGAAGGGAATGCAATAAAGTCAATACATACATGTATGTATATTGCAGTTACAATTTCCATAAATATTTATACAGAATGAGATGCGACGACGATTCCCCTTTCCCTTCTAACACTTCAGCTTCGCGGTACTGCGTTTTCTCAACAGACTATAGCACTTTGCCCACAAGAGTCGTCTGCTAGGCGATTTAATCTCGGAACAAGAATCCTATCTGAAGCCGGGTCTATAAGTATAATACATATATGGTCTAAGGTTCAGACGCTCACGTCCAGACGCACAGCGACACGTCTGATGAAGTTTGACGAATGGAATATAAGTGGCCCGAAGATCGGAAATTCCGTCTTAAGAATTGTTTGCCACTCCAACGTTCCCCTTCTATAATAGTTCTTTCCCCATTTTCCGAAGCCGAGCTTCTGCCATGCTCAGGTCATAGAGTTTCTTATTCTAAAATCAAATCCGGAAGCAGAATTGCTGTATCAGGCACATTTTCAAAAATGTCGGTTTTTGTAAAAGTGCATGATTTTGAGCAAAAATGAGGTATTATGTGAAAATTAAACATGCGAGAAAGTTCGGTGTTGAGTCAAAATGTAGAGGGCCTTTTCTCTCTTATTTGTGTGAAAGATCCTTTATCTAGCATGAATTTACAGTAAAGTATCGAATTCTACAGATGTTTCTGGTAAAGAAACCATTCACGAAAGGTATTTGATTCGGTTGGTATATGAGCAGGCCAAGAAAATAGTCATGGATAGCTTATGTGCGTCGTGTTCCCGCCATGTCACCACTGCAAATTTATATCGACTCGCCAGTGTCGTAGATATGCGTAGTCGATATATTCGTGGGTGCTTAATTGGTTGAGTAATTGCTTGGTTTGCCTCGTAATAATATAATGTGAATCTTTAAAACATTTTTACCACCCTCTGGCCCCAAATGATAACCAAGGCAAGTATGTATCAGTCACTTGATACGTGACCCTCTATGATGTAGACCAGGCATGTCCAGAGGTAGCTCACTTGGATTCAAATTCGAGGGAGACGCCTACTTCTCCCGCCCGCGCGCCTCGCTCCCCGTGACGGCCGTACTCCTCCAAGCTCCTCAGGCCCGTGCCTACCGCTTGCAATATGTACCGCGTGTGGCGCGTTGGGGCGACTCTCGGACCCACGGTAGGCACGGGTCTGAGGAGCTTGGAGGACTACGACCGCCACGGGGAGCGAGACGCGCGGGCGGGAGAAGTAGGCGTCTTCCTCGAATTTGCGTCCAAGTGAGCTACTTCTGGACATGCCTGATGTAGACAACGTATACATTTGTTGGTCGGCTTGCTGCATTTTAGTCGCATTTTTAATCGTTAATAACTAAAAAACGAAAGCGAAATCGTGATATTTTTATTCTAAATTTCCATTTTATATTGTCATGGAGAACCACCCACTTAATTTTCTCCCACCTATAGTCGAAAACCCTGTATAATATGAAAGACCAACTCTCTAACATATTATCCTGATTAGAGGCCCCAATTTCACGTATATATAAATACACGTCCGTATATGAAACAAACGAATCCGGATCTTAATCCGTGTAATATTAAACACACAGGTATCCGGGTGTTTTAATTTTACTAATATTTGTGTATTTACATACATTACACGTGTATTTTAATACACGAGATATAACGTTGAACAGTTGAGGATGAATTTATTGCCGACTCGCTTCTAATATGAACAGTCAAGAAGATTCCGATCGGATAACGAAAATGTATTGGTTGTCAAATTCGGAAAAGAGAAAGCTTTTTAAAATAAACCCAGAAGTTACCTCTTTCAAGGAATTCGAGCATTTCTGCAACTCTCTGTATAGTAGGAAAGGCCAACTAGGCCGCTAATATATTATCCTAATCTTCTCTTTTATGGTTTTTTTGACAGTATTTCCTAAACAATATATATACAATGCATTTCCACGGTGAAAATTGGGAAAGAAAGAAAAAAAGACTTAATACCCACATCGGAACCGCCTGTGTAGTAAACTGATACGCTACCGCTGTACCTGCAGAGACTTTTTGGTTGTAGGTGCTATCAGTGTTGGGATATGGTGCAAGATTTCACGCGCATGCGCGGTGATTTCAGCCTCAGTAAAGTAAGATTCTCGATAAAATGGGGTACCTTGAGCACCCCGCAGAATTTTAAAAAATTGGTATATTTGTGTATATTTTGTAACTCGTAGGACACGTCCTGAAGTCTTTTTGTCCGGAACAGATTGTTTCGATACATTCCCGCCAATATAACTGTCTCAGGGCTCCACTACCTCTGTCATCAGATACATTACTGTTTTGGCCGCGCAAGCGTGTGAAATCTTGCACTATATCCCAACTCTGGGTGCTATATTATGATATAGGTTGCAGGATACGTAAACAAATTCAAATAAAATTGTTGAATATTCGAGGTAAATGTCATAATGTTGACCGCGAAATGGTTGAAGTCCAAGTTGAAGAATATAAGAGTGCGCATGTCACATAGCAGTATCTTACTCGACGTATTGCGATGTAGTCGAACGTGTTCAAACTTTAGTTCGTAATACATGTACAAAATTATTAATAGTGTTACTGATATAAAATATTAAATAATATACTTTAATTTCCGTCTTTACGTAACTAACGTGCAATCATTTACTACCCAAACCATCCAAAAATCTCAACAAAAATATCTGAACAACGAAGGCCCATTCTGAATGAACTTAAACGGGTTTTGGTGTACTGCAGGAGCACTACGACTTCCGCATACTGTCTTTCCAAAAGTGAGTGCAACGCCCGTGCTTTCCCATTGTATACAATTCATTACAGTCCATTTTTATCAATGTATGCTATGCATTTCGTGATTTTATTAATTTTATTGAATTGCAATACCATTTTTTCATCGAAAATATTTTCCGGTATTATACCGAAACACGACTATACTGTCAAATACATATCGGTGGTAGTTGCACACTTCGATTCCTTTTGAAGTAACAGGATAACTATCTAAAAATACTGGTATTTTACCGGTATTTGCAATATCGATACGGTTTCATGTCTCTGATTCGATTATGAATTATATAAAATGCGGGTTTCACTCCGCAAACACCGATAACAACGTTAATTTTACGAATTCAAAATAACGAAAATATCGATTTCTGATAATGTAAAACCAGAATATTCTCTTAAATTAAAACGGGATAGCACAATTAACTTTTCGCAGTGTAGCTTCTTTTATCTGTAGCAACAGGGCTACTCAGGATTCCCATTGAATCTCATCGAGATGTACGTTAAGAACGTAGCAAGTCACGCTGCCGGAAATGGAGAGACCAACGTAATACGTCTCTCTAGCGAACACCTTACAAAAAGCTGAAGAAGATAATCGATGGAAGTGAATCTCTGCAGATTTATTTTCCCTGACTCTGGAAACGTAATAACGATTCCCTGTCGACGTAAATCTCCTTGCAAGGAATTTGTTCGAGATAGATATCACGTGGAAAAAATTTCAGGTACTACCGTTATAAAAATTAATTATTGATTGATTTACCTAAACAATGATTCCTTCTCGTAGAACGCCTGCAGAACCATACAGTGAATCTAAAATGTATTTGAACAATTAATTTTTGATTTGTGAAAAATTTTCGATATCTAAACTGTGATGATTTCGTTGAAAAAAATAATACGATAAACCATGTTCTCATTTAAAAGCTTAAGATTTCTATTATCATAAACTACCATTTATTCTTACCTAAGACACTTTTGCATGATGTAACATTTTCAATCTTCATGGACCTTTGCAATGCCGTAAACAAATTGCATGCACGATTTTTTGTGGCCGTTTTATTACGTTTTGAATGAAAGGTGTACTGCTAAAGTTACAATAATATAAGGTAGACCATGGGGGCTTTACACGACTGAACTTGTTCCTGATATTTGTTCTCTGAAACACTTGAAAAAAATCATATAACAATTTTAAGACGTCGTTGCAAAGGGGTTTTCAGTTTCTCACCCGCTACATTATGCAAAAATATCATAGAAGAAGATGAGCAGCGTTTTTCGAAAGAAGAAACTTCAAGCTTTCATATGAGTCCAAATTTGTTTCTAAACTATTGTTTGTTTCTTTTATTCATTGTATATACATAGCAAATTCGTGCTCGTGAGAGACTCTCTCACGAAGCTTCGTCTTCGTGAGAGAGGATTAAATGTAAAAAAATGTGTACATACAAGCTTACATAACAGTTACAGTAACTCCGCGATCTCAGTCCAACGGAACGTCTCGATCTATGTCCATTGGTTACTCCTTTCACTGTGGAACTCAAGCTCGGTCGCCGAGCAGTGTAAACATGCCGCGTAATCTGATCCTCGGCCGGGTATATCGATGTGAATCACATTAATCCAATTACAAAACTTCTTTATTTTTTATTATTTTTTCATGGAACTTTCACCAACATATTCGTGGCATTTTTATAATGAAAATGATACTAAATATCATATATTTCCGATGATATTTACTTGTGCAATGAACGATGGAAGTTTTTTATTCGCATTACATTATTTTATCGGTAAATGTCCCAAATGTCTCGCACGTAAATGGCCCTGAGATATCCCCACTAGTGCGTGGTGTACCCCCTTGAGGGACCGCAAAGCTAGAGAAGCCTCGGTCGCCGAGAAATATGACACCATGCGGCTCGGGTATATCGGTGAAACCACACTAATCCGAATTTCCAACTTCTATATTATTCATTATTTTTTATGGGACATCGATGACCATATTTGTGGCATTTTTCTAATAAAAATCATACCAAATATGATATAATTCCGATGACATTTACTTGTGTAATAGACAATTAAAGTTTCGGGCGTGAGGAAGGATAGTGTATGTGAAAGAAAGAGACGCGGAGAGTTGCAGTCGGCGGCACAGTTCAAAGGCTCGCGCGTCCTCACAATGTATTACCAAGGAATAACTTTTTTATTATTACTTATTTTTTTATGAGACTTTTGCTAATTGTTGTGACATTGTTCTGATTAAAATGATACCAAACACGATATAATTCGGATCATATACAGGTGTATGGTTATTATGTATAGGTCAGGTACATAACATCGGTGAGGCAACAGTAATGCAATGACGACTGTTCAATATTTAATCCAATTTAGCATTGCGTTCCGCGACTCGATTTGTTTCAGTATAATAGATTTCTTATACCGCTCGAGCCTGGTTCTTATGTCGATTTCTTACCCGCGCCAACGACGGCTTAGACATAAGAACTTCGCGTTTCGGGTGTTTTTCATCACCTCGCCGAGCTCAGCTGATCGAGCTCGACGCGTGCACCGCGGTGAACGACCGCGGTTGTAAACTGATTCGGCGCCGTCTGTTTATATTTCGCATCGTACTTGTCTTGTGGGCCATCGTTCCGATATTCCATATTTTAAATCCAACGCCTATTTTCCATTGTCTCCCTCGCCGCACCTATCGTTAGGGCCATGCCCCGATATTGCCAACGAACGTTAGGTGCTGACGGTTCCCTGCAATTTCAAAAATCCCACTCCTCAATCCTTCCGAACCGATGGTCCCGAGCAAGTATAAATAGGCGCGCCGAAACCGCGCTCGCTCTCGTCATCTACCGACAGTGACAATTAACGCTTGTGTTTACTTCTGTGCGCTGCACACCGAACCATATTCTTCGTTGCGATTCTCGTGAGCTTCACGAGAATCTTTCATACAAACAGTTCGTGAACTTCACTACCTGTAGTCATTTCATATCATTGCACTGTATCGTATTTCATACCCTTTTCTGTATATTTTTGTTATATTATAATTCTTGTTACCTACACTCTCTACACTTCATATACCTCTTTATTTCCGTTTCCTGTTAGCTAGAGTTTCAACAACGACACCTTTTCATTTTTAATTAATCTTTGAGGAGACTTTTACCATCATATTTGTAATATTTCTCTGATCAAAATTTTTCTGATTATACATACATATCTATTTTTTTAATTGACGATGGAGTAAGTTTTGGTGACAGACAAATAGAGTAAATAGTAAAGAAAGGGACACTGCAAGTCGCATCGTCTCGTTGAAAATATATTGGATAATACGAACAATTGCAATGTATGTCCGGTCCCATAAATTCACCGTACAACAGTTGTCGGCCTCCGTTGCAAATTGCATCTACATGCCTAAATCCAAAATGTAAATACGTGACCGTAAATCCTCGACATTGGTTTTTCCGGATTTTCTTAGGTTTTCCCTTCTCTGCATTCTTACTATGTATCATCGACCAATTCACAGAAGACAAGACGGTTAATGTGGATGTAGCTGATGTTCTGCCCGTTTTCAACGGGCCCATTATAAACCGAAAAATTTTGATCAGAGAAATATTACTAAAAGATTAATTAAAAATGAGAAAGTGTCGTCATTGAATTACTGTTGCCTCACCGATGTTATGTACCTGAATCATACATAATGACCATACACCTGTACAGGGTATCCCAAAAATGTCTGAGTTCCTTTAAAGGGGAGGTTCCTGAGGCCATTTGAAGCGACATTTTCCTTTGCAAAAATGGCCGTTTCGGCTTTGTTAAGGAGTTATTAACGAAAAACACGGACCAATCAGAGCGCGACCTAAAGGCGTGTTGGCAGAGACGGCCGCGCGCGACAGAAGTCGAGCGATGGTGATACACCGCGGTCGAAAGCAAGGAACAAACAAGAGAAGAAAATTTTTCGAGTCCTATGTCGGATAGTTCAAATTTGAATATGTTGTAGTCTTTAGTAGCCTATGAACGAATCCCGAAGGATTTTTCGAAATCTTAAAAAATGGTGGTTTTACAGACGTGTAAAGAATTTGTTTTCATTAAATTATAACACTAGAACTAACGTACCGAGGAAAATGAGTTTTGAGGAGCTTGTAGTGAACACGTAAGTGTATCTATTGAAAATATTTCGATTTGGAATAAATGGTTTTTTCACCATTTATTTTGCAAATATTTTAAACAAATCCAATTTTCCTATAGCCGGGACTGTTTTAAAAATTCGAAAAAAAACGTGATGACAGCTTCAAGTCTCCTCTTTACGGACCTATTTTTTAAAAGGCAGGCGCTTTAAAATTGACTGAATTAGAAATATTTAAAGCGAACGCTGCACCGCGATATTACGGAGACGCGCGGCACGAACAGCTGTTAGATACGCGACAAGCAAGAGAAGAAAATTTTTCGAGTCCTATGTCGGATAGTTCAAATTTGGATATGTTGTAGTCTTTAGTAGCCTATGAACGAATCCCGAAGGATTTTTCGAAATCTTGAAAAATGTTGGATTTGCAGACGTGTAAAGAAAAATGGCAACTTTTCTTCAATAAATTATAACACTAGAACTAACGTACCGAGGAAAATGAGATTTTAGGAGCTTATAGTGAACACAGAAGAATATCTATTGAAAATATTTCGATTTGGAAAAAATTATTTTTTCACCATTTACTTTGAAAAAGTTTTAAACAAATGCAATTTTCCTATAGGCGGGACTGTTTTAAAAATTCGAAAGAAAACGAGCTCGAAGTCTCCTCTTCGAAGTCGCCACCGTACCTGGGACGGTTCCATGAAAATTCCATCGATGGCCATAAACGATGGCATATTTTGGAAAACGTGCAGAGCACGTGGGGCATCGAATGAGCCCAATCGCCTTGCTTACGGTTCGCAAATACTGCCTAACCGCCCGGAAATTTTTTTATATGCAGCTAATTGTAATTTCTTCTCGAGAGACAATTCTTTTCCGATATTAACATCAACATCATCTTCAACGAATTCTTCTGGATAGGTTTGTGTTTGCTTTTTATAAATGTTTTTGCGGCAATTGACGGCGAACTTAATTAAATTTGACCTTGTTATTTTCTTTTCTTCCTTTTCGTTTTCTTTATTAAAGTCGTTATAATTATATAAATACCTTAAAATATTTTCTAGTTCACTATGCCTTTCCTGTATACGAATTTTCAATGCACTGTTATCATTCCACAGACAGTAGCGTGTCCTGATCTTTAAGTGATTGCAACATAAAATTTATTGTTGCATTCGCTGTTAATAAGTTGGAATCCTTCCGACATAATGCTTCCACAGACAGCTTTATTGGAAGCATAGCTGATACAGTTTTTGATATTAAATCGAATTCGTTATCAGAAAAATTAATTTGTAAATTTCAAATAATAGTAGATGCCCTAAAAAATATTTATTATTTATAGCTAATACCGAAAATACCAGTATTTTACCTTAGCAAATACCGGTTTCACGAAATTGCAAATTAGCACAAAATACCGGTATTCCGTATACCGGTGTAAGAAAACTTTTAGCATTTTATTGACCTATTGTACACATTTGGTAACCAGAAGTCGAGCCATCGTCAAGGTTGAGCTTCGACACAAGGCGCTGGTTTATGGCCACGCTCGGTGGTAGAAGCATACCTGAATGACCCCCGATTTAAAGAGGGGCGGTCATTTACTCTTCCCATTCCATTTGAAAACACGGTTCCATCGAACAGTTGCTGAATTGAAAATCGGCAGTGTGCTGTTGAAAGGCCGTTAACCTCGTCAGCTGTTCTGAACTAGTCTTCCTACGATCGCCAGCATAGACAGACGGATTTTCATGGACAGTTTTTCGCGGACCGACCAGTCGAAACGATCGATTTACGTGCATCAAATGTGAACTAGTTGTGCGTGATATGTGTATTTCTGTGAATCAATTGTGTTTATTTCTTTCAACGTTTGTGGTCCCAATGGATATATGTGAATAGTTTTATTGTGATCGTGAATAAATCAACAATGTGGGCCGGATCGTGCAGTGAAAGGACATTGACCCCTTCTGCTCGATAATTTTATAGAGCGAATAATTAAAATGCTCTTGTGAATTTAACGAGTGGGCAGGTTCAGTGTTTCACGCAGAATAATTTGTGAATACAGGAATCATTTTCACCTCGCTGGGGCTCTACAGGAGTACCAAGGTAAGCAAAGTTTTAAAATAATTCTAATTCCGTCAATTTTAAAGCGACTGCCTTTTAAAAAATAGGTCAGTAAAGAGGAGACTTGGAGCTGTTACCTCGTTTTCTTTCGAATTTTTAAAACAGTCCCGCCTATAGGAAAATTGCATTTGTTTAAAACTTTTTCAAAGTAAATGGTGAAAAAATAATTTTTTCCAAATCGAAATATTTTCAATAGATATTCTTCTGTGTTCACTATAAGCTCCTAAAATCTCATTTTCCTCGGTACGTTAGTTCTAGTGTTATAATTTATTGAAGAAAAGTTGCCACTTTTCTTTACACGTCTGCAAATCCAACATTTTTCAAGATTTCGAAAAATCCTTCGGGATTCGTTCATAGGCTACTAAAGACTACAACATATCCAAATTTGAACTATCCGACATAGGACTCGAAAAATTTTCTTCTCTTGCTTGTCGCGTATCTAACAGCTGTTCGTGCCGCGCGTCTCCGTAATATCGCGGTGCAGCGTTCGCTTTAAATATTTCTAATTCAGTCAATTTTAAAGCGCCTGCCTTTTAAAAAATAGGTCCGTAAAGAGGAGACTTGAAGCTGTCATCACGTTTTTTTTCGAATTTTTAAAACAGTCCCGGCTATAGGAAAATTGGATTTGTTTAAAATATTTGCAAAATAAATGGTGAAAAAACCATTTATTCCAAATCGAAATATTTTCAATAGATACACTTACGTGTTCACTACAAGCTCCTCAAAACTCATTTTCCTCGGTACGTTAGTTCTAGTGTTATAATTTAATGAAAACAAATTCTTTACACGTCTGTAAAACCACCATTTTTTAAGATTTCGAAAAATCCTTCGGGATTCGTTCATAGGCTACTAAAGACTACAACATATTCAAATTTGAACTATCCGACATAGGACTCGAAAAATTTTCTTCTCTTGTTTGTTCCTTGCTTTCGACCGCGGTGTATCACCATCGCTCGACTTCTGTCGCGCGCGGCCGTCTCTGCCAACACGCCTTTAGGTCGCGCTCTGATTGGTCCGTGTTTTTCGTTAATAACTCCTTAACAAAGCCGAAACGGCCATTTTTGCAAAGGAAAATGTCGCTTCAAATGGCCTCAGGAACCTCCCCTTTAAAGGAACTCAGACATTTTTGGGACACCCTGTATATGATCCGAATTATATCGTGCTGGTATCATTTTAATCAGAACAATGTCACAAATCTATTAGCAAAAGTCTCATAAAAAAATAAGTAATAATAAAAAAGTTAATCCTTGGTAATACATTGTGAGGACGCGCGAGCCTTTGAACTGTGCCGCCGACTGCGACTCTCCGCGTCTCTTTCTTTCCCATACGCTATCCTTCCTCGAGCCCGAAACTTTAATTGTCTATTACAAAAGTAAATATCATCGGAATTATATCATATTTGGTATGATTTTTATTAGAAAAATGCCACAAATATGGTCAACGAAGACCCATAAAAAAATAATAAAAAATAAAGAAGTTTTATTATCGCACTAGTATTGTCTCACCGATACGCTATTTTGTGTTGCGCCTTTGGCCGCGAGGTCCGTGTTTGCATGCTGTCCTTTTCTACGTTCGGCGCGGTCGACGCGGTCACGAAAGAATAGTGTCCCTTCGCGGTCTAAGTCCCGGCAGGGAACCGAAAAAGGACTTAGATCGAGGAATTACTGTATTCTAGTTTATCAAATTTTTTCTGTAGAAATATTTGTATTGATTTAATAAATTCAATCTGTTTTTCAAACATATGTTACCAAATGCCAATGTTAGAAGTACATTTTTTGGTAATCCTATGATTCCAGTTTAACTCTTTGCATACGATTTGTTTTACGGTTGCAGTGATTAGAATTTCTTTGTAGTTCATAATTTCCTAGAGCAAGAAGAAAATGTATACATATTGCATGTCTCTATGTTCTCCAATAACTGTACATTAACAACAACAAAATAGAATTTTATTTCGGTTAAAGGAAATTAATATCGAGTCTGACTCGATGTTATAGCATAAGGGGTTAATGTTGTTTCACGAATATGCATGCTAATTTCAAGCTACAGAATCTACATAGACATTTATTTTTTTAATTAATAATTGTGATAAGGGGGAAATAATACAACAGTACTGTTGAATTCTTTAAATTTGTGTACCATTATGTATTTGATCTATTCATTTTTGTTATGAACGCATAACGCCGACGTCTAGTTAACAATGATTTTTTATGACACTTTTACCAACATATTCATTACACTTTTTTGATTGAAATGATACCACATGTTACACGATTTGGATTATATTTACTTGCTTGAATTCACGACACAAGAAAACTTCGATTACCCTTACTCATAAGGGGAACATGAGTATTTGGATAATATAACACCGTTACCTAACTTAATGATTTCTACAATTGATCGTTTTAATTTGAACTACAGTATTTCATCGATAATCGTCGCCACCACGGTTCCGGCCGGCGACGTTTAATGTTCAGATATTACTATTCTTTGATTTGTGCCGAACGTAGAAAAGGACAGCGAAGCTCGAAAGGCCTCGGTCGCCGAGAAGTGTAACATACTACGGGTCGAGTATGTCGGTTTGAAAACAACAATTAAACCAGTGACAAAACTTATTTACTTTTTATTATTTTTTAGTGGAACTTTCACCAATATATTCGTGGTATATTTTTAATGAAAATGATAACAAATAACATATAATTCCGATGGTATTCACTTGAGTAATGGACGATGAAAGTTTCGGAAAATTATTGTAAATATGATCCGAATTATATCGAATTTGGTATTATTTTAATCAGAAAAATGCCACAAATACATTGGAGAAAGTCTCATAAAAAAATAAGTAATAATAAAATAGGTTTTTTATCGGCATTACACTGTGAAGACACGCGGGCCTTTGAACTACGCCGGCGACCGCGACTCTCCGCGTCTCTTTCTTTTCAATACGCTATCCTACCTTGCGCCCGAAACTTTCATCGTCCATTATACAAGTAAATACCATCGCAATTATATCTTATTTGGTATCGTTTTCATTAGAAAAATACCACGAATATGTTGGTGAAAGTTCGATCAAAAAATAATAAAAAATAAAGAAGTTTTGTCATTGTATTAGTAGTGGTCTCACACCGATATACTCGATTCTAATTATGATACATTTCTCGGCGATGGAAGCCTCTCGAGCTTCACAGCCTCTCACGGGGTATACCTCGCGGAAGGAGGGATTGTTTGGCGACGTTTCATGTTCAGAATTTGACGACTTTTAAAGATGAAATACTGTATTTAGTTATTGCTATTATTACCATATTCAGATATCGTAGGTCCGGGTAATCGACGTTTCACTAGATCGTCAATTAATCAAATTAGGACGAACCAAATTGTATCGTGTTTGGTCTCATTTAATGAGAAAAATATCACAAGCAAGTTGGTAAAAATATAATTCTGGTGAGAATCGAATGAAAAATTTTATTTTATTTCCCGCTCAAATAAAACGTTTTAGCAGACGAGTCAAATGGCTGTCGTTAAACAAGGATTAATTAATTGAACAGGGAATGTTACACTCGTTCCGAGTGGTATTATGAATACTTGAATACATTCAATCTTGTTCTATACAAGGATTTACTCGAGACCAAGCAATGTTAGTCGAATGTCAAACGGTTTCAGCGCAAAGAGACGCTCTGACTTTTCGTATTGTGAAGGTTTTACCTTCGTTAGTAGATTTCTATTCGTAAAAATTGGACATTCTCATATTGTTTGAAATAATTAAGATATTCAAGAAGACAGAGTTCATGGAGCGCACTGCATGTATAGGGATTCGAAAATTATTAAAAAGGCAGAATAGCAAAAGTTTATAGATATTTAAAAATATGATAAGTAGAAAGAAATTTGCAATACACAGTGTGTATACAAAATTTCTGAATTGATAATAATAGACTGCGGATTTTATGCATTTATGACAAGAATGAATGGATCAAATGCAAAACAGTAAAAAGATTTAAAACATTTAAGAGTACTGTTGCATTTCCTACTTTGAGTTTAAAAACTCAAAGTAGGAAAGAAGATGGAGATAGAAATAATTGCGACAGGTAGGGTAGGGTATGAAGAAAAAGGGGGAAGAAAAGTGGAGGAGGAGAAAAAAGGAGGGAGATAAATGAGGAAAGAGGGGCTGAGTAAAGAGAGGAAGGGGAGTTATGGGAATATAGAAGAAATGTTGTGCATGGGAAAAAGAAAGGAGAGAAGTAGGGAAGAGGAGATAGATGTAGGGGAGGAGGAGGAAATTTTTAAAAGAGGTAAGATAATGGAGAGAACTCCAGAAAAGCAGGGAATAGGGAAATGGGAGTTAGAGAGAATGTTAAGAGAGATGAGAGAGAGGATGAGAAAAGATATTGGGGAAGATATAAAGAAACTAGGGAGGAAGATGGAGGAAGGGAGAGAAGAAATGGCAAGACAGATGAGTGAGATGAGAGATAGTTGGGAGAGAGAAAGGGGGGAATTAATGGTGAAGATAGAAGTGCTTGAAAAGAAGGTAGAAAAGTTGGAATTAAAGGAAAAAGAGAGAAAAGGAGCAGGGGGAAATGAGGAGGGGAAGAAACAGATGGAGAGGAAAGTGAGGGAATTAGTAATAAGAATAGACAAAAAGGAGAGGGAAGAGAGGAGAAGGAATAGTATAGTGAAAGGGGTGAAGGTGGAGGGAAGAGAGGTCGAAAAAGTGATAGAAGAGATGTGGACGAGAGTGGGTGTTAAGGAAAAAGTAGAAGAAGTAAGAAGGATGGGAGGGATGATAGAGAGGGGAGAAGTATGGTACTTGTAAAGATGGAGGGAATGGAGGGAAAGAGGAGAGTAATGATGGCGAAGAGGGAGTTAAAAGGGAGACAGGAAAGGATAGAAGACGACTTGACTGTGGAAGAGGAAAGGGCAAGATGGAAGATAGACAGAGAAGCCGAAAGGGAGAGAAGAGAGGGAAAGAGAGTTCAAATAGGATACATGAAGATGTGGGTGAACAATAGAATGAGAAGATGAAATTGAAGAGAAATGGTTTCATGAACAGGGAAACGAATAAAGAGGGGTACAAAACAGGGAGGAGAAGCGGAAGAATATGCGGAAAGAAAAGTAGAAGGAAGGATAGGAGAGGATAAGAAGGTGTACAAGGTGGCATTTTGGAATGTGGCAGGTGTGAAGAATAAAGATAGGGATTTTTGGGAGGGAATCAAGGAATGGGATGTAGTGATAATGAGTGAAACTTGGGTAGGCAGGAAGGAATGGGAGGCAGTGAGACGAAAGGCGACGAAAGGATATGTCTGGGAGGTTCAATATGCAGAGAGGCGAGGAAGGACAGGGAGAGCGATGGGAGGGATGATAGTAGGAGTAAGGGAAGGAATTAGAATGGAGAAAGATGAAAAGGAGGGGGAGGAAGAGGGAATAGTAGCGCGGAAAATATGGTTAGGGAGGGATGAATGGAGAGTAATAGGAGTATATGTGCATGAGGACTTGGAGAGGAAGCTGGAAAGGTTGAGGGTGTGGACGGAGGAAAAGGAAAGAGGGGTGAGGGTCATAGTTGGTGGAGATTTTAATGCTAGAACGGTTAGGCAAGGGGGAAGAATACAAGAGGAAGGAGAAAGTGAAGAAGGGACTAGAAAATCGAAGGATAAAAAAGTGAATAGAGAGGGAAGACGATTGTGTGAGTTTTTTGGGAGAGCTGGGTGGGAGATAATGAATGGGGACGTGAAAGGTGATGAAATGGGAGAATTTACGTACATAGAAAATGGGGAGTCGGTGATAGATTATGTAATAGGTGATGGGGAGACTAGAGAAAGAGTCGAAAGGATGGTGGTCGAGGGGAAAGTTGAGTCGGATCATCAGCCAGTGGTAGTATGGATTGAAGGAAGAAAAGGGGAAGAGAGAAAAAATAGGGTGAAGGGCAAAGGGGGGGGTGTCAAGGAAGAAAGGGTGGTGGACGGAAGAAAGAAGGGAGGAGTTTGCGGAAAAGTTTGGGGATAGTGAAGGTATGGGAAAGGAAATAGATGAAGAATGGGGAGAGTTAAAGAGCAAAGTATTAGGGGTGTTAGAAAAGATGGAGAGGAAGAAGGAGAAGAAGGAAAGAAAAGGTTGGTGGGACGAGGAATGTAGGGAGAAAAAGAAAGGGATTGAGGAGGAGCTGAAAAGATGGAGAAGAGAAGAGGGGTGTGGGGAAGGATATAGAAGGGCGAGAAATAAGCTAGGTGCGATGTGTAAAGAGAAGAAGAGAAGGAAAAAAGAGAGGTGGGAGAAAGAGATAGAGGGGGTAAGAACAGAGAGAGAGGTATGGAAGATCGTCAATAGAGGAAGGAAGCGTAGGAAGAGAATGAATGAGGAAATTGAGATAGAGGCATGGGCCAAGTATTTTAGAGGTGTGTTAGGGGGAGTTGGTTGGAGGGTTAGAGGGGAAGAAGGAAGAGAGAGAGGGGAGGAGGAAGAGGAGGAAATAAGTAGAGAGGAAGTAGGGGCGGTAATAAAAAGGTTGAAAGAAGGGAAAGCGACAGGGGGGGATGGGATTCCAAATGAAGTATGGAAACATGGAGGGGAAGTAATAAGAGAGAGACTATGGGAGATATGTAACAGGGTGTGGAGAGGGGAGGGGTGGCCAGAGGACTGGTCGGAGGGGGTGGTAGTGCCCATAGTTAAGAAAGGGGAAGGAGAAAAAGTGGAGGATTATAGGGGGGTGAATCTAACGCAGACAGCGTATAAAGTATATGCAGCGGTGTTAGCGGAAAGGCTAAGGAAGGAGATAGAGGATAAAGGGGTACTCCCTCCGAATCAGACGGGGTTCAGGAAGGGGGTAGGGACAATGGACAACATATATGTGCTGAATTATCTACTAAACAGGCAGATAGCTAAGAAGGGAGGGAAGATGCTAGTACTGTTTGTAGATATGAAGGCAGCATTTGACTCGGTAGATAGGGAGGTGTTAGCAGGGTCGATGAGGAAGGCGGGAGTAAGAGAAGGGTTGGTAAAGAGGTGTGTGAAGGTTTTGAGGGAAACGAGGAGTAAGGTTAGGGTGGGGGAGGAAGAAGGGAAGAGCTTCTGGACGGCTAGAGGCGTAAGGCAGGGTTGTCCATTGAGTCCAATCCTGTTTACGCTGTTGATAGCTGATATGGAGGAGGAGCTGAAGAAAGGAAGATGGGGGGAGTGAAGCTAGGAGGAGAAAAAATATACACGTTAGCATATGCGGACGACATAGCAGTGCTAGCGGAAGACGAAGATGGGATGAAAGGGGTAGTAGCGAGATTGGAAAGATACGTAGATGAGAAAAAGCTGGAGGTGAATGTGGGAAAAACAAAGATGATGAGATGTAAAAAGGGAGGTGGAAGGAGAGGGAAGATGAAGTGGTGGTGGAAGGACGAGGAAATAGAGGAAGTGAAGAAGTTTAAGTACCTGGGATATGTGATGACGGCGAATGGGAAACAAGAAGAACATGTAGAGGAGAGGGTGAGGAAAGGGGCGTTGCTATGAGGCAAGTGTGGGGAATAGGAAAAAGGAAATTTGCAAAAGACTGGGGTAGAAGATTATGGTTATTTGATAGATTAGGGTGGGCAGTAATGGGTTACGGGGTGGAAATATGGGGATGGAAAGTGAGAGAAAAAATGGAGAGAGTACAGGAGAGGTATTTAAGATGGGTGTTGGGAGTAGAAAGAAGTGTGCCAGGGTATATGATAAGAGAGGAATTACAGAGGGAGTTATTGGCAGGATGGGCTGGTATGAGGGCATGTGAATATGAGAGGAAGTTGAGTGAAGGAAGAGGGGGGTACTTGGCAAGGAAATGTTGGATGGAGGTAAGAGAAAGAGCCAGGAGAGGTAGGGCGTTGGAGGGATGGGAAGAGAAGAGGAGAAGGTTTTACGAGGGTAAGGGGTGGAAGATAGAGGAAGTAGAGGAGTTGAGTGATGAAGGTCGACTAAGGGGGGAAGAACTGGTAAGAAAGGAGAAAAGTATTCAAAGGGAGGAAAGGTGGAAAAGGATAAGGGAGTCGAGGTATAATAGGTGGTATAGGGTGGTAAAAGGAGAAGGGGTGCCAGGCTACCTGAAGAAGAATAGATTAGGGAGTAGAATGAAAGGGGGGAGGTATTGGGAGGATGAAGAAAGAAGGAGGTGTAGGATATGTGGGAGAGGGGTAGAATCGTCGGAGCATGTATGGGAGGAATGTACTGAGTGGGGGAAAGATAAAGGGTGGCAGGAAGTGGTGGCAGAGATGCTAGGGGAGGAAGGAGAAGGGGAGGTGTGGATGAGGAGAGTGGAAGAGATGAGAGAACGGGCGAGCAGCGGAACCGAAGGTCCAAAGAGTGAATGGATGAAGAATGAATGAAGTGTGTGCTATGTCTCTCTCTCTCTCTCTCAATGGAAATGTTGGAAGGAAGTGAGAAGTGTGTAAGCGGAGCGGAGGTCCGCGTTTGTACCCCGCAACGGGAATAAACTATTATTATTAAAAAAAAGAGTACTGTTGCATTGTGTTCAATTTTATAAAATGAATAAAGACAAGCTGTGATGGCTGGTAAGTGGAGACATATTTAGGATTCTTTTTTCAATAAATGTAATGTTCAACAATTAAGTTATAAAATAATCGCTTAAATTAGAGCCAGTACCTTCACCCAAGTATGTGAGTTTCCCGGGTACCCGAGTACCCATGGAACAACCGGTTAGGGCAGAAGTACCCGTATATCTCATGAGACAGCCGAGTACCCGAGTACCCGAGTACTGTTTATGTCTCACAACTGGCTACTAGTTGAGTTAAAGTTTTGGCGCAAAGAGGCGCGTTCCCATGCGCTGTCCTTCCTTGCGTCCGAAAGTTTAATCGTCCATTACTCAAGTAAATACCATCGGAATTATATCTTATTTGGTATCAGTTTCATTGATGTTTCAGTTTCATTAGAAAAATGCCACAAATATGTTGGTGAAAGTTCCATAATAAAATAATCAAAAATAGAGAAGTGTGGTCATTGGATTAGTAGTGGTCTCACACCGATATACTCGATCCGTATTATGACACACTTCTCGTCGACGGAAGCCTCTCGAACTTCACAGCCTCTCACGGGGTATACCCCGCGGTAGTGGAGATTGTTCTGGGACAATAATCGGCCAGATAATACATAAAATACTATATTTACCTTGGTACCCGACTATCTCATGATACCCGGGTATTCGAGTATCTCTGTGATTATCTCATAACTCACAACTTTAGTTTAAATAACATTTGGAAAAATTGCTTTTTTCAATCCTATATTAAGCAACAGAAATGGTAAAGGTTCAGAAATTTTTTAATCTATAATAAATTAATGCCTATCACAGATAAAGTGGCGTGTGATTAAAAGTTAAGTGTAAATATTCTACAAATTATACAATCTTTTTGCAATAAAGCGAAAGTTAAATTTTCAGCATTGATACTGATATTTAGAATAACATACTAAAACTGTACGAAAAAATCCTATGTTTTCTTTACTACCCAGTTGAAAATTTAACATTTGAAAGAACTGCATCACTTTTTAATATTTGTTTAAATAGTATTAACATATCTTTTGTTTTTGTTTGTATTTTTCATCTAAAATTAAGTTTTTAATATAGTTTCTCTTGTTACGAGCCTGGGCCTAGCGGTAGCGCGTGTGGCCAGCGAGCGGTTCATGGTTTAAAGAGGAATATGGTTTTAATTGTTAGTAAGGTGCACGGACGAACTTGATGCGAAATCAGGCAGCCGCATAGGTTGGATAACAGTTTGGGTTCCTGTTACAAGATCAGGTAGCTCCTAGGATATGTTAGTAACGGCCTCGTAACTTTAATATTATAAATTAATTGATACAACCCGAGCGGTAAGATTGTATCATGTGGGAACGGTCAACTAAGAATTACTGGATCTGAATGGTGGGTTAAAATCAATTATTACTCAAAATTACCTTGAACTAAATTGTATATTACAGGAAACTGGCTCTGTTACAATTGTTAGTGTCGCGTTAAGAATTGAGTGTGTAAGAAAATGTTATGTAGTTACCTAAGTACTACTGCCTGTTGGATGACGCACTGGCGATGCGGGGAACACGATCTCACTAAATACAACCAACTCCAAAACGAGATTCAGCGTAACGACGTGTATAGCCCGTTTGTACTTTAAGCACTGCCCCCGAGGGTTAAAATTCGAGGGTTTATATACTGTAAAATCTAAGTGGGGATGCTCTCAAGATTTCCATATTAGGGAATCTTGTGCAACTGTCTCTGTACTGAATCCTGCTTTGTGCCGGCTGCATCCAGCTGGAGCATAGTCATCGTTTCTATAAGCAGAGGGTGGAATAGGGCATTTTCCGTTCTCAGGAAAGCGGTTAGAAAACTCTGGTTGAAATGAAGCAGAGATAATTCTCTGTACGTAACACTCTAAAAAATTTAAAGGGAAAATTTTTTTGTAAGTGTCATACCACAGCGGTTCCTTAATTAAAGCCTAAAGACAATTTTCTTTGTCTAGAGCCTCCGTCAAACTTTAATTTCAAATATCTGTGTTGAGTGACATATTCATGAAGCTTTTGAATTTCTTTGTAAAATCTGTTCTCAGGCGAGACATCTTCTATGCTGTTGCGACGTCACTTTTCCGTTAATCTTTGCGGCCGAAACGGCATTTTGAATGGACCAAACCACCATCTAACGTACCGAACAGACAGTCACGAATTTCGAGAGCGTTCCCCGAGGAAATTCCGCGTAAATCACCGATCGGCGGCTAATTCAAACCGCCCGCGTCGAGTACGGCAAGTTTCAGGATGTGCCCCGTGCACCATCAGCTCTCTCAGGATGCCTAAGGCGGCTCCCTTCGTGAGATTTCTCCTCGCGATTTTGCTGGCCAACCAAAACGTCCAGTGCACTGGTTAAGAAAAGGACTGCCGACACACACGGGCCGAACAACCCGGAGGTGACTCAAGCCTAGAACCCCTCCAACATCGGACTTTCCTCCCGAGGAACTCCACCTAAAAGGCCTTGACGTCGTCTCATCCCGCAGGAAGGGGTTCCATAAGCGTAGATGGTGTGGAAGCGTCCTGGGACTGTCTTGGACGCTCCGGTCGCCACACGGCGATCGTTATGGAAAATTCAGATGTTGTCTAGGGCCAGGGGCCATCCGTGGGAGACCCACAAATTAAGTATTTCGCGTGGGAGACCGACCAATTAGGTAATCCGAGTAATGGTGGGGATCGCCGGGTAGATCGTCGTTGCCGAAATCGCGAAGGATCACTGTCGTGCCGAATACCGTCGCGGGCGTGCCGGTTAAATAGAATTTAACTCAGTGTGTTCCGCCAAATAATCTGCCGCTGTAGTTCTGAGGAGACGAACCGCCAGCCACGAAAAATGGTAAGTCGACCAGTGATCCTTCCCTTATTATTTCGAATAAAATACCGAATTACCGTATCCTCGCACGATTTAGGAAATTGACAACCCTGCGCTGCGAACGTCCATCTATTCACCAAAGTGTACTAAGAGCGCGGGCTCTCGGGTCGCGGCCACGTGGCCGCCAAATTTGTAAAATCACGACATCGATTAAAATTTAATCTCGAGACTAATTACACTGTCATTTCTCGACCTGCGAGATCCGTTCTGCCGCAAGCGCCATCCCCGTCCTTCCTGCGCCCGACCTCTGTCCCTTCGCGAGTCGCGTAACGCCTAACGAAACTCGATAATCGGAATTCCGGTTTCGATTCTCCGCGTACGAGAAACCGTCTCGTTTCGCGTGGTATCCTTCCGATACCTGGCGCCCGAACATCGTTTACTAGAGTTGCTATCGAGTCTCCGAATCGCATTTTGTCCCGGGAGGACCTCGTCCGTACGGCCGGCCGAGGCCCGGTCTCAGAACCTGTAAATTCCCGGAGTTGCATCTCCTTTTTGTCCGCGGAAAACGCGTAGAAAAGAGGCAACGTCACAGCTGTTAAAATAATCACCTTTGAAGTGAAATTTCAGTTTAAAAAATACAAAATAAGAAGTAAAACTATTTGAAGCGTAATTGTCAAATATAAGAACACGAAAGAAACGTACTTTCCTAAAAATTAAGAAATAATAAGTCCGTCGTTGACAAACTTAATAAACGATTTCCTTTAGTAGAAAATAACTGGTGTCTGATTTAATTATCACGCTGAATTCATCGAAAAAGTCGCTGTTTAATGTTATTGTATCCTCTTAAAATTGTTTTTAGCGAAATTGTTTGAACATTAACAATTTAGTCAATTCGAAACAACTCTTGTCACAATTTTACATGCTTTAGAATAAAATTTGATGGCTCTTCGTTCAATATTTGAATTCATTACAACACAGTATCTAAATTTTTCTTTTGTTCAACAAGGGGTTGTTTCCAAACGCACGTGATTACGCACGTGAAACTTTGCACACATCAAGTTCGGACATGTTATTAAGTAGATAAACTGATGAATTACTTATAATTAATTATAATGTAATTGGAAAGGGTTAGGACGACGAACTCGAGCCGCTACATGCAATATAACGACTGTCAGTGTAACGGATGGAGAGGTTGCAGATGAAAGTGATTAATGCAATATCTGGACTGACACTTTATTTTAATGCAAGAGTTGACAGAGTGAGAAGTAAGTGAGTGTGGATGTAAGTGAATGTATGTTTTGCGTTTCTTCTTCGGTATATATACAAAATCTCGGAAGAAGGTAACGCCTTTTCCGAGAACGCGCGGGTGGAGCTTGCTCTCTGAAGGCGCGAGGGTGAAGTTACCTTTTCCCTTAAAACACCGCCCTGATCGGCCTGGGAAAGGGACTCCTTGTCGCCAATTTAAGTGGCTCTATGCTGTGGGACTTTCCTCGACTTACAGGTAGTCCCGTAACGGTACACGGCTGGCGACGTTTTCATCAGGTAAGTCTGCTGTGCACGTGAAAGTAAGAAAAGAATAAAATCATTTCTGGGCTTGCAAATATCAGGGAAGGTTTTTCTCGCCTAAACCTTGACATCTGCAAGCGGACTGTTCGAATGATTATTACGGTCGCCGACCGTGTGTCGCTACAGTCACTTTAGTAAAATAACAAAGGAAAAGCGTTTCTTCACGCGGCAACAGAAATAAAAGAAACAAAAAGAGGACATATTTCGAGAGCGCCACAAAAGCAAAACGGGTGCACTCGTGTTGGTGGTCAAACTCCAATATTTCTCCAACAATACGTTAAGCAGTACTCTGAAAAATTATAAAATTAAATTCTGATAATTTTGTAAGCACATTATGAAATGTAGTGCATTAAATATGTAGAAAGCGAAAGAAATGTGAAGTAATTAAATGTAAATTGTAAACAGTTGATTACAAGAATGTGAACATGAAACTTTGTTACTTGATTGTGGTATATTATTGTATGATATAGTAATAAACAGTCACTATCGTTATATTTATCTTACTTCGCAAGGAAAGTATTACTCTATTATTATTTTTTATTATAGTCCTGTATGTAGAACTTATCAAACCAAACAATTCAATAATTAAAAATTAACCAAATAATTGCTATTTAAATGGGAATCGTGTTGAATATTTAATTTTCCAGATAGCAATGCCTTCACTGGAGCTTCTCACAATTTTAAGGAGTACTTGGCTTTTAATTTGTTAAAGAAGTACTTGGGCTTTCTAACTTTACTTCCCGTCACAGCAAAAAGTAATCACATTTACTTTATACAATTTTATTGAAATAGAAGTTTCATAAGAAGTAGTTTCTTTACTACCTAGACTACTTTCACAGTATTCGCGTGTCATTAATAAATGTAATACATATTACAATCCACTCTGATAGATATTTAAAATTAAATATGTAATAATACGTAAATATATTTTGCGAGTTTTGAAATATTTGACTGTCGACTGTAATTTTGATTTTCATACTACAATACGTATTATTTTTCTTAAAATAATATATAGCATAGAAATTTGTGTCGTTTGTAACCGGTATCAAGAAAGACTAGTGCTATGAACCAATTAACAAAGCTTTAAATTCTAATTAAATGATTCAGTTTAATAGTTTGAGAAACGCATTCTAATAATAAATTTCTTGCTAGATAAACGGCGACTTATGAATCAAATATGTTCTTAATATTACTGCGATATGAGTTCCTACGATGTTAAAACGTATCAGTGCCTGTAAGGATAACTTTACAGTAAGTAATAATTATTACACATTTCTAATTTTAATGAATCTTATGCAGCGAAAATACAACAACTTTTTTCTGTAAAATATCTTATCAGAGAAGAGTATGCTTCATAAAATCAGTAAAGCTAGAGACATGTTTTTAACTCTGAAGACAAGCTTTAATTTATTTCTCTTGGTATGTCTATTTTTATGTCGTAAATATTTTCCTATTTAGCATTTAACATGTTGTTTAAATCCTCGAAGAACATTGCGTACCAATTGACCAGGAATATTATGACGGCTTTTCAGTTTCGAGCAGCACTTGACACGCATTTCGCTTTACGCTCGTCAGTTTCATTTGGTCGTACTTAGCTTCCTGTTTTTCGCATTAGAAATAACACGATACACATTGGACAACAATTCGACTATAAATAAATTTAGATTTATAATTTCTTCTGAAACGACATTGTCATCAACTGTATTTTATTTGAAAGAGCTATGAAATCTTTTAATAGGTTCTCTTTAAAACATGGGGTACAAGTTTCAATGAGGACGGTCGAAGAAAAAATTGAGAAAATAGATTTATTTGATTAGAACGTGTACAATAATAACAAATAATAAACACCGATACAAACTAGAAGCTTGACAAAATTTAATTTCCATTTTTTTATAAACAATCACTTCTAAACTTTGCTCATTTTACATATTTTAAGCTTGAATAATTTATAACTCTGTTGATGATTTATAAATATTTGTTTTTTCAAAAATTTGTTATCTTTGAAATAAAGTATTAATTAAATATTTAGTAACAAAATTCTTTCACATCTTCCGTAAATTATGCTAGCCCACTATACAGGGTGTTTCGTCTTAAACAAGACACCTAAATATCTCTTCTACCTCTGAAAATACAAAAAATGTTTCTAACGTAATCTAAATGGTTTCAAAATACGAATCAGATGTAAGAATCGTTTTTTATAAATTGTAATTTTTCAATCGTTTTTTCAAGGTCACTCGTGTTTTTTTACATATATACACACAGTTTTTGTTGTTGTATGTTATAGCAAACACTATTGTGCATTCATCCATATTTAATAGCACGACCTTGAAATGACTGTGAACTCTAAAATTTGCTAATTAATGCAGAACTTACTTTCAGCGACATTTCAGATTTCAACGGTAACAGAAATTCGACCATAAACTTGAACTTGTAAATAAACACATTGTATCATTCCTCTGTCTACATAGAGAGTGAGAGAGATATGTATTTAAGAGTTTGCTCACGGCTAGATTTCTCAGTGTATCGACAAGCGTTATTCAGAACAGGAGAAAATTCAAATGGTTTTAATTTACGGTGAAGCTCGAGAGTGTCTAAGAGAAGCAATACAAATTTACAAAGACAGATTTCCAGAACGTTCTTATCCATCACGTTCTACATACTCAAGTATTGTTAAAACATTTTTTGAGGCTGGTAGTTTCAACAGAAACATTAGTGTGAGACGTAAGACTGTTACTCATGAAGCAAATGTGAACAATATCATCGCAATCAAAACTCGCATGTTAGTATAAGGCAACTTGGACGTGAAACCGGTATTAGTGTGACAAGCATATTCCGGATTCTTCATTCACAATAATTTAATCCTTTCCATTTATCGCTTTACCAAGAGGTCCATGGAAGAGATTTTGAAAACCGCGTACACTTTTCTCAATGGGGTATACGGTAATATGAAAGTGATAAAATGTTTTTCCAAACAGTATTGTTTACGGATGAAGCATCCTTTACAAATCATGGTCAGGTGAACCCCAAGAACATGCATTATTGGTCGGTTGAAAATCCACGATGGTTTAGACAACTCGATAAGCAGAGACCATGGATCATAAATGTGTCTGGTGTGGTATTCTAAATAATAGGATAATTGGACCGTATTTTATCAACGGTACGCAAACTGGACAGAAGTATGCTGAATTTTTAGAACATATTCTACTAGGTTTATTAGAAGATGTACTATTTAGGGACCGTCTAGTATTATGGTATCAACACGATGGGTGTCCAGCACACTTTTCCCATATTGCAACACGTGTCCTCAACGAAAAATTCCCAAATCGTTGGATTGGGCGCAATGGACCTGTATCATGGCCGGCTCGTTCACCCGATCTCACCCTACTTGATTTTTTCTTATGGGGGACATTAAAGGGCACGGTTTATCAAGAGCAGCCCACGACGCCAGAAAATATGAAGGAACGAATAATTCCTGCATGTGCTGATATGAGACCTGAAATCATCGAAAAAGCTGTACAATCTATCGTTTTTCGCCTCACGAAATGTATCACAACGGAAGGATATCTTTTCGAACATTTATTGCCGTAATAAATGTGTTTATTTACAAGTTCAAGTTTATGGTCGAATTTCTGTTACCGTTGAAATCTGAAATGTCGCTGAAAGTAAGTTCTGCATTAATTAGCAAATTTTAGAGTTCACAGTCATTCCAAGGTCGTGCTATTAAATATGGATGAATGCACAATAATGTTTGCTATAACATACAACAACAAAAAATGTGTGTATATATGTAAAAAAACACGAGTGACCTTGAAAAAACGATTGAAAAATTACAATTTATAAAAAATGATTCTTACATATGATTCGTATTTTGAAGCCATTTAGATTACGTTAGAAACATTTTTGGTATTTTCAGAGGTAGAGGAGATATTTGGGTATCCTGTTTTAGACGAAACACCCTGTATATTTTCACTAGAGTTGTCATTCTAAAAAAAATAATTTCATTCGTAGAAATATTTAAATAGCATTTAATTGAAGGTCTCATTTTTTTCATAGATTATATTCCTTTCCTACATCATTCGCCTTAAGAACAGTAATGTGGCACTACAGACATACGAAACAATAGTAATTTGTGATGGATATAATCATCGATTAAAAATATATTTTCAATAATACGAGCTTGTATTCTGTCATTTTGAAATTATTTCAAATAAAATGGATTTCTAATTTTATAATAAAAAATATCTATTTTGTAACCGTTAGACTGGCGTTCTGGTCGCCAGTCGATTTTGAAAGCAAATATTTAATTTGATCGCGTATGCTACGTACCGGAACGGATTAATTTGTGGATTCTAAGGAAATTATTTGGATATGAAATCTATGAGACTCGAAAGGGTTAATGTATGGGGCCGGTTACTACCCCTCGTGTTCTTCGCGAATGGAAGTCGCGAAGGTGGTTCGTGCCTCCAGGCACTGGAAAGCGGAGGTGGTTTGGGCAAACTCAATAATCGAATAGCAATAATCTGGTAGACACGAGATTTATTCACTTGTCGCCGACTACAAATCTCGTGTATCGCGCCGCGTATGCAATACGCACGATCAGATATCACAGCTTTAGGTAGCCACCAACATCAACGAGACGTTTCGAGTGGTTATGACCAAATCAACGTAGAAATCTCGTAACGGACGCATAAGGAATTGCGCTGTAAGACCGTTTGGACGACCTAAGCTCTCGCACGATGAAATTAGACGGACGTCTTTCGAACCGCGGCACAGGATGACCCGTATTATTCTTTAAGTAATATAAATGTCGAAATCGACAGAATTTATAAATAGCGTCGCATCTATACGTTGTAACGTATTTGCTCTATATTCGAGCTACGATCGACGCTTGAAATGTTTATAAGAAACGTTTGTCGCCGCGATGTAAACACGCGGGTTACACGACGCTTGGAACGCGCGATTACGACGAACGTGTCCCTTGTTACGCTAACAAGGAACGACTCCACGCTTGTGTGGCCTTGGAATCTTATTCACAACACTATGTGTGCATCATTGAAATTGAGAATGAGTCTGTGTCTTTGAAATTTCTGTACTCGCGACAAGCCGCGCGCGATGCTCTCATCTAGTCGATATGCAGACGAACGATTGAGGACCGGTAGCATCACCCCCGCAATCGGCTGAGTTTCAGAGGATTGCGAGAATGGCGACCTGTACTAGACCCCGACTGACCCGCGACACCCAAGAGTTCAGACCGCAGCACCGAGGTGGACTTGGAAAGATCTCCGGTGTTCGGTAGGCCAACCTTGATCGTACTTAATCCGATCGTTTATGTACGGCGCGCCAACAGCGGGAACAGAAATTGGCCCAGCCGAATTACTCCGGGTGAGAACAACCGCTGACTACCGTTAGATGCTCACACGCTCGTCGAGAAACATCTTTGGGTCAGGCACTGCGTAGCCTTGGTCCTCGCCTCCGATATCCCAACGAGAAAGTGAGTTATAATGGATCGAGGATTTCGATCTCTTTCGCCGCGACGACCAACGACGTAGGAACAGCCGAACGTCCCAGCCGGTAAACCGGGTGGCAACGACTTCTGTCTACTCGTCAGAACCTCGCAAACACGCACAGAAACATCTTCGGATCAGGCAGAGCTTAGCCCGGGTCTTCACCTCCGATATCTGCACGAGGATGCGAGTTTATACGAACTAAATGCAAAACGACGATTTTGAATTTACGTTACGTAACGGCTCGATGCTTACCTCTTCAGATACTATTGACTTTCAAATAGAAATATGATACGTAATATTTACATCGGCTCGGTAGCCGTAGAATGAAATGGAGGTTATATTCTGAATTCTAATTACCTGTTATACTCTCAATTTCAACAATACTCTAATTCCGCGGAACACGTTTCGTGAGCGGGCGTATGGTAGATTCGATTTTACATTCTTTAATTTACAAAAATTTGTGTACGTGACTCTACGTGGAACAGCCAGAAAACGGCCTCGAGCTCCGATTCAAGCTGTGCCAGAGTGCGGTTTGCACTATCGACTCCTCGGTTTGAGGCGCGTAGTTCGCGAAGATATCTTGGACGGTTTGCCAAGAATATCTCAGGACGGTTTGCCTGTTCTAACGAATCTACCGTGTTTCGCCACCGGACCGCTCGCGAGACGTGTCGACTCGACCGATTCCAAACGTAGAGTGCCGGATCGCGCTCCTGCATCGACCTCCTTCGATCGCACGAGAGGGGATCGATGCGCGCGCATCTTAGCCGGCGTGGTGAATACGTGCTCTCTCACTTAGAACAGGATAGCCTACACGCGTCTACGCTATGGTGAGGCGCGGCGGTACGCAGCGGGTCCGATCAGTGATGCCAGAATCGTGGAACCGAGGAACTTGCCCCTCCGGTGGATCCTCCGGCTGGACCCCCCACTCTGACGTACCGTCGTCGCCTTACGTTGTTTCTTACTGCGCACGCGCTACACACAAGCGTACCTCTAGTCTGTCCGTGTGAGCTGCCTATTCGACTCGACGGCGTTCAGGTACGCTTGTGTGTAGCGCGTGCGCAGGTGTAGATCAAAAATTGGAATATTTGCGACAGTACTAAGGACCCAGGAAGACGTTCGTGTTACCTCCTAGAAGTTAGCCCCCCACATGTTGAAATAAATAATTTCAACAGTTGTGCTAGACTTTATTAATGGTGCCTACGTGACTCTGAGGCCACTTTCGAGGATTAGGCGCTCGATGCACATCTAGTGACCAGTCGAGCCATCCCTAACTTTCGTATTTATTACTGACGATGGATATTCCCAACCGAGAAGTACGGTTCTCAAGTTACCTAGCATCTTCCTCGGAGGGTGTCGGGCACGGTCGCACGCTTTCTCCAGGGCAGGCTCGCTTAGGGAAAATCAACAAGTCATCAAGCGCTGATTGGGGAACGCAGAGTTCGGCAGGAACCAATCAGTGCATCTATTCTGCATGGCAATAGGTGTCACCGTATTGACGCCCAAAAAATGGAGGATCGCCTTCACGATACAACGAAGGGTCGTCCCGAAGAACGCGACTCTCAGTCAGTCGAAGTCGAACCTTCGCTAAGTATAGATCAATGAAAGCTAACGAAGACACATAATAATATAATAGTTCTGATGGGAGAAGATCCGAGAATAGAAGGGAACACAGCAATACAGCTGTAGAGACCAAGGAACACTATAACTTTCAGGTAATGATGTACAAAGAAAGTAGAGATATTATGAATCAACAAATTTGGATGCTGGATTCTGGTGCATCTAACCGCATGTCGCCAAATCTGTCAACGTTAGAGAACGCAATCCTACTCAATTTAAGAGTGAACCTTGCCGAAGTTAATAGAAATTTGAACGTTGAGACTAAAAGCGACGTGAAAGTCATGCTGGAAACATTGGAAGGAAATAAACTGAAGCGTATGAACAAGATGGTTTGAAGAGTTCTTGTTAGAAACAGTGGTACTATATAGAAAAAAGGCTGTAACCGTATCGTTACATATAAAGGATTCGGCGGCGCATCGAGCTATCGATATTCGCGGATATCGATCGCGTGTATATGTACATACGTATATATGTATATATCTATATATCGGACCCGCTGCGTACTGCCGCGCCCCACCATAGCGTAGACGCGTCTAGGCTATCCTGTTCTAAGTGAGAGAGCACGTATTCCCCACGCCGGCTAAGATGCGTGCGCATCGATCCCCTCTCGTGCGATCGAAGGAGGTCGATGCAGGAGCGCGATCCGGCACTCTACGTTTGGAATCGGTCGAGTCGACACGTCTCGCGAGCGGTCCGGTGGCGAAACACGGTAGATTCGTTAGAACAGGCAAATCGTCCTGAGATCTTCGCGAACTACGCGCCTCAAACCGAGGAGTCAATAGTGCAAACCGCACTGTGGCACATCTTGAATCGGAGCTCGAGACCGTTTTCTGGCTGTTCCACGTAGAGTCACGTAGACAAAATTTTGTAGATTAAAGAAAGTAAAATCGAATCTACCGTACGCCCGCTCACGAAACGTATTCCGCGGAATTATAGTATCATTGCAATTTGAGAGTCTAACAGGTAACTAGAATTCAAAGTAGAACATTTACTTCCTATCACGGCTACCGAGCCGTTGTAAATATTACGCATCACATTTCTATTTGAAAGTCAGTATTATCTGAAGAGGTAAGCATCGAGCCGTTACGTAACGTAAATTCAAAATCGTCGTTTTGCATTTAGTCCGTATAAACTCGCATCCTCGTGCAGATATCGGAGGTGAAGACCCGGGCTAAGCTCTGCCTGATCCGAAGATGTTTCTGTGCGTGTTTGCGAGGTTCTGACGAGTAGACAGAAGTCGTTGCCACCCGGTTTACCGGCTGGGACGTTCGGCTGTTCCTACGTCGTTGGTCGTCGCGTCGAAAGAGATCGAAATCCTCGATCCATTATAACTCACATTCTCGTTGGGATATCGGAGGCGAGGACCAGGGCTACGCACTGCCTGACCCAAAGATGTTTCTCGACGAGCGTGTGAGCATCTAACAGCAGTCAGCGGTTGTTCTCACCCGGAGTAATTCGGCTGGGCCAATTTCTGTTACTGCTGTTGGCGCGCCGTGTGTAAAACGATCGGATTTAGTACGATCAAGGTTGGCCTACCGAACACCGGAGATCTTTCCAAGTCCACCTCGGTGCTGCGGTCTGAACTCTTAGGTGTCGCGGGTCAGTCGGGGCTAGTACAGGTGGCCATTCTCGCAACCCTCTGAAACTCAGCCGATTGCGGGAGTGATGCTACCGGTCCTCAATCGTTCGTCCGCGTATCGACTCGATAGGAGCATCGCGCGTGGCTCGTCGCGAATATAGGAATTTCAAATACAGACTCATCCGCAAAATCAGCGAAGCGAACGTAGTGTTGCGAATAAGATTCCAAGGCCACACCAGCGTAGATCCTTGTTAGCGTAACAAGGAGCTCGTTCGTCGTACTCGCGCGTTCCAAGCGTCGTTGTAATCCGCGTGTTTACATCGCGGCGACAAACGTTTCTTATAAACATTCCAAGCGTCGATCGTAGCTCGAATATAGAGCAAATACGTTACAACGTATAGATGCGACGCTATTTATATTTTCTGTCGATTTCGACATTTATATTATTTAAAGAATAGTACAGTTCGTAAAGCATCCGGCTAATTTCATCGTGAGAGAGCTTAGGTCGTCCAGCGGTCTTGCAGCGCAAGATCTTACACGTCCGTTACGAGATTTCTCCGTTGATTTGTTCGTGACCACTCGCAACGCCTCGTCGATGTTGATGGCTACCGTAAACTTGTGATATCTGAGGGTGCGTATTGCATACGCGGTGCGATACACGAGATTGTAATCAACAGCAGGTGAATAAATCTCGTGTCTACCAGATCATTGCTATTCGATTATTGAGTTTGCCCAAACCACCTCCGCTTTCCAGTGCCTGGAGGCACGAACCACCTTCGCGACTGCCGTTCGCGAAGAACACGAGGGGTAGTAACCGGCCCCATACATTAACCCTTTCGAGTCTCATAGAATTCGTTTCTAAATAATTTCCGTGGAATCTACAGATTAATCCGTTCCGATGCGTAGCTTACTTGATCGAGTTAAATATTTGCTTTCAAAACCGACTGGCGACGAGAACGCCAGTCGAACGGTTACAAGGCGTTCAATTTAAGTGTGCGCGAAAATATGTCAAATAACAGTAGAAACCGGTGACAAAGATTGCGTAAGTGACAAATACAATAAAATGCTGTGGCATAGGAGATTGGTGTATGTTTGTTGAACTGGACCTGAGATTTGTTTCGAAACAACAAAAACATATAAAAATCATATTAAGTGATAGGTAATCTCTATACGGGTTGAAACACATGAATCTATGTCGACCCATGCCTGTAGATTCTCTCAGTGGTAGCTGATATTTATTCGTGTTAGTTGATGATTTTTCTAGATATACGCGTGTGTATGCGTTAAAGACAAAGCGTTTAAATATTTTGTAGAATATATGAATATATATGAAAAGCACATAGGTATAAATGTGAATTATATCAAATCCAGTAACGAGATAGAGTTTATATAAATAGGAGTTTTACAGACGTGTTTAAAAATAAGGATATTAGACATCAAAAAACTGTACCATATAATCCGCAGAGTAACGGTGTAGCGGGATCTGACATTTTGAGTGGCGCCGTCTGCTGCCGAAAAGTAGAAATACTCTAAGCTTGGCTTATAGCAGCACACAGTGTTAACTGGTGTTGATTACAGTATAAGCTTGCAGTGTTAAAACAGATGTTAATTAAAAATAACGTTATGGAAGTTCCAATTTCTCCACCGCGTAGGAAAAATAATTTTCATTACTATTCAGTGAAAGATTGTGATAGTAGAGCGAGCAAACATTTGTTGCTCCGTTTCCACACTTTGAAATGAACTATGTCAAGTGAATTGTTGAAACTTATAAGACCTACCATTTCTAAAATACAAGAAACAATATAGTAAAGAACAGTCTATTTTAACAGCTAAAATAGCTAAAGCTAGAGTGCATGTTGAAAGATCTACCAGCGTATAAAGTCCTTCAAAATTCTTGGTTCAGTGATGCCTGATAGCATTGGTGCCTCTAATAGAATATATTTGTACAATTACTTGTGAAGTAATTAATATGTCCTCGCCAATTCTAAGCGATTAGAAATTTATGAAATTACAATTGTAAATTTAGAAGGTATATTAAAGAACAAATTTTCTTTTTTTAAATGAATTATTTGATAAAGCAAGCTTTGAAAAGCCGCTCTCCTTCAACAAACTTTCTTTCTGCATGATTTGTACCTGCCCACTTACAAGTTTCACCCATACATACAAACATTTCAAGTAAAAACAAAAAAGAAGATATCAATACAATGTTAAGACCAAGCACATCGTCGCCATATTGGATAGCTGTATACAGGGTGTCCCACGCAACTGGAACAGGCTGTACCTCCTAAACGGTTGGGAATAGAGGAAAATGTTATAAGAAAAAGTTGAATGGAAGCAGGCGGTGTATAATACGCCACTAATTTTATGCACTTTTGTGCATCGGTGCATCAGAAAAATGCAACTGCACTTTTTTAAAAATGGAAACGTACATATTTGACTGCACCAATCGACGCAATTTGTTGTGCTCCACATAAAAGTACTAAGACACTTATGTCCTAAACTTATTCGTTCGGAAGTTATCGTAGCTAAGATTGTTGTAGATTTGTGAATGATTTCGCTCTGTCGGCAATTGTTCTGGAAGATCACGTAGTGCTCCATTATAATGTTTGTAACTTTTAGTTACGATAACGGCCTAACGAATAAATTTAGGGCATAAGTATGTTACTACTTTTATGAAGAGCACAACAAACTGCGCCGATTGGTGCAGTCAAAAATGTAGGTTTCCATTTAAAAAAAAAAGTGCAGTTGCATTTTTCTGATGCATCGATTCACAAAAGTGCATAAAATTAGTTGCGTATTATGCACCGTCTGATGCTATTCAACTTTTTCTTATAACATTTTCCTCTATTCCCAACCGTTTAGGAGGTACAGCCTGTTCCAGTAGCGTGGGACACCCTGTATATTGTCGACGCCCCCATGTCAGATCCCAATAGGTAAGACGCGAGCAATGTTAATAGACGCGCTACCAAATTCGTTCTGGACAGAAGCAGTTGCGACGGCAACCTAGTGTAGGAACATAACGCCAGGAAAGGAGACAGGTGATAAGGCACCTATGGAAATATGGAACGGCAAAAAGCCAACCATTTCGTACATAAAAATATTCAGATGCGTTCCACACTTTTACTTACCAAAAAATATTAAAAAACAAGCTTCAACTAAGAGAAAAAATTGTGTTTTCATGGGATATTCAAATGACAGCCGCGCATATAGAATTTACGACCCAGAAGCCAAAACAGCATATGCAGTGAGGACTGCAAAGTTCAACGAGTCGGAGAACGGGTCCATGTTAATAAATGGACAAATTCATAAACGTATGTCACATGTAATTTATCAGGTGCTGGGGAAGAGAAGGAAATTGAGCCAGTGGCAGAGAAAGTAGAGATAGCAGAACAAGACTAAGTAATAAAACCGAAAGACGCGGACAATAGTGGTGAACCAAAAGATCCAGGGACAGAAAGAAATGAACAATGATCAAGAAGGAGGACGAACGAGATAAGAGAGGAAAGAAGAATCCTCGTGGAAATAAGAGAAAGGCTGCAATAGATGGGCGCAAGACCGTCGGAAATAGTACAGAAGAAGAGGGAATAAGCAAATGCTGTCACCCGTACTGAAAGATTTATACCAAGTCAGAAGAAAAACAAGGTAATAAGAAACAAGTGCGTATACACATTAAAGGAAAATATAGATGAATTAGGCAGCGCCTAAATTAGAAAAAATCTTTTGCACTAGTTATAAAATTGGCTACAGTGAGTGCTACGCTAACAATTGCTTGTGTTAAAAACTTCAAAATAAGTGAGTATGATGTTAAATCAGCTTATCTATATGGAACCATACCAGCACGATGTGGAAAATACTGGACCACAAAATTGACTGAAATAATGGAGTCAATTGGACTGGAGCGCATTAAACTTAACCGAAACCCATGGGTATACGTTTATCATAAGGTAACAGGAGTGGTAATTATAGTCGTGTATATGGATTTCTTAATTGTAAGCCCCAGCGATAGATGAATAGATAATATAGTAGATAAAATTAGAAAGTATATAACATTGACTGAAGCAAAAAATAAGTGTTTTTTGAATATCGAGATTACAGCAGTTAAATAATGCTATATTAATATGCTAAGGACTATATTATATTAATATCTTTGTAGATCCGCCTGTAGTAAATCAAACTTAGTATCAAGAGATCATAGGATCATTGAAGTATCCGAGTACAGGCACTAGGCCTGATATTTCGTACGGAGTGAGAAGTATAGTAATGATTGTGACACGGTCAGTATTAGCACAGATGCGGGCTGCAACTCTGACGGAGGCCGCGAAATCATATGATGGTTATGCAGTAATGATTGCTAATAATAGAATAAGTTGAAGGAGTAGAAAACAAAATTTAATGTCGTTATCTACTTGCGAGGCAGACCTATGTAATTGCGATATGCGATGGAACTCTCGAATTAAAGTGGGTTCGAGAGTTATTGTCAGATGAAAGTAGGTTTCGATAGTAAGAGGCATAGGGAGCTCAAAACGGTAAAGCAGCAATTAACTGGACTTATAAGGAGATACAGTATTTAATCGATAAATGTCACAACCACGGGTCCGGCAAGTGACACATCTTGTTCAGGTATACTATTCTTTGACTTGTGCCGAACGTAGAAAAGAACAGCGAAGCTCGAGAGGCCTCGGTCGCTGAGAAAGTGTGAAAACACCTAACCCAGTGACAAAACTTTATTTTTTTATGGAACTTTCACGAACATATTCGTGGCATTTTTCTAATGAAAATAATACCAAATAAAATATAATTGCTATGATATTTACTTGTGTAATGGACGATGAAAGTTTCGGAAAATTAATGTAAATATGATCCGAATTATACGTGTTTGGTATTATTTTAATCAGAAAAATGTCACAAATATATTAAAAAATAAGTAATAATAAAAACTTTTTTATTATTGGCGCCGTCTTTCCTTTCGCCGGAAACATTCATCGTCCATTACTCGAGTAAATACCATCGGAATTATATCTTATGTGGTATCATTTTCATTAGAAAAATGCCACGAATATGTTGGTGATAGTTCCATCAAAAAATAATAAAAAATGAAGAAGTGTTGTCATTGGATTAGGAGTAGTCTCACCGATATACCCGACTCGTATGATGTCATACTTCTCGGCGAACGAGGCCTCTCGAGCCTCACGGCCCCTCACGGGGTATAACCCGCAGGAGTGGGGATCATTCTGGGACACTTCTTGTTCAGAATTTTGTGATACTTATCAATTAAATACTGTAGATACTAACTGAACGAAGGGCCCATTGACAGAAAATACTATTTTAAAAAGAATGAGGTTAAAAGGAAGTTTATATAACTGCTTCGCGTAAGATCGGAGAAAATGGAAGCGGACGCATTGACAAAAACGTTAACTGAAGTGGTATTAACCCCTTCCCTTACGAGCGAATTTCCAAATGTGCGGTCCAAAAACGACAACAAGGTCGGTCGCGCCCGGGGACACAAACAACTTTGCTCAGCGTTCGAAACTGTACAAATCGCAAACTTCCTATGATTTGTATATACACGTGCGCGGTACAATTAACTTTGGGCCGATACCCTTGCGACACCTCTGAAGCGTCTTATCCGTGTTTGGGCCGATAACCTTGCGACGCCTCTGAAGCGTCTTATTCATGTTTGGTCCGATAACCTTACGACGCCTCTGAGGCGTCATTGTAAGCTAAGGGGTTAAATGAATATACGAGGCACTTACATGCGAATGTGGGGCCCACACACCCACACGTATGGCACTCGGGTGCACGAACAAAGGAGTCCTCGATGAGACTCAGCTCAGGTGTTTGGGTGGGCCACCGTGATGCCACATATTCATGGAGTAGTATAACGGTTATCTCTTGTTGTTTAAAAAATTAGTGTCAAGCGGTGAAAGAGTAATTCAATACCCATCACTTTTTCATCAGTTTTCGATAGTTTGTGCTATCGATAGCCATCGATGGTTCTCCACCACTAATAGTAATCTAATCTAACCGCGGAAAAGAGGTTAACCTATAAACATTGCTAAACGTTAAAGATCAATAACCATAATCTATAAATTATTTATAATAGGTATTTATAAATCTTTCTTCATTCGATATAATATTACGTAGGCGCCAACGTAACAATATTTACACGTGATATGTATTCGTTAATATTATTTGACGATGTGGTATCCCCGTAATTCAATTGATTACATACTCAATTAATAACGACAATATACGTAACAAATCAATTCTATTTTGAAACCATATTTGCACGAGACAAATAATAAACAATATGCACATTAGAACAAATAATAATGTCCATGTAATGTCGATCTTTTCCATCTGTTCTGTTGTTTTTTCTCATCACGTACTGATGCAATACCGTTTTACCTTGTAACAGTACTATTTCCGCACTATTAATACCATACAGTATTATTAACGTCACATAGAAAGGGACACACTAGATATAGAGTTACAATGTAACATTGAATAATTTTTTCGATTAAATATCTTAATAAAAAAGATGATTTCAGCATATTATAATTTATGCTAATAACTTGAATTTTAATTGTGATACAAGTGCAACTTTTAAGCATATTCGTAACAATTTAAAAAGGGACACTTCTCCTCAAATTTCGTCTACTCGTTAAACATTTTCAGTATTATTGATCTTCATCAACAGACAATTAATTATTTTTCACGAACACGGTGTACTCTCGTGTAAAACGCAAAAGTATTGAAACCAAAGGTCAACCCAAAAATAGTGAAAATAAACGTACAGTGAGAAATATAATTCCCGTAAGCGTAAACAGTCCAGTGTAACAGGTTAATTGAATTATAAACAATTGCGCTTTTCCCTATATCTGCGCAAACAAAGAGTGATACAACACCAGTTTCGGAAATAACGGTATCCAGAAAATTAATCATTTCCGTTGTTGTCTGTGTCTCGTCGAACTTACATGTTTTAATTGGCGTGTTAAAACTAGTGATGGTAGTGATTCAATACTTTCTCATGTTTTTCAAGTAATTCAGTATTCAAGTAGATATTTATGTATATGGAAAGATTGAAGCGTATTGAATTATTGAAAAGTAAAGTAATACTTCCTAAAGTGAAAAGTAAATTGTGCTTCTTAAATACACAGATAATAATTAATATGCGCAATAGATTTTAAGTCATATGAGCTAATTACATTATTTCTGTGGGTCTTACTAAGAAGTCACATAAAAGGTTTAGCAGGGTTATCTTCGACCCACAGAATACAAAAACAAATTTATTTTATCACATTACATTTTTAATAACTTTCTTTAAAAAGTAATAATAATATCGCAGGGTACTCAGGGTATCACAGGGCAACTAAAAAGATAGTTATAAACAATACTTTTATAAAATAATTGTTTTAACTTTGAAAGTATTGATATTATTTTAATAAAACTGGACTTTTAGAAAACGTGAACACTACGCTTTAAAACGGGTTTTGATGCATTGTGATACGTCGCTTGATACCCGAGATATCATCATTTAACGAGAAAGGTAATATTTTAACATTTGACTATCTTCTTCTCTCTTGCACAGTATGTCTTTCTCTCTGTCGTACTCGTACCGTAGGTTGAGACAGGTCAGTTTGTACTATTACCGTTAGTGCATAAGCACTTTCAGAAAATTATTAAAGATGGGCCATCGATACCATTCATCTTACGTAAAAACTTTGAGCGCTTATATCTCGAGAAGGGATGGGGATATCGAGATGGGACGTGTATTGGAAAGAACATCGACTCTACTAGCTTCCGTATTTATTAACGATGATAACGTCTTTGTCCTCACAATTGTGATACAGTCTATATTATACAGTATCAACAGAGGAGAAAATTTATTTTCACCAATCATTTACATTTGTCACCATCACTTTTTTCAAACCTACAAAAATAACTGGATTTTACGTCCCCGTATCACTTCTGTGGCAGAAATAAACTATAGATTACTATTTTGTGTACATCAGTGATGAATTCAAAATAAAATATAATCAATTTATAACATTATAAATTCTCTTATTTTAGCAGCAGTTGTAAATTAAATATTTATTAACATTAACCGTACCACGACTAGTCAAATGACCGGTTTCACATTTTTTATTTTATGATTTTTGACATTACAAAGATACTTCCAGTAGACATGATTAAATACATTTCTTTATACAAGCACACATTATTATAAAAATTTCAAGAAATCTAAATAAATTCAGTCTTGTAATTTTTATAAAACAACATGTACCAGTCACTTCTTCTGCTCGGTACGGTAATGTTATGCGTGAAATTTCTTTTTAAATTCGAATAATCTGTATATGTATAGATGAAATCATTTTACTTTTACTGTGGTATTATGGAAACAGAACCTCGAAACAACATCTCGAGAGGTTGAACATAGTCTTTCAACATTTAGCTCAAATTGACAAATAAATCATAATATATATTTACACTTAAAATTCGAGAACAAAAACCACTATTACGTTTGCACCAACCAAACGCATACGTTGCTTTTCCAATACGTTAGTGGGGTCTCATTTCTAGATAAATATGGTTCTTCAACGAAAATACTAAATCTAGCAAGCATTGACACAGCATTTAAGATATTGGAATATGAATGGGAGGGTGAGGAGAATAGAAGAAATGCAAAAATTACCCAGACATATTCGATGCCGCTATAGAATTGTGAACACTGTTATGTCCAGAATTGTGAAACTATCGATACCCATCCCAACGGAAATATACCTATGAAGTATAAAGATTTGATGTTTTTGAATACTCGGGATCGATAATTTTTGATACTTATGTATTCGTACACGGGTACAAGTGGAGAAAGAGGAGAACAAGAAGCCTCGCTAGTAAAAATGTTGTACCTAACTTGGTAGCCAATTGTCTTTAAATAATGCCAAACATATGTCACACACTGTACAACGTCGGTTGGCCAACAGCTGATGAATTGCCACTGTGGCGTTAGCTTACTGCGTGTAACAGAGCTGATAATCAGAACGTCTGGATGCGATACTTTTCACCGGCGAGCCATCCTGAATGCCGACAACAGTTGCCTTGGGGATTTATGAATCGTTTCTTTCTGTCACGTCCTGCTCTAGCCCGCTAAGGGACGATATAAATCTGCTCGCCCCTTTCGCAAACTTAACCCCGCGGAGGTCACAGCTTATCCGAGAGATCCATAATCTTTTCGCAAGTATGCAGGAATTTAAGGGGCTATTCTGGTTTTCAACTTTCAAAAAATCAATTTTATTGCGTTTCCTTTAACATGTTCACTGCCACGTCAGTCGTAAGTGACTGACACAATTTTTTTTACTAGAGTTCAACGTTACTTCGTAGGGTGGCAAGGGGAGTAAATCAAAATTTTGTTTGGACCTACGAATTATAAGAAAGTTAAAAAAGCAGTGATAGAAGCGTAAATCTTGACTTATTAATTATGGGTTCCATTAAAAAATTGATTCGATTTCTTGGAATTTTGTTACGTGCTGCCATGGCACTTAACGTGTTAAGCACAAGTGTTCTCGAACATACGTACAACAGGATTTGTTTGAATTCCTAAAATTAATTTAGAAATAGGCGTTGGAAGAACACAAGTCGCGGTTGTCATTTTAACGGTAAAATCACATTTTGTAATTTATAGTTACCATTGTGCAGGTGGAAACAAATTAATGTATTCAAATTTTTGCTGTGTAAATAAATTGTTTTTTACTGTTGAATGCTTAATTAATCCATCCACATATACAGTAGGTCAGGCATGTCCAGAAGTAGCTCACTTGTAGGCAAATTCGAGGGAGACGCCTACTTCTCCCGCCCGCGCGTCTCGGTCCCCGTGGCGGCCGTAGTCCTCCGAGTTCTTCAGACCCGTGCCTACCGTGGGTCCGAGAGTCGCCTCAACGCGCCACACGCGGTATATATTGCAAGCGGTAGACACGGGTCTGAGAAGCTCGGAGGACTATGGCCGCCACGGGGAACGAGACGCGCGGGCGGGAGAAGTAGGCGTCTCCCTCGAATTTGCCTCCGAGTGAGCTACTTCTGGACATGCCTGCAGTAGGTGATCAAAATGTTAAAATCACTTGCACAAGCTGACGATTTTACATAAAAACAAACAGTTTTTAAATGAAACTCTAGCTACACTGCATTCTCATCATGTTTGTATGAAGTATTGATTACATGGTTATATGATATTATTCATTACATGGTTAAAAAATGTGTTTTTCGCACTGAGGCAGTTAAAATGTTATGACCAACTGTAGTTATACTGCACATAAAAAAACGGAACAAAAATTGTTTGCACGAGTGCGTTGATCTAAACCTTCAAAGAAAATTTTATGGCTTCACTGTTCATATATAGCCGGCACAGGTTAATTAGTCCACCTGGGACTAATTTGGAACGTGAAACCGTTTGCGGTATGGAATACAAGCTCCCACCAAAGTCGCGTTTCGATCGCCCATAAATATTTCACACCCCGCAAATCTCGTCGTGGCAGATGAGATCCTCGGTGGACAGAAACTATACCGAAGGTCTTTCCGTTTTTACGTAGACGAAGTTATTAATAAATGTTCCTACGGCGACAAGTTTGCACATGATATCAGTGACATAATAAAACGAACATTGTTCATCCCAGTAAATATTAGGTCCTTGATTTTTTACCTGAAAATATTTATGAAAAATAGTATTGTTACAATTTCTGTTTCAATCGAGATAATGGCCACCAACTTCAATGATCTCTTCCCACTTCTTTGGAAGATTTGGATTCCACGGCGGAAAAGCGCAGGTTCCTTGGAGATAAAATAGTTATGCACCCAATTTTTCACTTCATCCAGATTTGTTAAGTACGGCCCTTCCGGACCGTGTTGCACTGAGAGAAACAGATGATAGTCCAGAAACATCTGGAGAGTGGGCAGGGTGGAGAAAAACTTCCCATTCTAATTCTGATATGGTCTATACAGTATTTCATCGATAACACTGTCCAACAAATTTCAACCTTTTTTATGTTTCCTAATAACTGTTGGGTGGTTCTTATAAAGTTTTTTGTGCTGATTCCGAATCTGCCCTTACTTTTTCGCCTACACGCACAGTTTTTGAGAAACATGACTTTGAAAAAAACCTATTTTTCAACTTTAAACAAATATTGTGATGTTATTATGAAAGATATTGAATTGATCTTTGCAGGGAAAGATTCCGTAGACTTTCCCGAATACAATGATATCCAATATTAATACATTATGAATGTTTAAACATGTTTAGACGATCATTAAAAACAGAGAGATACCATTTTTGCATCAATTTTTGAGAATATTTTTGAATTTATATCAAAAAATAAGGATCCAGCGTAAAATCAAACTATATCACGCGATAGAGCAGACTTTTATCTTGAGAAACCCTCCTTTGAAGTTTGCATCATAGATGTTTATACTGAACCAGAAAGAAAAATATCTACGCCCGACATGAGTTGCCGCCAGTGGTGCTCTTCCACTAACGCAGTCGTTCGTCGGGATACGGCGCGGCGTAACGGCGATGCAGTGGCTAAAAGCGCGCAATTATGTCAGCTTACTTAAACGTTATTTATTATTTACTAGTACATTTATTCTGTATAAATTATTTTATGTATTTTTTAAATGTTAGTCTTTTGTTCATAGTATATTTCATACTAAAAAGATCTTTTGTAACAAAAAAATAATTTAGTAAGTTTTCTTCTGTATTTAGTTTTCTTTATTAGCATTTCCACAATAAGCGATATTACATAGATTTTTGTATTAAATTATTTTTTGTTACAAAAGACCTTTTTAGTATGAAATATACTATGACCAAGAGATTAACATTAAAAAAATACATAAAATAATTTATACAGAATGAATATACTAATAAATAATATATAACATTTAAATAGAATTTAACATTGAAATAAGCTGACATAATTGCGCACTTTTAGCCACTGCATCGCCGTTATGTCGCGCCGCGCCGTATCGCGACGAACGACCGCGCTACTGGAAGAGCACCACTGGTGGCAGCTCATGTCGGGCGTAGATATTTTGCTTTCTGGTTCGGTAAAAACGTCGATGTTGCAAACTTCAAAGAGGGGTTTCTCAGGATAAAAGTCTGGTCTATCCCGTGATATAGTTCGATTTTACGCTGGACCCTTATTTTTTGAGATAAATTAAAAAATATCCTCAAAAATTGGTGCAAAAGTGGTGTCTTTCCGTCTTTAAGGATTGTTTAAACATGTTTAGTCTTATTATTAAACATATTTAAACAATCATAATTTATTAATATTGGATATCACTGTAATCAGGAAAGTCTACAGAATCATTTGCTGTAAAAAACAATTCAATATCTTTTTTAATAAATTCACAATATTCGTTCAAATTTGAAAAATATGTCTTTTTTCAAACTCAAATTTCTCAAAAACTGTGCGTTTAGGAGAAAATTAAAAACAGATTAGGAATCAGCGCGAAAAACTCTACAAGAATCGCATAGTGAGAATCGAAACGTTTTTTGGCTGTTGAACAGTGTTTCTAAAGTCCTAATCAGATCTTGCAATTTGCATTGTAAATTATTTTTTATGTTCAATTTTCGTTAAGAAAAAATGTTTAGCTTACATTACACAGTATCGATAACTATTAATATCTTTTCCGCAAGGAGATTTGTGCAATAAATAATTAAGGGCCCTCGTACATTTGAATTTATAATTCGTACATTCTGTTGTTTATCCTGATTAATAATGCGTAAGATGGTATGGAAAACAGATGGCATAAGAGCTACGTATGTATATATTCAAGATTTTTATTGGACTACTGTATTGCATAATCCATAGGAATTGGTATTTTGTGAGTGATTTGTTAAAAAATGGCAGTATAGAATTACTTGTTATAAATTTTATAAATTATAAAACTACGGAATTGCAAAGAATATTGTTTCTTCAGGTTACGTTCCCGACTTAATTCCGTCAATTTTAAAGTGTTTGCCTTTTCGAAAAGAGGTCCGTAAAGAGGAGACCTGGAGCTGTTTCCCCATATTTTTCGAATTTCTAAAAAAGTCCCGGTTATAGGAAAATTGCATTTGTTTAAAACATTTGGAAAATAAATGGTGAAGAAAACATTTTTTTCAAATCGAAATATTTTCAATAGATACTCTTATGTGTTCACTATAAGCTCCTAAAAACTCATTTTCCTCGGTACATTAGGTCTAGTGTTATTATGTAATGAAAAAAAGTTGACACTTTTCTTTACACGTCTGCAAAACGAATATTTTTTAACATTTCGAAAAATCCTTCGAGATTCGTTCATAGGTTACTAAAGACTACAATATATTCAAATTTGAACTATTCGACATAGGACTCGAAAAATTTTCTTCTCTTGTTTGTTCCTTGCGTTCGTGTATCACCATCGCTCGCATGCTGTCGTGCCCCGACGTCTCTGCCAATACGCCTCTAGGTCGCGCTCTGATTGGTCCGTGTTTTTCGTTAATAATTCCTTAACAAAGCCGAAACGGCCATTTTTGCAAAGGAAAATGTCGCTTCAAATGGTCTCAGGAACCTCCCTTTGAAGGAACCGTGACATTTTTGGGACACCCTGTAGAGATACACTGCGCGGTGTGTATGAAGCGCTGAAGCCGGGACAGATCAGACAGTGTGTGTGTGTGTGTGTGTGTGTGTGTGTGTGAGAGAGAGAGAGAGAGAGAGAGAGAGAGCAATAACAAGAGTCGTGCTCTCTCTTTCTAATTGACGAGTTGGTGGGCAGAGATTCTGCCTCGAGATATACATATACAGTGGCTCACAAAAGTATTCAAACGGCCTTTAAATCAGAATAACTTATTTAAAATTGCACAACTCAACTTGATATGTTCTTTTGCAATTAGAAGCACTGATTTATTAAATGGCGTGCAAGAAAGATTTTGAAAAAATTGCAATAGGTAGGCATTACATAAAAATATAACAATGGCACTTTTTAAAACTTTTTTTACTGCAGCCCGCAATGAAAATTTAAACTGTGCGTCTTGCAGACCCATGTTAGTAATACACATGCAGAAAATTTCATCGAAATCGGTTAATGTATACAAGAGCTATAAGCGGTTCCAACTGACAAAAATTGTAGTTTTTCACGACTTTTGGTCAGATTTTGCTTAAGATCCACAAATTCTTACATCTTTCGATGCGTGTCGTTTTTTCTGCGTCAATCGATTTCGATGAAATTTTGGGCATGTGCATAACATAGATCTATAAAGCGCACTATTTTTTCATATAATTCCTATCAACTGTAATTTTTAAAAATTTTTTTTGCATCTCACTTAGTTAATCAATGCTTTTATAGTTGCTAAAGAAAAAGTCAAATTATTTGTTACAATTTTTAGAAAGTTATTCCAATTTAAAGTGCGTTCGAATACTTTCGTGAGCCACCGTTTATATACATATTTATATTTCCCCTCAATGCTCTTTTCGATATATATATATATATATTGCAGGTATTTTACTTTAATGCTTAAGTATATTAAGTAACATTCATATCCAGTAGATCTTGTTTGAAGTGCTATGAAGGGTATCTGTTGGAGAAAGGCGTTGATTCAAAATCGGCCAAAATTACCCAAGACCAATTTTCCTGAAACTTTGCATATTGGTAGCCCTTTGGGTCTAACAATGCTTCCGTGCAAAAACTTTTTCCCAGGACTTCATAATTACGGTGGGGGGGGGGGGGGGTCAAAGTACGTATTTTGCGAAGTCTATTATGTGCTGTAACTTTTAATAAAAATACGATATCGACCCGGCACTGATACCAAAAAATCATAAAAAATTCAAGCTTTCCAACGGTGTATAAGTTTATTTAATTTATTTATTGCTAACATAATTTTTTCACGTTTTTCGTGTTTTTCAAGGTGTAAAAAATTCAGAAAATTTGCAATTCCCAAATAAGTATCGCCTGATTTTAACCAAAAACGCTGCATTAATAGTATGTATTTATTTAGTGATCCCTTTCGGGTCACACGGGCTTCCGTCCCATTACATTGTTTTATTTCTATCGACTTACATCTTACATCTATCTCTTCTCCTCACATTCATCCTCATTCATCTATTTTCTTTCTCCCCTCCTTACTCTCCCACTCTTCCTCTTCTACCCTTTTCTATCTCTTTCTTCCTCTAAATTTTTTTAACCATCTTTATCCCCTCCCGTCCCCTGCTAATATTTCTGTGACTCTCTCATACACGCTTTCTTCCTCTTCCTTCCACTCTCTACAATATCCCAAAACATGTTCCCATTTCTCTATCTCCACTCCGCACAACCTGCATTTCTTCTTCTCCTCTTTCTCCCCTCCCGCCCCCCTGCTAATATTTCTGTGACTCTCTCATACACGCTTTCTTCCTCTTCCTTCCACTCTCTACAATATCCCAAAACATGTTCCCATTTCTCTATCTCCACTCCGCACAACCTGCATTTCTTCTTCTCCTCTTTCTCCCAGTATCTCCCTCCTTTCATCTCGTTTCCTAGTCTAAACCTTGCCACTCTCCTCCATCTTTCTTCCTTCCAGCCCTTTGTTAGGTATTCCGGTACTTTCTCTTCTCTGATCTCCTTAAACCATTTGTTGTATCTTCCTTCTTTCGCTTTCTCCCAATTTTCGTTATCCTGCATTTCCTCCTCTCTCTTTTTTCTATCTTCTGCCATTCGTCCTCTCTTACTTCTTTTCTCTCGTTTTCCAGTTTTTTCCTGTCGCCTCTTTTCTCTATATATTTCTTCCTTTCTTCCTCCCATTTCTTCCTTTCTTCGATACATTTCCTCCTTTTCTTGCTCTTGCTTCAATCTCTTTTAGGCACTCTCTAGCTATTTCACTTCCTTTTCCATCCCTTAACTTTTCCTCGAACTTGCATGCCCTATTAGCACTCCTTTTCCTCATTTTCTCTCTTTTCACTTCTTCTCTCACCGTATACCCCGGTGCCACCCAATCTGCCCCTAAAACCCATCTCAGATACCGTTCTTGTATCGCCTCAACCTTTTTCCTTTCTGCCCATCCCCATACTTCTGCTCCGTACGCTGCTACCGGCCAAATCAGCGTATCATATAGCCAAATTCTTCTCTTCACATCATTCGCAAAATATCTTTTCCCTATTCCCCATACATTCCTCATCGCTCCCATTGCTTTTCTTACCCTTTCGTCTAACTGCGCCTCTTGTCTCCCATTCCTCTTGAATCTGTACCCCAGGTAATCTATTTCGTCCACTTCTTCTATCACTCCTCTTCCCCATTTCTACTTCCTTTTTTCCCTTCTCTTCCTACCAAATCTCACTATTTTCGTCTTTTCTCTGTTTACCTCTAATCCCTTCTCTTCTATATATTTTCTAAACTCCTCTATCATTAAATCCATTCCGGCCTCTTCCTTCGCCAACAACACCATATCATCTGCATATCGCTGCATTAATAGTACATTTCATGGCTTTTCGAATGGTGTTTATCATACCTTGGGAAAATTATTCGTTTTGAGTTGTAAAGTTAAATGTGAGTAGAAGTTGAGGCGCGCGGTCAACTACTCGACCTATATATTCATTTCAAACGTCTAAAAAGCGCTTCCTGTGATTATATATACTCTTTGGAAGCGATAGTTCGTTCTTTTATTTAAATATACACATGTTCCGTCCCAAATGGTAAATGTATTATCTTCATTTTCCTGAATTTTGTTTAAATGACGAGCTATATTTGATGTCTCTTGTTTTATTCTCTCTCTTGTTATGTTCCCTAAAAAATGAGGAACAAAATTTGACATAATAATATCTCGCACTTCTGAAATTATTCTATATACCGTAGGTTGTGACTTATTTATCATAGCTCCAATGTCTTTTTGAGACGAACCACGATATAAATGCATTAAATAAATTGCCACGTTGTATATTGAGTTAGTGCCCTCGCTTCTATTGAAACAGTATTCAGTTAAGTTTTGTAGTTCGCTTTTTTTTAAGCCAGTCCAGGTTTTTAATTCGCTGTTGTGTAATTTATCTAATAAATTACATTCATGTGGTTTATTTTCGTTGAAGTTCCATAACTGATCAATAATATTTACAATTTAATTTATTGATAACGTTGTTTCGTCTTATAAATTTTCCTATAGTGCAAGTATCGAAGATTGCTCTATACTGTAGTTTGTGATATGCCTTTTGCAACATACTGATCTTTCGTGGATTATAATATGATCATTTATCAATATTTCTGTCCTTAATCTTTTATTAATAAAAGAAAGATTTTTTCTTCAACACCTCTACAACCAAAGATGCACTTCGAATGACACCTAGGAGCTGCTTTTATTGGTAAAGTAGAGGAAGATTCAGTGTCCCTACCTCTCTCTACTGGTACTGAAGGTGATATTATACCTTGGAAGCTTGTTCCAGCTTCTTGGTCATCAGTATTTGAAAATGGAGATTCTAAAAAACATTTTTTACAAAACACTTGATTTCATTTTCCTCTCCTTCTTCGTTTTTTTTAAAGAAAAATGCCACATTTTTTGCATTTCTTAGAACTTACATTTATTTATTTCAGTTATTGCACTAATCGCGTTTACTATTAGTCACATGTACTGTCAGAAATACTGTTATTTAGAATATGCACTACACTATGTAACTTATACACTACACCGCTATTAATAAAAGAAAATGAAAATAATTCACTATTCTAACGAAATGTTGCGCACATACAAAATTCTTTTACAGACGATGGACCTTCACGACACGACAACGAAAATGAAACTGATGATTTGCCTTTGGTCTAGTTAAAAGAAATGCATAGATGTCTATCACAACAGCAGTAATCTCAAAGCGCGAAACGTGAAAAAAAGAGCACATCTCGTCAATACTTGATTTCACTCTCGAAATTCTAGATGGTTGCGTCCGAAGAAAATAATAGTCATGAAGATAATCTTACGGTAAGAGATTAATTATAAGTATACTGGACAGGTTTTAAGCTGTAATAGACAGCAACAGAGATACCATACAACAAAGTAATAAAATTAACAAAATGTTTGAATATAAAAATTGTAATCATAAAAATGTAAAATTGAATTTATATACTTTTGTGCACCCAGTTCCTCTAGTTGTTTCATTGTTTTAAATAAACTATCAATTTTGTATTCCTTTTTGTAGTTTCCCCGCGTTCATTACTTTATAAGATGTAGATATTTTTAAAAATTCATGCGGCTTTAAACTAAAATTTCAGTTTGTAAAAATTATGACAGTTATCTTAAACACTGCTGGTTAAATTTTCTTTTGTCCGCAGCTGCAGTCAGGGACTCCTACCGGTATTACAACGGTATTATCTTATTGTATTTTGGTAACCCTTATAGAAACCGAAATACTAATTCTTTCGGTTTCCCTATAATTATAATACAATTTATAATAATTTCCAAAGTACTTTTAAACACAGATTTAGAATCAGTAATATAAATATAAATATAAATATAAATATAAATATAAATATAAATATAAATATAAATATAAATATAAATATAAATATAAATATAAATATAAATATAGATATAAATATAGATATAAATATAGATATAAATATAGATATAGATATAGATATAGATATAGATATAGATATAGATATAGATATAGATATAGATATAGATATAGATATAGATATAGATATAGATATAGATATAGATATAGATATAGATATAGATATAGATATAGATATAGATATAGATATAGATATAGATATAGATATAGATATAGATATAGATATAGATATAGATATAGATATAGATATAGATATAGATATAGATATAGATATAGATATAGATATAGATATAGATATAGATATAGATATAGATATAGATATAGATATAGATATAGATATAGATATAGATATAGATATAGATATAGATATAGATATAGATATAGATATAGATATAGATATAGATATAGATATAGATATAGATATAGATATAGATATAGATATAGATATAGATATAGATATAGATATAGATATAGATATAGATATAGATATAGATATAGATATAGATATAGATATAGATATAGATATAGATATAGATATAGATATAGATATAGATATAGATATAGATATAGATATAGATATAGATATAGATATAGATATAGATATAGATATAGATATAGATATAGATATAGATATAGATATAGATATAGATATAGATATAGATATAGATATAGATATAGATATAGATATAGATATAGATATAGATATAGATATAGATATAGATATAGATATAGATATAGATATAGATATAGATATAGATATAGATATAGATATAGATATAGATATAGATATAGATATAGATATAGATATAGATATAGATATAGATATAGATATAGATATAGATATAGATATAGATATAGATATAGATATAGATATAGATATAGATATAGATATAGATATAGATATAGATATAGATATAGATATAGATATAGATATAGATATAGATTAAGATATAGATATAGATATAGATATAGATATAGATATAGATATAGATATAGATATAGATTAAGATATAGATATAGATATAGATATAGATATAGATATAGATATAGATATAGATATAGATATAGATATAGATATAGATATAGATATAGATATAGATATAGATATAGATATAGATATAGATTAAGATATAGATATAGATATAGATATAGATATAGATATAGATATAGATATAGATATAGATTAAGATATAGATATAGATATAGATATAGATATAGATATAGATATAGATATAGATATAGATTAAGATATAGATATAGATATAGATATAGATATAGATATAGATATAGATATAGATATAGATTAAGATATAGATATAGATATAGATATAGATATAGATATAGATATAGATATAGATATAGATATAGATATAGATATAGATATAGATATAGATATAGATATAGATATAGATATAGATATAGATATAGATATAGATATAGATATAGATATAGATATAGATATAGATATAGATATAGATATAGATATAGATATAGATATAGATATAGATATAGATATAGATATAGATATAGATATAGATATAGATATAGATATAGATATAGATATAGATATAGATATAGATATAGATATAGATATAGATATAGATATAGATATAGATATAGATATAGATATAGATATAGATATAGATATAGATATAGATATAGATATAGATATAGATATAGATATAGATATAGATATAGATATAGATATAGATATAGATATAGATATAGATATAGATATAGATATAGATATAGATATAGATATAGATATAGATATAGATATAGATATAGATATAGATATAGATATAGATATAGATATAGATATAGATATAGATATAGATATAGATATAGATATAGATATAGATATAGATATAGATATAGATATAGATATAGATATAGATATAGATATAGATATAGATATAGATATAGATATAGATATAGATATAGATATAGATATAGATATAGATATAGATATAGATATAGATATAGATATAGATATAGATATAGATATAGATATAGATATAGATATAGATATAGATATAGATATAGATATAGATATAGATATAGATATAGATATAGATATAGATATAGATATAGATATAGATATAGATATAGATATAGATATAGATATAGATATAGATATAGATATAGATATAGATATAGATATAGATATAGATATAGATATAGATATAGATATAGATATAGATATAGATATAGATATAGATATAGATATAGATATAGATATAGATATAGATATAGATATAGATATAGATATAGATATAGATATAGATATAGATATAGATATAGATATAGATATAGATATAGATATAGATATAGATATAGATATAGATATAGATATAGATATAGATATAGATATAGATATAGATATAGATATAGATATAGATATAGATATAGATATAGATATAGATATAGATATAGATATAGATATAGATATAGATATAGATATAGATATAGATATAGATATAGATATAGATATAGATATAGATATAGATATAGATATAGATATAGATATAGATATAGATATAGATATAGATATAGATATAGATATAGATATAGATATAGATATAGATATAGATATAGATATAGATATAGATATAGATATAGATATAGATATAGATATAGATATAGATATAGATATAGATATAGATATAGATATAGATATAGATATAGATATAGATATAGATATAGATATAGATATAGATATAGATATAGATATAGATATAGATATAGATATAGATATAGATATAGATATAGATATAGATATAGATATAGATATAGATATAGATATAGATATAGATATAGATATAGATATAGATATAGATATAGATATAGATATAGATATAGATATAGATATAGATATAGATATAGATATAGATATAGATATAGATATAGATATAGATATAGATATAGATATAGATATAGATATAGATATAGATATAGATATAGATATAGATATAGATATAGATATAGATATAGATATAGATATAGATATAGATATAGATATAGATATAGATATAGATATAGATATAGATATAGATATAGATATAGATATAGATATAGATATAGATATAGATATAGATATAGATATAGATATAGATATAGATATAGATATAGATATAGATATAGATATAGATATAGATATAGATATAGATATAGATATAGATATAGATATAGATATAGATATAGATATAGATATAGATATAGATATAGATATAGATATAGATATAGATATAGATATAGATATAGATATAGATATAGATATAGATATAGATATAGATATAGATATAGATATAGATATAGATATAGATATAGATATAGATATAGATATAGATATAGATATAGATATAGATATAGATATAGATATAGATATAGATATAGATATAGATATAGATATAGATATAGATATAGATATAGATATAGATATAGATATAGATATAGATATAGATATAGATATAGATATAGATATAGATATAGATATAGATATAGATATAGATATAGATATAGATATAGATATAGATATAGATATAGATATAGATATAGATATAGATATAGATATAGATATAGATATAGATATAGATATAGATATAGATATAGATATAGATATAGATATAGATATAGATATAGATATAGATATAGATATAGATATAGATATAGATATAGATATAGATATAGATATAGATATAGATATAGATATAGATATAGATATAGATATAGATATAGATATAGATATAGATATAGATATAGATATAGATATAGATATAGATATAGATATAGATATAGATATAGATATAGATATAGATATAGATATAGATATAGATATAGATATAGATATAGATATAGATATAGATATAGATATAGATATAGATATAGATATAGATATAGATATAGATATAGATATAGATATAGATATAGATATAGATATAGATATAGATATAGATATAGATATAGATATAGATATAGATATAGATATAGATATAGATATAGATATAGATATAGATATAGATATAGATATAGATATAGATATAGATATAGATATAGATATAGATATAGATATAGATATAGATATAGATATAGATATAGATATAGATATAGATATAGATATAGATATAGATATAGATATAGATATAGATATAGATATAGATATAGATATAGATATAGATATAGATATAGATATAGATATAGATATAGATATAGATATAGATATAGATATAGATATAGATATAGATATAGATATAGATATAGATATAGATATAGATATAGATATAGATATAGATATAGATATAGATATAGATATAGATATAGATATAGATATAGATATAGATATAGATATAGATATAGATATAGATATAGATATAGATATAGATATAGATATAGATATAGATATAGATATAGATATAGATATAGATATAGATATAGATATAGATATAGATATAGATATAGATATAGATATAGATATAGATATAGATATAGATATAGATATAGATATAGATATAGATATAGATATAGATATAGATATAGATATAGATATAGATATAGATATAGATATAGATATAGATATAGATATAGATATAGATATAGATATAGATATAGATATAGATATAGATATAGATATAGATATAGATATAGATATAGATATAGATATAGATATAGATATAGATATAGATATAGATATAGATATAGATATAGATATAGATATAGATATAGATATAGATATAGATATAGATATAGATATAGATATAGATATAGATATAGATATAGATATAGATATAGATATAGATATAGATATAGATATAGATATAGATATAGATATAGATATAGATATAGATATAGATATAGATATAGATATAGATATAGATATAGATATAGATATAGATATAGATATAGATATAGATATAGATATAGATATAGATATAGATATAGATATAGATATAGATATAGATATAGATATAGATATAGATATAGATATAGATATAGATATAGATATAGATATAGATATAGATATAGATATAGATATAGATATAGATATAGATATAGATATAGATATAGATATAGATATAGATATAGATATAGATATAGATATAGATATAGATATAGATATAGATATAGATATAGATATAGATATAGATATAGATATAGATATAGATATAGATATAGATATAGATATAGATATAGATATAGATATAGATATAGATATAGATATAGATATAGATATAGATATAGATATAGATATAGATATAGATATAGATATAGATATAGATATAGATATAGATATAGATATAGATATAGATATAGATATAGATATAGATATAGATATAGATATAGATATAGATATAGATATAGATATAGATATAGATATAGATATAGATATAGATATAGATATAGATATAGATATAGATATAGATATAGATATAGATATAGATATAGATATAGATATAGATATAGATATAGATATAGATATAGATATAGATATAGATATAGATATAGATATAGATATAGATATAGATATAGATATAGATATAGATATAGATATAGATATAGATATAGATATAGATATAGATATAGATATAGATATAGATATAGATATAGATATAGATATAGATATAGATATAGATATAGATATAGATATAGATATAGATATAGATATAGATATAGATATAGATATAGATATAGATATAGATATAGATATAGATATAGATATAGATATAGATATAGATATAGATATAGATATAGATATAGATATAGATATAGATATAGATATAGATATAGATATAGATATAGATATAGATATAGATATAGATATAGATATAGATATAGATATAGATATAGATATAGATATAGATATAGATATAGATATAGATATAGATATAGATATAGATATAGATATAGATATAGATATAGATATAGATATAGATATAGATATAGATATAGATATAGATATAGATATAGATATAGATATAGATATAGATATAGATATAGATATAGATATAGATATAGATATAGATATAGATATAGATATAGATATAGATATAGATATAGATATAGATATAGATATAGATATAGATATAGATATAGATATAGATATAGATATAGATATAGATATAGATATAGATATAGATATAGATATAGATATAGATATAGATATAGATATAGATATAGATATAGATATAGATATAGATATAGATATAGATATAGATATAGATATAGATATAGATATAGATATAGATATAGATATAGATATAGATATAGATATAGATATAGATATAGATATAGATATAGATATAGATATAGATATAGATATAGATATAGATATAGATATAGATATAGATATAGATATAGATATAGATATAGATATAGATATAGATATAGATATAGATATAGATATAGATATAGATATAGATATAGATATAGATATAGATATGCAGTGGAACGTTGCAGATTTTGCGACATCACTTTTCCGTCATTTTTTCCGGCCAAAAAGGCAGTTCGTATGGACCGGACCGCTCTCTCGTGTGACGAACGCACATTCACGAATTTCGAGAGCGCTCCCCGAAGACATTCCGTAGAATTAAAGAACCGGCGGCTAATTCGAAACGCGCGCTCCGAGTACGGCAAGTTTCAGAACGTGCCCCGTGCACCACCAACCCTTTACCGGTGCCTAGGGCGGCTCGCTTCGTGGGACTCCATCTTCGTGATTTTCTGGCCAAGCGAAGGTCCTGTGCGCACAGATGGAAGAAAGGGGCAGCTCGTACGCACGGACTGAACAACCCGTAGACGACGCAGGCCTAGAACCCCTCCAACACCGGACTTTCCGACAAGGAACTCCACGTACAAGGCCCTACCGCCGTCTCGTCCCTTAGGAAGGGGTTCCATACGCGTGGGTGGTGTGAGTGAGCCCTGGGATCGTCAAGGATACCCCGTTCGCCGCAAGGCGATCGTCAACGAAATTTCGGAAGAGTCTGGGGCCAGGGACGTTCCGTGGGAGCCCACAATTAAAATTTGCGCGCGAGACCGCCTAATTAGGGAAACCGACGAAAAGTAGGGTGGGTATAGTCGGGTAGATCGTCGTTACGGAAATCGCGAAGTATCGCTGTTTCGTTGGCTCCCATGCCGTTCATTATAATTATTTTACGCTTGGCGTTTTCTGAACCGTGCGAGTAGTGCCGAATTGCGAGGCCTAAGCCAGAGGAAGCGAGCCCTCCGTCTGGAAAGAACGGTAAGTCGACCAACAGTGATCCTTTTAGTAAATGTTACGAATTGGCTCATAGAGCTTCGCGCGAGGACGATACGCTTCCCGTTTCGTCCTCGATTTCCCCGACGTGCCGAGGCGCGTCTCGCCTCGTGTCTACGCCTCACGCCGTTTGCCGGAGTTTTGAGAGAAATTCGGATTTTGCGTTCGTCGTGTAAAGGGAGTTTTCCTCGGAGGAGCCGCGACGAAAAGAGTGAGTGTAATTTTCGAGTCGTGTAATAAGCTGTTTCGTAGATCTCGATCGCACGCTCGCACCGTTCTGTTTCCGGAATCCTCGCGACAGTCTTATTGTAATTACGCCGTACATCTGCGATCTCGAAAAATTGTATCGGCTGCGTCGAAATTTAGTACCGAAGTACCATCTACTCGCGATTATTAGAGAATTGACAACCCCGCGTTGCGAACCTCCACCCGTATGTTTCTTTGTACGAAGAGCGCAGGCTCTCGGGTCGCGGCCACGTGGCCGCTCAAATTGTAAATACTCAGGACATCGATTAAACACTAATTTCGAGACAAATCACTGTGTCATTTCTCAACCTGCGAGATCCGTCCTGCCGTAATGGCCGTCCCCGTCCTTTCTGCGTCCGAACCTCTGACCCTTCGCGAGTCGCGTAACATAGCTTGAAACTGGGTAACGGAAATTCTCGATTCGATTCTCTACGTGTAGAAAACCGTCTCGTTCCACATGGTATCCTTGGGATACCTGGCGCCCGAACATCATCCAGTAGTATCGCTATCGAGCTATCGAATCGCGTTTTGTGCCGGGAGGACCTCGTCCGTATAGCCGGCCGAGGCCCGGTCTCAGCGCCTGTAAAATCCCGGAGTTGCCTCCACTTTTGGCCCGCGGAAGACGCGACGAAAAAAAGCAACGTCACAGCAGTACCACAATTGCGATGATGCCGAGATCAGAGTAATTACCAGCATGTTTATGATAATAGATGTACTATGGTTGCCAGTGGGAAAGAATACGATATTACAATTCGCAATTTGCGACATATCTTAGGTATACAATGTTGTGATACCAATACCAATTTTTGCTACGGCTGCAGCTACGTTATAATTAACAGGCAAAAGGAAAACTGAAAAAATACTGGTTTGTATTCCGGTTTCGGTATTCATACATTTTGATATTGTAACATTTTCTATACAGCTGTATCAGTACAATACCGGTATCGAAATCGCACAAGTTCTAAGTCCTTGTAGTACATCTTATAACCCCATATGTCAAACAAAACTATATAAGAACATAAATCACGATATTACTTGAAACGAAATAATTGTTGTAAAAACACGTTAGAATTGATACTCGGGGAGATTTGGGAGAGTGTATAACGAGTGTTTAAGTATCGCGTTAGTTTGGAACGTGCTTGAATTTCGCGATTATCGCGATCTATATTCGTTGGTGACCTCCTCGATGTTATTCTTCCGAGGAGCCAAATAACCAACAATAGTTCAAGTAAAAACGGCGTGACTTTCTGGCTTCCAGCTAATGTCAGCCGATAAACACGGCGATCGGTGGATCAACGTTCAAAACGTTCAAATCAAATTCGTGTCGCGAAGGTATAGAGAGACAAATAGAACAACATACATACATACGCTAAACAGAGACAGGCGGATAAAAGAGAGACAGCGCCGCGTAGCCCAGGCATGTCCAGAAGTAGCTCACTTGGACGCAAATACGAGGGAGACGCCTACTTCTCCCGCTCGCGCGTCTCGCTCCCCGTGGCGGTCTAGTCCTCCAAGCTCCTCAGACCCGTGCCTACCGCTTGCAATATGTACTACGTGTGGCGCGTTGGGGCGAATCTCGGACCTACGGTAGGCATGGGTCTGAGGAGCTCGGAGGACTACGGCTGCCGCGGGGAGCGAGAGGCGCGGGCGGGGGAAGTAGGCGTCTCCCTCGAATTTGCGTTCAAGTGAGCTACTTCTGGACATGCCTGGCGTAGCCGATCAGCTGAAACTCTCTTGCGACGTTGGTCGCCGCCTGCCAATTCGCGTACACACTTGCTCACGAGACCTGCGAGGAGTAACTCCCTCACGAATCGTGCTGGCGAGCACTTGCTATTGAGGCGCGCTAGCGAACACTTGTCTTACGAGTCTTCGCAGCTGTCATAGTTCTCCAGTCGAGCTGTTGGACACTTGTATCAAGTATTTGGCGGCGAGCTTTGGCACGACTGTGCGACTGGAACAGATATCGTTACGAGATCGTTCCACTCGCTATAAGAGAACCAAGCCCACGCGAGAGTTATTAAACTCTGGATCTACTGAGTTTTTTAGAATAATTAACCGGTAATCCACTCTCCAGTCGAGCTGTTGGATACTTGTATCAAGTATTTGGCGGCGAGCTTTGGCATGACTGTGCGAACGGAACCGATCTCGTTTACGAGATCGTTCCACACGCTATAAGAGAGCCGACAAACAATAGCGATATACATAAATCGAGCTCTGGACTTTCCGAGCTTCGGACATATATAATAGTGCACAGTTGCGATAGCTGCTTAGACATATCTAACGCGGCTATTGCTTCAACGAACAACAGGTGTATTTTGGTGTGGTTGTCTGTAACACGGAGGACACTCTTTCCGAGTTCTGTTCTCGCAATACGCCCTGGCATACGCTTTGACGTCCCAGCGCAGCAGATACCGAGACTCGGATTGCGAAGGTCAATTTCTCATACGCCCTCGCCTTTTCTACGGCACTGGCATATTACTCGGTGTCGGAATTGGCTGGTCCAGCCACAGGTCTTGACAGGTAATTCCTAGCGCCCCCCCCCCTCCTCCGAGAGAGAGAGAGCGCGGCACAGCTAGCCAGGCTTGACCTGTTCAACCGATATAGTCGCATCGGATAGTGACTGGTTTGAACACGCTTACAATACGCCCCCTCTATATATCTCTATATATAGTCGCTTTTGTGCAAGTAAGTGGTGAGTTGGACCACGTCTTCTAGGTATGTCACAAATATACAGTCTTCTAACTCTGCGTTTTGAGCAGATTAGCTGTATTCCCCCTTCTTCGATAGCGATTATCGCAGTCAGGAGCGTACGAGAAACAGCGTCACGAACGGATATGTATCGTATCGAATAGGTGTTTTCAGACTTTCGTTCGTTATTTAATTTTCAGACGCCAACGTCGCTAGACGAGTCAAGGGACGACCCAGAGGAGACGGAGGAGTCGCGAACCGCCAAGTTCCAAGGGATTTTTTTGATATAATAAGCGGCCCACAGTAGGTGGGTCACTATCAATATAACCTCGCTGTACAACAATTTACTTTCCGTCAAAACTCCTATCTCCTCAAATTCGAGCCGCCGTTGAAAAGTCGTTGGATTGTATTATACAGTCCACCTTTTTAACAACGAGAGAGAATGACTGCAGATTTTCGCGGAAACGTGTTATACGATTAATGTATGTTCTTACAAAGTATATTAATTATTACCAACATTCAGCCAACCATTCACAACAAATGGCAGCAGAGTGTGGTTTCAACAAACCACGTGGGCTGGCATATAATGGAATACACCATAATGACGGAGTCATGCATTTCGAGAAGACACATAGATTTATTAACACTTTGATCGCCATGTCACCAATATCTGTTTGACGGAATTTTTTATAGAGAAATGAAAATTAATTTTTACGTTGATAGATTGAGTGTACAAAATTTGCCTACGATCAGCGAAATGGAAGAGATTTGACATAGTAATTAATATCAGAAAATAAACTTCTTAATGCAAAGGTAAAAAGAAACAAACCTGAACCCAGTGCTAATAAGGGCATCTTTATAGGCTACTCCGATGAAAGCAGATCATACAGGATATACGATCCAGAACTGAAAGAGACATGTAGAGGAATGTAAAGTTCAACGAGAAAGAGAAAGCTACAGTATTATTAAAGGACGGAAGAAAAGAAAAAGAATTTAGAATGTTCAGAGATGTTAGAAAGTGAAAATATAGAAAAGAATGATGAAGAAGGAGAAGATTCAACGCTGGTACAAGAACCCAAAAAAAAGAAGCAAGATGAAGATCTACCCCAAGAAGAAAATAGACAGAAGAGAACAAGAAAACCAAAACCACCACCGGAGGAAATTAGAAGATCAGAGAGGATCCAAAACAGAAAAGAACAGACGAATCCAGTAAGGCAAGATGTGACTTTACCGACAAATTACAATAAGGCTATTCAATCAGAAGAAGCAGAAGAATGGAGGAGAGCTATGACAGGAGAATTAAAGTGCATGACAGAAAGGGAGTGTTGGAAAGTATATACATTTGTATTTGGCGGTATGTGAGTGTGAATGTGTTGCCCTGTGGTATGTATGTATGTAATGTATGTGCCCGAGAACAACGAAAAGTGTTTCTGACTGCTGAAAAATAATAAAATACAGAATATAATTTGGTTTGTTGACGTATGTGAATAAAGATTCATGCAACTGGAAGAAGGGATGACGACAGCTAAGAATACATGGGTCTTCACCACGAAAATGGGTCCGGAATCTGAATGAAAATATAATACGAGATTGGTTGCGGTAGGATGGCAAAATGGTCGTAGAAAACGAACAGGCATTTGCGCCTGTAATAAAAATGTAGACAGTAAGAACACTCTTAGCATTAGCAACCATTTACATTTTCAGAATTCGACAGTACGACGTAAAGGCAGCTTATTTACGCGGACAAATAAGAGAGGAAGCATATATGGAGCAGCCACCTGGATTCGAAAATGGAAGAAGAGGTTTGCAAATTGAAAAAGGGAATCTATGGTTTGCAACAGTCTGGAAAATCATGGAACAAGAAGCTGAACAAGGTTTTAGGGTTAGCAAAAGTAAAGGAAGATCCATGCGTGTACATTAAGGCTAAGAACGGCAAAAGTCCTTGTTCCGTTCTAAGACGGAACAGATGTTTCGCTACATGCCAACATCTGCATGGCAGACTTCGGTTTACCCTTAGCCTGTCATTTTTCCAATTGCACTATCAATTAAGGTACCGGCTCGGGCCAAGGTTTACAACACCCTACCGGTCCCACCGAGTGAGGATACCACGCGTCCACTTCGAATTCTCCCCTATACCCAAGGGGGTGAGATTGCTCGGGGAAGCGCGCACTAGGTTATCCTCTCCTTCGCAAAGGTAGGCGTTGACAAGTTATTATAATAACCAATGAAAGACAAAATAGAAGTCAGAGATTCTTGCATCCCACCCACAGCGGTCAGCTGCAGCGAAACACAAGCGATAAAAGTTATTCTGCTCACAACGTTTAAACAAGTCGTATCAAGTCAAAGACTCAACTTCCGCGCGACCAACCGTTACAGTTCAGTTTTCACAATCACAAGTATTTTTGGTTAAACCTTTTTTTGGAGGACCAATTTTTTTAAACTTCTTTTATGCAGTCCTATAGATTTCGACGAGAAAACACCGAAAATCGAAGTCTTATTGCCAGAATTTCATTGGTTCAGAAGTTATACGCGTGTTAGTTTGAGCAATTTTAAGCCTGTTTGACAGGTTAAGGGTGCGCAGGAGCCAGAACAAAACTTCGAGTTGACTTCAGCGGCAGTTGCGGAGAAATAAGGAAGCTCCCGGACAAGGATAGAGAGAACCTTGTTTCTCCTATCGGGCTGTGACAAAGATGGAGATATGTCACTCGCAGGAGAGACAAAGACAGATAGATAACCAAGCAGCTTGATTTTTCGATGATTTTACTCCCATTTCCTGAAGCGAAAAAGCAAAATTTTTTCACAGGACTTTTTTAAAAAAATTCTTTGTTCTATTCCGCGCCCCCCTAACATCGCTCGTTTTTGGAAAAAGCGTACAGAAAAAGGTTTATTCTATAAAAACGTACTGTTTTGTTTTTTATAAAGTTTCAAGAGCCAAGTTGCCAAAAAGGACAACGTACAGGGACGCGGAGTAGAACAAGGAAGTTTATAAAAAATGTCCCGTGAGAAAATATAGCTTTTTCGCTTCAGGAAATGGAAGTAAGGTCATCGTTATGAAATTGGGGATTTATATGCAAAAGGGCTGGCTGACTTTCACGCTGTCCACCGTAGCGCTGATGTTGTCTCCTCTGCTGTTGTGTCGATTGTCTAAAAATGCTTTTCAGCATGGTTCGGTAGCGTAAAACTAACAAGCCCTCGCGCTGGTACATACAATTACTCAAATAATTGATCACACACAATTTATATCAGTATAACTTTTTCATGAATGGACCAAACGACTTCAGTTTCTCTGTAAAGCTAGAAGGATTAGTTTAGCAATTGACGTCTAACAATAAACATGTTGAAAAAATGCATTTGGTTGGAATTGTGAAAAAAAATAATAAAAGTATATGTATGTATTGACTTTATTGCATTCCCTTCGAGATTACACGGCTTCCCTTATGTACTACGCCCTTACTTACTGCGCCTTATATATACTAAATGCCACAATATAGCACTAAATATAATTACCGCAACATATATATATATATATATATATATATATATATATATATATATATATATATATATATATATATATAAATACACCTCTTCGATTCCTTCTTAACCTAGACTTACACTAAATCTACATTTGCGACGTATTCGAGATCGAGCCAGAGAGAGACACACTTATCCCACACTCATTCATCCATTCATTCCCGACTTCCGCCTCCGCCTTTTCTCTCCTTTCACCTCCATTCGCATACTCATTCATGCTCACCTCCCTCTCGCCCCCCTACCCTTGTCTCGCCCTTTCCAGGCTTTTCAGCCACTGTTCTCCCTCTCCTTCCTCCCCTAAAATTGTCCCTACCACCTCCTGCCAGCAGCTTCCTATTCCCCTCCTCCCTCCACATCTATCCCATATATGCTCCCAACTTTCCTCTTCTTCCCCGCACATTCTACATCTCCTTTTCTCCTCCTCCTCCCAGTACCTCGCTTCTCTCATTTCGTTTCCCATCCTAAACCTTATCACCCTGTTCCACTTGTCCTCACTCCATCCTTTCTTAAGGTATTTCGGTATTTCGTTTGTGATTACCATCTTATACCATTTGTTATATTTTGATTCCCTTATTCTTTCCCACCTCTCCTCCTCCTGTATCGCACTGTCCCTCCCTTCTAGTTCCGCATACTCTAGATTCCCTTCCAGCCTCCTATTTTCCATCTCTTCCATCTCCATGCCTCTATCTCTAAAGAACCCTGTTCTCTCCTCCTCCCATTTCGACCTTTTCCTATTTTTCATTCCTCTTTCCCTTATTTCCATCCAACATTTTCTCGCTATTTCATTTACCCTCTCCCCCAACATCATCTTCTGCTCAAATTTCCAAGCTCTTTCCCCTCCGTTTCCTCTCAACATTTCCCTCTTCACCTCCTCCCTTATTAAATACCCAGGTGTCCTCCATTCCAGTCCCATAGTCCATCTTATCCATCTTTCGTGCATCCTTTCCATCTCTGTCCTTTCTTTCCACCCCCAGATTTCCGTCCCATAGCTCATCACCGTCCAAACCAACCAACCTATCGCATAGCCATAGCCTTATTTCCCAGTCTTTCTCGAACTTTCTCTTCCCAATCCCCCATACTTGCTGTAACACTTTTCCTGCAGCTTTCACCCTCTCTCTCACACACGCTTCCTGTCCTCCGTTGCTTTGCAATGTGTATCCTAGGTATTTAAAACTCTTTACTTCCTCAATCTTTCTCCCTTTCCATCTCCAGTCTAACTTTTCCATCTCCCCCCGCCCTTCCTGAATCTCATCATCTTCGATTTCCCCGCATTTAGTTCTAGATTTTTTCGGTGTAAGTAGCCCTCTAGTCTGCCCACCATGGCTCTCATACCGTCCTCCTCCTCCGCTAGTAGCACCATGTCGTCCGCATATGCTAGGGAGAATACTTTTCCCTCTCCTAGTTTTACCCCCCCCCCATCCTTCTTTTGCTAGTTCCCCTTCCAGGTCTGCTGTCACTAAATTGAATAGGTAGGGACTCAGCGGACAACCCTGTCTCACTCCCCTTGCCGTCCAGAAGCACTCCCCCACCCTCTCCCCTATTCTAACCCTACTTTTCGTTTCTCGCAATATTTCTTCTATTCTCCTCCTGAGTCCCTCTCTCACCCCCCTTTCTCTCATTGCTTCGCATATTACCCCCCTATCCACCGCATCAAAGACTGTTCTCAAGTCCACGGAAAATGCTACCATCTTGCCTCCATCCCTCGTTAATTGCTTGTTTATTAGGTAGTTCATGATATAAGCACTCTCCGTGGCCCCCATTCCCTGCCTAAACCCCGTCTGGTTTTCAGGAATCATTCCCTTCCTTTCCATTTCCTCTCTTAGCCTTTCCGCTAGTACTCCCACGTAAACCTTGTATAGGGTTGGCATTATTGATACCCCCCTAAAATCCTCCACTCTCCTCCCCTCCCCCTTCTTCCGAATCGGGACAATGGTTCCCTCTTTCCATTCTTCTGGCCAACCTTCCCCCTTCTATACCCTGTTACAAAATTTCCATACCCACTGTGTCACCTCCTCACCCCATATCTCCATTCCTCATTTGGAATCCCGTCCTTCCCCATCGCCTTCTTGTCTTTCAGTTTCCCCACCACTCTCCTTATCTCCTCTAACCCTATTTCCCTTCCTTCGTCTATTCCTCTTTCTCTCCCTGACCCTCTTACCACCCTCTTCTCCAACCCCCCCAGCAGTCCCATAAAATAACTTGTCCATTCCTCCATATCAATTCCGTCAATCCCTACATTTCTCCTCTTCCTTTCTCTGTGTTCACCATCTCCCATACTTCCTTTTTGTTTCTCAATCCCTCTATCTTTCTTATGATCTCTTCCCTTTCCTTTCTCTTTTTCTCTTCACATAATTCTTTATACTCTTTTCTGCTCTTTCTATAAATTTCTGCTTTTATCTTCCCCTTCCTCCATTTCCTTAACCTCTTTCTTACCTCCTTCTTCTATCTTCCGCACTCTTCGTCCCACCATCCCCGTCTTTTCTTATGTTGTTCCTTCGTCTCCATCCTCTCTATCGTTTCCCTTATTTCTTCCGCTCTTGTCGCTAACTCATCGTCTACCCCCATATTACCCGTCTCCCTCCAACTCATTCCCCTCCTGAATCCCTCCCTCCCTTCCTCTGACCTGACTCCTCTTGGAGTTTTTTTCTTATTCCCATTTCCCTTTCCTCTGTCTCCCCTTGTCCCTTTTATCCATGCCACCCACGGGTGGAGATCTGAGTCCACCTTATCCTCTATTATTATTTTTTCTATCCTGTCTCTAACCTCTAAATCCCCTAGCACAGAGTCGATTACCGTTACCCCCCTTCCTCCTGTATACGTAAATTCCCCTTCCTCGTCCCCCCTCAAGCATCCGTTCAATATCCCCCACCCTACTCCCCCCAGAAAATCTATCAACTGTTTCCCTTCTCTGTTCACCTTGTTATCCTTAGACTTTCTCTCTATCTCTTCCCCTCCCTCTCCTACCTCTAGCCCTCCTAATTCACCCGTTCTGGCATTGAAGTCTCCTCCTATTAACGTGTGCATTCCTTGGTCCTGTTCCTCTACCCACTTCCTTATACCTTCCAGTTTTCTCTCCATATCCCCATTAACGTATACCCCTACCACTCTCCATGCTTCTCCACGAACCTTCACCGTTACCTGCATTAGTCCGTCCATTTCCCCACTACCATCATCCCACTCCTCTGCAACCATCTCCTCCCTTACTCCTATCATCATTCCCCTCATTGCCCTCCCTTTTTTATTCCTTCTTTCTGCCGGTTGCATCTTCCACTTGTACCCATTCGGTAGTTTCTCTCATTTTTCCGTTCTCTGCTCCCCTTCTCTCTGCTCCTTCTCCTTCCGTTCCCCTCCTGATTTACCGTCTCATCCCCTCTCTCCCTTACTCCCACATTCGCTTCCCCCTTTCTTCTTCCTCCCTTTTTCCTCTGCACCCTTGATTTCTTCCCCCTTACCAGCTCATGTCTGTCCTCATTCCACATCCACCACACCCCCTCTATTTGGATCTTACCGTATCCTACCCACACCCTACTCCCCTTCCCCCTCTTTTCCGCTGCAATCTTCTTCAACTCCCACTGCATCTTTCTTTCCATCCATGTGTGATCATCCTCAATTATTTCAATCCTTTCCCCCATAATTTTCCTTTTCTGCTCCATATTTCCTAACCTCACCACTATCATCCCCCTGTCTCTTCCCTTCTCTCCTCCCACTTTTCTGACCTCCCCTATTTCGATCCCCTTCTCTATGCCCTTTAGAATCTCTACTGCCTCTTTCCTTAGACTTTTCTCCCCTATCTTCATATTCCTTATTAGAATATTTCTTCTTCTCTCCTCCCTCTCCTTCATATCCCATTTCCTTTCCACCATTCTTATCCTCTCCTCCATATCCCTCTCCCCCACCTTCCCCTCCCATCCTACTCCCCCTTCTGCTATTTTCTTCACTTTCTCTTCCAGCTCTCTGTATTTTCTCTCAGCTTTCCTCTTCCTTCCCCTCCTTTCTCTCTATAATACTTAATCTTTCCCCTAACTCTTCCAATCTCTTGATCATTTCCTCTCTTTCCCTCTTCCATTTCTCCTCTCTTTTTCTTAGTTCATCCACTATCCTCTCGATCTCCCCTCTTACTTCCTCCGTCAGGCTTTTTACTTCCCGGAACGTGTCCCTTATTTCTCCCCTTATTGTTGACAGCATCCTCTCCATTTCCCCCTCACTCTCCTTTAATACATTCTTCCCCTGCTCTTCTCTGTCTTCTTCCACAGGTGATCTTTTCGTTATTTTACTTTCCCTAAACCCACCTTCTTTTCCTTCCCCTTCTTCTCCGCCTTCTGCGTCTTTCCCTTCCCTCCTTCTTTTCCACATGTCCGCTATATTGCCATCACTTCCCATGCTTCTAGCCCTTTCTCTACCTGTATTTTCCTGCTTTGTCCCCCTTTTCACTGCTTCTAGCCATTTCTTCTCGCCTTTCTTCATTCTTTCCTCCCTATCACTCATGCCGCTAATGTCACTGTTCTGCCTTATCAGGCAATATCCTTTTCCACTCTATTTCCCCCTTAAGCCGCCTGATGTCTCTACTTTCTCCCAGTTCTCCTGTCGCCAATTCTTCAGCCTACTCTCACTAGATAACCTCACTTTTCTACTTCACTTTTCTTTTCTCCTTTCCTCTATCTTTCCCTCACTCCCAACAGCCACTCACTTCCACCGTTTCCCCACCCACTCCTCTCCTCTTTACCACCTTCCTTTCTTCTTTTTCTACCACAGCACCCTTTCACACTTCTCGATTTCTCTCTCTCACTTATTCTCCTTTCTCACACCAATCCCACCGGAAACGGAAGCCAAAATAATAAAAGTGATTATTACAACTTTTTTATCTGGGCCAATAACGAAAATTTAAAAGATGTATTTTGTAGATTCATATAAGTTACATACATGCTGCAATTTTAATCGAAATTGGTTTATTGGTTTACAAGTTATAAACAATCAAATGTGGTAAAAATGGCAGTTATAGGCCGAAATCGAGAAAAATTGCAATTTTTACTACATTTGATTGTTTATAACTCGTAAACCAATAAACGAATTTCGATGAAATTTGCAGCATGCATATAACTTATATGAATCTACAAATCATTTCTTAAATTTTCGATATTGGCTCACGTAAAAGAGTTGTAATAATCACTTTTATTATTTTATTTCACAATTCTGACTGAATTCACTTCTTCCGTCAATTACCAAACTAATTTGGTAATTACAAAACTAATTCTAGCCTAACAGATAAACTGAAGTCGTTTGGTCCATTTATAAAAAGGTTATACTGATATAAATTGTATGTGATCAATTATTTGAGTAACTGTATTTATATATGGTATATATACTGTAGCGGATAACAATGCTCGGGTTCAATCAATAATAACGCCTATTATCTTCGAGTCCCTCAATTGCGATTTTTTATTTTTCTTCACTTTTCTTCACTTCACGCACATACTCATACCAACTTTCACTCATCGTCAGTCGTGCCACACGCTTATAACCAAACACTCTTCGTCAGTCGTGCCACAATACCAATTCTTAGCAAACATTATGTACATGTTAAAGTGACTTGCATGAATTGCAATAATTTGAAAAGATTGTCTTTTACGAAAATTAAAAAGAAGATAATACTTGATAATTTATAATTGTATACTATGGAAATAATAATAGAAAATAAAATGTATTTATAAGAAAGTTTTATATTAAATACGCATAAAATATGCGTAATTTTACAAGAAAACGGGGTTGTATAGATACAGGGAAATGTTTATTTTGTTATAAAAGTATTATTACGAGAAATTATCTAATTTGGAGAAGGCGGAGGAATGCCTTTTCGCACGATTATTGACTAAATAATTTTATTCGGCGAGAATTTATCCGACGAATAAAGATCCTTTTTATATTCGTAGCATCAAATAAAATTGTCATCTTTTATCTGTATCTTTATTCAAAGGCTTCGAATAAATCTTCATATAACTTTTGCCAGTTCAAACAAACGCGTTGCCGAGCGTCTAGTACCGAACCAGCGACCGATCCACGGCATACAATATATAGTAAGCAAATAACGAATATGAAGCATTATTGACAATCTGAATTTTTATGCTTTTCATATGAATAAGTTGTAGAGATTATCCCGATGAAAATGAGTCTAAACACGACACCATTCGCACTATTTTAAATAATATTCTCATTTTTATCATTACATCACGTATCAATAAAAAAGGTTCGATTACACTCGAGTTTGGACTCATTTTCATCGGGAGAAGCTTCTCAATTCATTCGTAACATTTTTATGAAAGTATATTGAAAAATGTAAAAGTTTAAATTTTCATTCTTGCGCATTTCCCCACCTGCGTACATTGTATGTCACGCCGTTGATCGGTCGCTGGTCTTTAAAGTTCGGCGCTCGGTGCTCGGCGCTCGAGTCTCGGTAAGTTATTCGAAGTCTCCGAATAAAATTGTATTCGATGTAGCGAATGACTGCGTTTCGACTAGGAATGTGCGGCGTGCGGGCCGCCCGATTCTCGGGCGCTCGAATGGTTGGTTCGAGTCGCAGAAAATCGGGCGGGTTCGGAGAGAATCGGACAAGTTCGGGCGAGCGAGTTATCGCGATACCCGAAATTCAACTCGACGTTTTTATGAAATAGATACTGGTTATAATGATATTTTTTTCATAACTTATAACGTAATTTTTAATATACTTGGTTTTTTAAATAATTACATTTGGTATATTTATTCGACCAACATGTGCATGTTAAATTATTCTAATGAAAATAATAAAATTACTAAGTAAAAAATATTTATTCCACAAAGAAAAAACGTAAGTCCTTGAATAATCTCGAAAAACCGTCCGAAAAAGAGGTTTTTATTTTTTTTTAACTATACCCTATTATAAATTAATTTCCAGGTCTATCGCTCTTCTGCTTCAATAGAATATCTATATTTTTCGGATCCTTTTTTTTTACAACCAGAGTTTGCATCTAAAAAATCGAAAAAAATGATCAAATATGTGGTACCATATGCTACATGTGTCAGATTTTTCTGAGAATGTTGCGATGCGACTAAACTGGTGAAATGGGGAAAAAAACCGTGTTCTCTTTTACCCCCTGTAACTACCCTTATAGACAAGCTGCCGGGATAAAACTTAGTACAGAGGTGTCTTTATTGATAAGCTATCGAATGAGTCATCTCCAATCATGATCCGCTCAAGGACACTTTTAACCATCTTATCCGGTACCGAGACTCGAGCGCCGTTTTTCGAGACCATTCAAGGACTTCAGTTTTTTCTTTGTGGAATAAATATTTTTTACTTAGTAATTCTAGGATTTTCATTGGAATAGTTTAACATGCACATGTTGGGCGAATAAATATACCTAATGTAGTTATTAAAAAAACCAAGTATATTAAAAATTATATATATAATCACAGGAAGCGTTTTTTCCACGTTTGAAATGAATATACAGGGTGTCCCAAAAATGTCGTTCTTCCTTGAAAGGGGCGGCTCCTGACACCATTTGAAGCGACATTTTCCTTTGCAAAAATCCCCGTTTCGGCTTCGTTAAGGACTTATTAACGAAAAACACGGACCAATCAGAGCGCGACCTAGAGGCGTATTGGCAGAGACGGCCGGGCAGGACAGTATGCGAGCGATGGTGATATACCGCGGACGAACGCAAGGAACAAGCAAGAGAAGAAAATTTTTCGAGTCCTATGTTTGATAGCTCAAATTTGAATATGTTGTAGTCTTTAGTAACCTATGAACGAATCGCGAAGGATTTTTCGAAATCTTAAAAAATATTGGTTTTACAGACGGGCAAAGAAAAGTCAACTTTTTTTCATTAAATTACAAGACTAGAACTAACATACCGAGGGAAATGAGTTTTTAGGAGTTTATAGTGAACACATAAGAGTATCTATTGAAAATATTTCGATTTGGTTTTAAAAATTCGAAAAAAACGAGGTAACAGTTCCAAGTCTCCTCTTTACGGACCTATTTTTTAACAGGCAGACACTTTAAAATTGACGGAATTGGAATTATTTTAAAACCTTGCTTACCTTGGTTCTCCTGTAGAGCCCCAGCGAGGTGAAAATGATTCCTGTATTCACAAATTATTCTGCGTGCAACACTGAACCTGCCTACTCGTTAAATTCACAAGAGCATTTTAATTATTCGCTCTATGAAATTATCGAGCAGAAGGTGTCAATGTTCTTTCACTGCACGATCCGGCCCACATTGTTAATTTATTCACGATCACAATAAAACTATTCACATATATCCATTGGATCCACAAACGTAGAAAGAAATCCACACATATGGTTCACAGAAATCCACATATCGCGCATAACTAGTTCACATTTGATGCACGTAAATCGACTGTTTTGACTGCCCGTCCACGAAAGACCGTCCGTAAAAACCGTCCGTCCATGCTCGCGATCGTAGGAAGACTAGTTTAGGACAGGTGGCGAGGTTAACGGCCTTTCAACACCACGACCGCCCCTAAGCAGAGGGTCTGATGGATCCGCGTGTCCCAGCAGGTAATAAACCAGGAAAGCGCCTTGACTTCTGGTGGCCAAACGAGTATAGTAGGTCAATAAAATGCTAAAAGTTTTAACGAACAGTAACGGCTTTTTGGGAATATTGCTACTACCCTTTCTTACACCGGTATATCGAATAACGGTATTTCGTGCTAATTTGCAACTTCGTGAAACCGGTATTTGCTAAGGTAAAATACCGATATTTTCGGTATTAGCTATAAATAGTGAATATTTGTTTGGGGCATCTGCTCTTACTTGAAATTTACAAATTAATTTTTCCAATAACGAATTCGATTTAATATCAAAAACTGTATTAGCTCTGCTAAATGCAATAATAAATTTTATGCTGCAATCACTGAAATATCAGGACACGCCACTGTCCGAGGAACTGTAACAGTGCATTGAAAGTTCGTATACAGGAAAGGCATAGCGAACTAGAAAATATTTTAAAGTATTTACATAATTATAACGACTGTAAAAAAGAAAACGAAAAGGAAGAAAAGAAGCTAACAAGATCAAATTTAATTAAGTTCGTCGTCAATTTCCACAAAAGCATTTATGAAAAGCAAACACAGACCTATCCAGAAGAATTCGCCTGTCCTAAACTAGTCTTCCTACGATCGCGAGCATGGACGGATTGTTTTTCACGGACGGTCTTTCGTGGACGGGCAGTCAAAACAGTCGATTTACGTGCATCAAATGTGAACTAGTTGTGCGTGATATGTGAATTTCTGTGAACCATATGTGTGGATTTCTTTCTACGTTTGTGGATCCAATGGATATATGTGAATAGTTTTATTGTGATCGTGAATAAATTAACAATGTGGGCTGGATCGTGCAGTGAAAGAACATTGACACCTTCTGCTCGATAATTTCATAGAGCGAATAATTAAAATGCTCTTGTGAATTTAACGAGTAGGCAGGTTCGGTGTTGCACGCAGAATAATTTGTGAATACAGGAATCATTTCACCTCGCTGGGGCTCTACAGGAGAACCAAGGTAAGCAAGGTTTTAAAATAATTCCAATTCCGTCAATTTTAAAGCGCTTGCCTGTTAAAAAATAGGTCCGTAAAGAGGAGACTTGGAACTGTTACCTCGTTTTTTTCGAATTTTTAAAACAGTCCCGGCTATAGGAAAATTACATTTGTTTAAAACTTTTTCAAAATAAATGATGAAAAAATCATTTTTTCCAAATCGAAATATTTTCAATAGATACTCTTCTGTGTTCACTACAAGCTCCTAAAAACTCATTCTCCTCGGTACGTTAGTTCTACTGTTATAGTTTAATGAAAAAAGTTCTTTACACATCTGTAAAACCAACATTTTTTAAGATTTCGATAAACCCTTCGAGATTCGTTCATAGGTTACTAAAGACTACAACATATTCAAATTTGAACCATCGGACTTAGGACTCGAAAAATTTTCTTCTCTTGTTTGTTCCCTGCTTTCGACCGCGGTGTATCACCATCGGTCGACTTCTGTCGCGCGCGGCCGTCTCTGCCAATATGCCTCTAGGTCGCGCTCTGATTGGTCCGTGTTTTTCGTTAATAACTCCTTAACAAATCCGAAACGGCCATTTTTGCAAAGGAAAATGTCGCTTCAAATAGCTGCAGGAACCTCCCCTTGAAAGGAAGTGAGACATTTTTGGGACACCCTGTATACAGATAGAATATTAGATAAGTATTGCTACGAATACGGCACGATAGGGGTACCCGTTATATCGTCGCTGCCCGAGCGACGAGTCGTTTCACGAACATCGAACCAATCAGAGGTGTCAAAGATAAGTATACTGCCTCGGTGCGTAATGTTTCTCCGTAAAGTTGCTGCGGCGGCGCCTGCAGCCGTTTGAGTCGGGTCGAGAAGTGAAATCGGAGCGAAGTCAGAGACTTCGGCCAAAGAGGACGCATGAGGAACTTTCCCGATGGGAGAAGTGTGGACATAAAATTGAATTGCGAATTTGAATTTGAATGTTAAATGTTGTGAGCCGCCAATTTCCCCAGGTTTTTAAAGCTGTAGTTTTCCCTGGGCCAAGAAAGTTGCTGGATCGTGGAAGAAATGAGTTGACACTATCTCTTTTGTAACAGACCTTGTCTGTTACGAAGCCATAACCGCACCACACCGCTAGTCACGCGCGCCGCAACCACATGGTCGCGATCCCTATCGCGATTCTCGACGCTAGAGAGGAGACGTCGCGTACATATAACCCGGTGCACGGAATTGTTAATGCACTGGAATCCGGACCGCTCTGAGAAATTGACCTGAATCCGGACCGTCTAGCACACCTACCTGTCCTCTGATACCGTCATGACATTCCAAGTAAACATACCGAAAACAGCATCACCGACGCAACCGTCACCGAAGGATTTCCACCGTAAGTCTCACCGCACCGCACCTCACCGTCTCAAAACTCCACCGAACAGGGAGTACCCTGTTCTTTCCCCCCACCGACCGTCTCCGAGCAGGGCGTCCCCTGCTCACCGGCCATCGCGACACCGCGTTTTCACCAGGTCCGCACCGACCCTCCGCGACGCGAACCCCGATACCGCGAACGGCAACCCACGTATAAAAACAACACAGCACGAGTACTTATTTCAAGTACCCTAACCTCACCGCTCCACACCGACCGTTCTCCCCGCCGCGAACCCTGGCTCGACGAGCTACTCGACAACGAGGAGAAACATCGCCGAGACGGAAATATCGTTACTGCGACAACCCGAACCCTTACACTCTTTAGTTTAATATATGTATATACATACATGTTAGCGACAGTTTGTTTTGGGGAGAAATCGAAGGCAGACAGCCCGACACTAGTCCGCTTTCGGTTAATTTATGGTAGGGTCGGGGGTTCGCATAGCCTCTTGAAGCCGTAGTTCCTGTCGACGGACAAACCCCAGAGGATGTCTGGCAACTCGAAGTTGTCCAGGTACTTGATGGGGCGCATTCGTTGACACATGTTTGGAAATTTGGGAACCTTTGAGCATGGCAGGCGACCCGACGTCGTACTGCTGTCTTAAAGAACAAAGATAGTTTTTATGAAGGATCTGGCCACAGAGTGGGGAATGCAAGGGTGCCTTCTGGTGAGAGGACTGTGTTGGACCGCTCAGCACTTACCCCAGAACCGTGAAAGAGCAGAGTCGCGATTCATAATATCTAACATACATATATGTATATACATACATATATGTATATACATATATATATATATATATATATATATATGTGTAAATATATATACTCATACAGGGTGGCCCACATAACTCTTATCAGCTCAATATCTCGAAAACTATGTCATAGATTTTAAAGTTCTTGGTCTTAAATTGCATGGATCTGAAGGGCCTTTCTAACTACATAAACGTGAAGTGTCCCTCCTTTCCCCTTTAAGCGAGGGCGGGGGTACCTCTATAATTTTAAATGGAACCCCCTATAAAATTTTACATATTTATATTCTACAGGAAAAAACAAGTCAATTTTGTCTGAAACATTTTTTTGTCAGATATTTCCATGATGAGATATAACAGTTTGAAGTTTCGACTTTTAGGTACTTACTTGAAGCGCTCGGAAATAGCGTTATGGAACAAATGGATAGGTCGTGGGGAACCTCGATCACCCCCGATCTAACACCATGTAACCGGATGGTTACATACCATGTGGAGCGCGATGGGACGCGTGGTCCTTGTTTTAGACAAGAACAAGAATAGTATGCCCCACCAGTCAGGATGCGCGCGCATCAGCTCCCCATTCGATACGGATCGAAGGAGGTCGATGCGGAATCGATGAAATTTACTCTACGTCTGGTCGCGAACGAGGGAACACGCGTACGCGAGAATACCATTCGGCCAAAACCGGTACGCGAGCGAGAGATCAAACCGACCTGATAGATTAGGCAAACCGTCCGATTCTGTCCTCACTCCGTACGCGCCTCAAACCGAGGAGTCGCGAGCCCAAACCGTACCGCGGCACAGTCGAAACGAAGAATTTTAAACGTGTAACCGTCGCGTACCGCGTAGTAGTCACCTGCGAAACATTATATATTTACACTTGTAGCGAGCAAGATTTTTCGAATCGTCGGATTAATTCAGTCTTCCACCTGTAGCGTCCAGGAATTTTGTTATAAATCGTGAAGAATTTAGGGAAAGTCTGAAGTTTGCCTCCGTGCGACTAATTTCAGACGTATAGCGATTTGTTTCGCCGCTCATATTATCGTGGCACCTCTTGCAGGCTCACTCGGGCAGTCGAATTTGTCGGTCAGCCCACATTTATGTGCTCTGCCGGCATTTCTGGCTGTACCTGTTTGCCCTCGTTGGGGGTGGATTCGAGTGTGAGTCGACGGAATAATCCATCCGCTGGACGTTCTTTATACACTCTGTAGTTTCGTTACGGTCATTCGGAGTGTTGCTCACTGCAATCTTGCTTTGCCGGCACTCACGGATGTACTCGAGCGTGGTTACGAGGGAGTGGACGCGAACGTCTGGCGCGTTCAACGACCGTTCGTAATATTTGTGGTATATAAAGGCTGACAGGTGCGTTTGGGCAGTCGAAGGTTTGCTCAGCCCACGCTTGCGTGTCCTGCCGTAATCCTTTGACTGTTTCCTTACGTTTTTGTGAGTATCTAACGAATAGACACCACTCGCTTCCCTCCGGAGCATTCCGGCCGGACCGATTGCGTGTTTATATTATCGTTGGACGGGTCGCTATAAACCTATCGGATTTCGCACGATCGAGGGCATTCTACCCGTCATCGGAGATTGTTCCAAAACCACGTAATGTGCGGAGGGACAAACTCTTAAGGTGCGGCGGTGTGTCTGAGGTTTTGTGCTTGTCTCCACTCACGCTGATCTTCCGCTTAGCGGCCGACTGCGTGAGTGCTTCGACTGATCCTCAATCGCTCGGTAAAACTTCACTTCTTTGTCTTCGCGTCGTATACCACCATCGTATCACGTTCCGACAAGCGTGCGTTCATTGCGAGCGTGCGATATATCGAACCAGACGTGGAGGCCTCAGAGACGAGGTATATCGAGCGTGCGAATCGAGTTGCGTGAGATCGGCACGAAGCTTGGAGATTTCATGAACAAATATACCGTCGCGAATCGCCAGGCGAAATCGTATCGCGAACCGCCAAACGAAACACGGGTTGCAATGTAAATACTTGCGTATTCCGCATCGGAATTTCTATCGAAACATCAAACCACGCGGCTTTGTAAATTCCGACGGGCAATCGCTGCCCGATATAAATATCTAGCGGAAACACGTTGAACCCTATTCCGCGGCGATTTCGTCGTCCAACGGATAGAACTCATTCGTTGTAAAATTTACCCACTTTCGTTACCAGAATATACCAACGATTTCACCAGATTTCGTCTACATTCGTTTGATTTGAATTGTTAAATATTCCCTTGCTGCAAGTTGTTGTTCTTGGTGGGGAGGGGGGGGGGTGTTACGAATACGACACGATTTCCGTTATAACAGGGACAAAGGACAAGTCACTTCACGAACCTCGAACCGATCAGACGTGTCAAAGATAAGTATACTTCCTTACCCAAATGAAGAGACTTTAATTTGCTACAGGAGTATGCTTTGATTCACCCAGAATAGACCAAACAAAATTTCAGGAAATGCTAGGATCCTTAATATACCTGAGTATTGGAACTAGGCCTGAAAAAATGCATGAAATTAGCAAATATGTGCAATGTTAACCTATTAGCACTTAAAAGAATATTTAGATATTTAATGGGAACTAAAGGATTCAAGATAGTATATAAGAATAGAGATAAGAATATTACGGTCAACACCGATGCGAGTTGAAATATGGCCAAAGATGCGAAAGCGTACGAAGGTTACACTGTCGAAATAGGGAGTAACTTGATTTCGTGGAGATGCATGGAACAGGCATTAGTCACTTTAACCACTTGTGCGGGGGAACTAATACCCCTGTGAGAAGGAGTGCAGGAGTTAACACGGATACAGGGTTTATTAAGGAGCTTAGGATTAGATATTGTAGAGAAGCTTCCTATTTTTATTAAAACCGACAGTAAAGCAGCGATTGATTGGGGCCTAAATAACAAAGTTACCAATAGATAAAAACAGATTAACAGGAAACAAGATAAGGCTAATCCACGTGAGATCGGAAGAGATGGAGGTGGCTCTCTTAACCAAATCTCTGTGCGACGAGAAATTAATCAGAAATATAAAACAATTAGATAGTCAGAAAAATGGCGAAAGACTATACATGACGACTCAGGAGGGGGATGTATGTAGGGACGCAATGCGTAGTGGCCCGTGGGGTATACTCGGTCATACTCGGGGAGATTCGGGAGAATGTGTAACGAGAGAGAATAACTAAACGTGTACGCGCAAAATATATTAATATAACATATGAATGCGTGCACTACTACCAATATCCAGCCAACGATCCACAACAATTACGTACACATAATGTTTAGTCATATCAATTTTGAAATCAATCTTATTACGTCTGCACAATGCAGGATACGATATGTGACATAAAATATTGTAGTAAATACTAAATTGTAGCGGCTCCCTGCGACAAATTCTTACGTCACAAATAGAGTTACTTTTGTCTTTGGTACAGGATGGGTCTCTTTGTCATTTGGCTACGGTTTGGACCTGTCACCGGCGATCAAGCGACCGGCATTGCCGCCTGTTCCGGAGACACAGCCCACTTTCTCCAAAAACTTTCTAAAAACTTTCCACTGCGTCGTTGTCGAGGGTGCTTCGCCAGCAAGCATCATACGTTTTTTCCCAGCACTTGCCTCCCCTTATACGTGCTTAAGACGAGACCACAGCACCGTTGCCACATGATCGGAAATCCCCGAATCTGGCAGCACGGTTGGACTCCGCCAGCAGCATCACGAGGCACCCCCCTCGTCATCCAACCGCACGATCGGCACCACCCTTACCAGTCTAGGACCCATTTCGTGTAGCCAGTTTTCCTACGCGGAGTTCCAAGAGTAGAGTGAAAATCAGAAAAAAGAAGGGAGGACGGAGGTGTTGAGGGCGACGATTCCCGGCCCTCTGGTCATATCGCGACACAAAGTTGTAGACTCCATAACAACTCGCTCTTTGCACCCACAGTTCGGTCGGTCGATAGAAAACCTCACTTGTCATTAACCAGTTCTTTAATTGTTAATAAAGTTATTGATTGTTTAACTCGTGTACTTTAGTCCTTCACGTCCGCGAACACATTAATGCCTGAACGATTTTATAATCAACCGCGGGCCGAAACACTAAATAAGTAGTTGTAAATTGTTCAAATCACGTTCAAAAGAAAATATTTGTATCATTGCAATGCATTTTAAAGTAGTATAATATTCTAGAAAAATTGTCGATCTCTGCACTCCCATAAGTATGTGTAAAAAAATCTCACACAATTTTATCGTTGCTCATTTTAAAAGATGCTGTCTGTCGAGGCATCCCACAATGGTTCGGTTACTCTTCGCACCAGCTGGTCAGTATTATTTTTTCAAAGTTTTGGGCTTATTTTGGATTTTAATTTCAAAACACAAGTCAGCTTTGTATTATAGTTCATAATTTTATTAAAAAAGTTAATAACAAATATTGATAAATCTGTTTCCGCCAATCTATTCCTTATAAACAATTAAACAACTTTTAAACTATTCCTCTAGCTGTAATGGTTTCCAAGATATTCAATAAAATATGTCTCAGATGTTTTTCTAACCATACATTTCGACTCGATTAGCAACGTTTTCAAGATTTCAGACTGCAATCAAACGAAAGTAAAAAGACTCATATTTTCATATATTTAAGTCTTGTCACGTGGAGCGAATATATTTATTATTATACTTTTTCATTGACAAACTTTTGCTAAAAATTAACTAATTGGTTACTTGACAGATTTAGAAAAATACAAAACAGTTATTGATAATTTAGAGGTATTATTTCAAACCAGGATATTTTCTAGGTAGCTAATCAGCGATAGTTGCATTACATATGCAAACGCGTTGCTAGAGGTGTTACGTTGCGATGCGCTTAAGGGGTATAGCCACAGTGACGGGCCTAAATATATCAATAAATTAAATGGTTAAACTTTCGCTCAGGGGACCAAAAATTTTTAACTTTTCTGAATGTAATATTATACAATTCGACGAAAATATGATGGAACTTTAAACTCTAGTACTAGGACTCCAAGCTTCAGTACGCGGAATTCAATCATTCAAAAGTTATACCCGAGGAAAGTTGCATTATTTCAAGCGCGTTTGACAGATTCAAACGCTACAATATTGCTTCGTACTTATGCTTATCCAATCAGCCGAGCTGCTACGACACACCCCGACCACATATAAGCCGCCATCTTACAGCGGTAATTCCAATTCCTGATACTAAATTTCAGAAAAACCCGCAATTAATTAAGCTCAGGAGCACGGATCACTTGCAACTATTAGACGCTTGCGTGTTTGGCGCGGCGGGCTCCGCGAGATTAACCGAAAAACCGAATTGTAACCCAAATCAACGCAATATCTTTAACCTGAACTAAATACAATTGCATTTTCGGATACCGAAACCCAAATAGTAGGAATCCGAATTACTACTCAAAAATCGTCACTCTTACGTGTCTCTACTGCCACCCAGCGGATCAGCTCACTACATCATACCCGCTCCTATGCCCGAAAGCTAATATGGCAGTGTTATAACCTGTCAAATCCGCTTGCAATCGAGGAACTTGCCGTGTATAACTTTTGAACGATTGACCTCCGCGCAGTGAAACTTCGATCCCGCGCATCAGAACTTAGTTTTTTATCATTTTTTGGTAATATTGTATAATATTTTATTTAGAAAAGTTGAACATTTTTTGTTCGCTGAGCGAAAGTTCAACCCGAAAGACTAGTCACAGTTCACGTTCGATATCATTAAATGTATTTCAAGGTACAGAACGAAATGTATACAAACAGTACACGAGAGGTCAAGTCAACAATGACTAATACTAATCTATCAACAGCTCCGGAAATTGTACAACAGTGTGGCTTGCTATTCCGCATTTATCGAATCTTGAAAAATTCTTTCAACTAAGATTTTTCTTTAGTCTTTTTAGATTGAGAAAAGAAGATTTGTTATGATGCTTGCCGAATTCGTCTCAGTATGACCTAAAAGATGTACGTAAAAGATTGTAGGTTCATCTATAAAAAACTGAAGGTGACCTTGATAACTCTGGAAAATAAGGGTTGACAAAAAATTTGGTACAATCGTCTTAAAGCTCTCATTGAACCATGTTATTTTGGGTAAAAAAATTTCCGATCGAACCGCTGCAGCAGAATAATCTAAGGTGTTCACACTTGTGGTCCATCCTGTATAACAGACGCGCACATTTCAATAATAAAGTGAAACATAATTCATACTAAAGCCGTACGGCAAAAAGATCGTATAAAATGGAACGAAAAATATAGTATGAAATGATTGTTGAAAACCGTCAGATACGATAGTAGCTCAATAATCTTTGGGTCTCATGCTCTTTGATTGTTTATAGTAATGAAAACTACACGCTTTTATCGTAATTGCACGGTGCGTGAGTTTGAACAAATTTTCAAAATTGGATGACGAAGCACGAAAATATATTATTTCGCGTCTTTTATTTGTTTTCGCGTATGCAAACATTGCCTTTTATACCAAAAATTAAGCTCCAGCTTGTATAGCCATACTTTTTGAGTAATAAAAAGCGCAAAGCAAATACATACCGTCCTGTGCAACATATTCGCCGTAAAAGAGATTTTAATGTTAAGGAAGGATGAAAATTGCCAATCGTTTCGTTTCCGTAACCATTACGTGGACTGCGCAACATGGAACGTGTGGAAGTATTCAGATTGTTATGGAAAATTGGATTGCGAAAACTCGATTACTTGTTTGATTTCTGACACGTCGATAAATCGACGTATGTAATACGGCTATATTGATCAACGTGGAAATGGAGTTTCACCAGCGCATCTTATCTGACCTTAGAGAAATTCGTCATATGCTGAAGCCACGTAACGCAAATGTGTCCCTATAATTTAGGACCCCATTGCCAACAATTATAATGTAGTTTCTTATGAATAGGCTGAAAATCTTTGCAAATCTTCATGTTTTTCACATTTCAATTTATAAAAACAATAATAAGAGTGAAATTTCTTTAATCGACTAAAAGATTCCGTGCAAACAAACAAAATAAATATATACTTGTCATAAATGTATGAACACCTGTACTCTAACTATGAGTTTCATTCATAATATTATCATAATTAAGTTATAACAAACGAAATTTTCCGAGGTCTTTTACAGTTCAATAGCACACGACTGAGGACCAACGACATAAAATGTTACTGCATATTTTCAGTTTATTTGAAAACATAATTAATAATACAATATAATTCATTATTCTACAATTCATTCTACTACTCTCTCTATAACAGTAAAAAACAAATCGCCTTAACTACTTTAAGATGTTTACAGTACATCTTCAAATCTTTTCCTACTCCGTGTGTATTGAGTGGATTTGGTATCAAGCAAGTAGGATACATTACTGCTCTATGAACAAGTGAAACAGGTCAATGCTATCCGATAGAAGCAAGATGGAGCGGTGCATTATAAACAAGTGAAATAGGTTAATACTATCAGACGTGGGTAAAATAAAACAAAGTATTTACAATATACGATTTTTGACGTAAGACACAAATACTGCATGTAAGTCTATATTAGCAATGACTATACTAAATGTGATTGAAAGATGTTTTCAATCAACGTGTTAAAAATACTTTGTATTGAAATAATTTTAATACCACCAGTTTATGCAACGGAAAAATAAAAGTTAAAACCTTAATTATTCTTTACACTTCAGAAGCTAGTAAAAGAATTGTTACGTAAGAATTGCACGATTAAAAAGTGACCAGTATATGAAATTAACAATTTTGTTACTCAAATATTGGAAGATCATTTTAAATACAGTAGAACCTCGATTATCCGAACCAATTGCGTTCAGGACAGTCGGAGTATCGAACAAAATATTGTAACTATATTTTTCTTGAAAAATGATATTTTATTACATAGTACACGCTTTACTTACATTTGTTTTATTCATCTTTATCCTCCCAATCTTTATATGCTGCTAAATTGCATACTTTTCTTAAAGTTAATAATTCAACGGAAGTACTTTCTTTCCGCGCTTCATACTAAACTAAAGTCTTTCGCGGGAACGATTTCCAGATTAAACCAGTTTCATCTACGTTATACACATTTCCAACATACAATTCTCTTTCGTTAATAATTGGGTGAATTCTTTATTAAACATCTCAGCTGCAGATTTATCCGATGAAAGTTTCTCGCCTGACACATTCATCCCACGAATACCATAATGTGATTTGAAATTTGCTAACCCGACGATACTTTAAAGTTACAATCTCACTTGAATTTTTGACTGTAATGTAAAGCTTTTTCCCGTATGATAGGCCCTGATATAGGCTCTCCTTTGTCTCTCTTTTGACAAAACCATGTAAAGAATTGTATTCTTAGCAGATTTCATACTTTTTCGTACGCACTGTGATGAACCCTCACCAGTTCACACTTTCTTTCTTTTATGTCACAATCTGTTGAATTTCCAATTCCGTAAGACGCTGATATTTCGGCTATAATTTCACCACTAACGAATGAAATTAATATTTCACGTTTCGTCTAAACTGGTAAGGCGACACGCTTACGTTTTGTTGACATGGTGGTATACGGTGCAAAGATCAACTGGCAATGGTATGCTAACGATATTCTAGTTTAAATCTGACAGATATACATATTCACAATATACAGGGTGAGGCACTACTATTGCCACCTACAATAACTCCGAAAGTATGATAGTAGTAGAGAAGTTTTCGAAATAAAAGTTGCATCGGACAACAGGGGCCGTAATGTGGCGTTAATCTTTTGTTGCTAGGTGGAGTCGCCTGTTTTCTGATAGCGGCTATTGAGACGAATCCCACAAGATGAAACATTATGGTTTTTGGAGGTCAGCAAATGTCATTTATGACAACGATAAGTGATAGGAAATACTATTCACTCCGTGATAAGAAGCAGCATTGCATTGATACCAATGGCAATCACTTTGAACACGTTCTGTAAATGCAAGTTTATTTCGCTTTTTTTGTCATAAATGACCTTTGTTGACCTTCAAAGATCTTAATGCTGCACCTCGTTGGATACGTCTCAAGAGCATTCTATTTAAAAAAAAAACAAAGGGGACCTTCACATCTCTGAAGCGACTCCACCTCGCAACAAAAGATTAATGCCACACTACTGCCCTGTTGTCCGATGCAACTTGTATATCGAAAACTTTTCTACTACTATCATACTTTCGGAGTTATTGTAGGTAGCAATAGTTAGTGCCTCACGCTGTAGAGACAAGCAACTAATGTTCAGATTATCGGTGCTCGAATAATCAAGGTTCTACTGTATTGATACTGCCCGTAAATATCACAGAATGTGTTCGAAATTATTATTTTTATCAATGTAATACAGCGATTTTATAATTGTAATGATTTCGGATTGTATAGTCTCATTGTGCGAATAAATTCTGAAACTACAAACTCTGCAATTAATACTTAACTACCAAATGTCAATATTGAATCATGCTAACCGTCATCATTTCAAACAATTTTTATGACAATAGTCAAAATATAAAATGTATTTTCGACTTGATAATCTTGACTTTAATACAATTGATCATAGCGTTCTAAAATATATGTACATAGGTTGTTTAAAGAAGACTGTTTAAAGAAAGTTGACTTTCAAATATCCAACGTGTATTTACCTGTAAAAAGTTTGTTTCCAATCTGTACTAATTCTTTCCTTCATCATGCAACTCTTTTTTACAATTTCTCCTTAAACTACTGCAATTTTGAAAAATGTTTAATATCTATGTACATTAGGGTTGGAAAATGCAACGAAGTGAAGGACATAATGCAGTTACTAGACTAAGGTGTATGGCTATCGTGATGTGTTTCGAATACAGAGTGGATCAATAAAGTTGACCACCTTGAGTATTTCTGTTATTTGTAATAATACAAAAAAATTATATATACAAAACTTACATCGTATAGAAGAGGAACTATTGTGATGCAAACAGTTTTTATATTAGTGAAGACGTTTCGGAGCTTTCAAATTCTGCGTAAAAATATATTAATCTTCATATATCCAAAATCTAATAGTATCGAAATGATTATCCGTATGTACTCAGCATACTCAAGTTGAGGGACACCAGCTAGAGCACCGACAAGCTTTCATGTAGCAAGTATATATTGAAAATTATTTTGATGATATCTCGTTAATTATATTATTAGGTTTAGGATGTATGAAGGTCAATACATTTTTAAACAGAATTTGATACTCTATTGGTACAAAAGGAAGATCGTTTCATTTAAAGAAATCAAGATGACCTTAAAATCTGCGAAACAGATTTACTCATATAAAAAATATTTGCCTCACAATATTTCCTTCTCTATACTAGGCAAGTATTGTATTATCATTTTTGCATCTTATTACAAACAACGATAATATTCATAGTGGTCAAAAGTATTGGTTCATTCTGTATATTGTGCAAATCGCCACTACGTCATAACAGCTAGAAAGTGGAAGGATTAAGGGTCAATACTGACTACGCAGTGAGCAAACTTTGCGCTACGATAAACTAATGAGACCGCTGTAGTTAATTTATACTCATCATTAAAACTACTGCAAGTATTGTTCTACTTAGATCCAGACAACATTCTTAAGACACAGTGGTTATGTCGTTTGATATAGTCGTGATTCATACCTTCAGTATTGCAGTTTGGGACATTTCAGAATGTGAGTCTTCGTTAGTGACGTTCATTTCATGCTGCAAGAAACATTATTAATTTTTAGTCACTACTAGTTTACTACTTTACCTACTTTGTGTATATGTATGTATGCCACATTATTCGGATAAAGTTACCACAGTGTTAGCTTAATATTTCAAAATTAATATTTTAGGATAAATTTTTATAATACACTTTACACAAATTGATTCATATTTTTTAAAACCACGCGTGACCCACACACGACTTTCGAATGTTTAGAACCACAGAAAATTGTATTTGGACTATACTCCCAGAAAAAAAGTTAGTTCAAATGTAAAACACATCTTTTATTTTTCACAATACATACAACACTGTCCAACACCTTTGTTTCACAATTACTGTTGTGCGGTTCTTATAGAGTTTCTTGTGCTGATTCGGAATCTAAATTATTTAATAATAACGTATAATATAATAATAATAATAGCAATAGTAATGTATATTATAATTATATTTTATGTTAGCGATATTAAATAGATTTTTGTAATAATCTATGTTTTTGTTACAAAAGGCCTTTTTAGTATGAAATCTAAATAACAATAGTATAACATTTAATAAAATATATAATTTAATAAAATGTAACATTTAAAGAAACTGACATAATTGCGCGCTTACAGCCACTACGTCGCCGTTCAGTGATGCCAGAAACAACCTAAACTGGTTGCCTTCCTCTCCTCCTTTTCCCCTTCCACTATCCCATTCCACAACCATGAGCACACTCCAACGTCCCCCACTATGACCGTAGACTGGTCACGTGACGTGTCGCGCAACGTGTTACATACACGGACTTAAAGAACAGAGCATAAAGTGGGTTTATGGGTGAGAGGGGTCGTGCCGCGAGCATAACAAGTGTATTTGTACATATATATATATATATATATATATATATATATATATATATATATATACACAAAATATTGCACATTCGGCTCCAATATAACTGCCTCAGGGCTCATCACCTCACGTTATCCAACACCACTACAATTTAATGGCCAGAAAACAATATTAGTTTATTAAAATAGGTTCTTTTACTACTGGCAACATTACTTTTTTGCTTACATATATAATTATATCTAACCTTAACATAGTTATTAATTATACACTTTATATGGTGTATCCTACGGTAGTAAAGTGCATTTTTATCATTGCAATGGTTGAGTAAATTTATAAATATGTTATATGTATCTATTTCCCGCATGATTACATTGCAAATTCGCGCTACTAGTATTTAAAGTTGCCTATAGACAGTTTTGGGATATGATGCACGATTTCACGTGCATGCGCGTCCAAAACAGTCATCTATCTATATCATGATGACAAAGGTAGTGAGCCCCTGAGACACTTATATTGGCGGGAATGTATCGAAACAATCTGTTCCGGACAAAAAGACTTCAGGACCTGACCTACGAGTTACCAAATATACACAAATACACATTCTATACATTCATTTTTCAGAATCAAATCATACCAATTTTATAAAATTCTGCTGGGTGCTCAAGGTACCCCATTTTATCGAGAATCTTAGTTTACTGAGGCTGAAATCGCCGCGCATGCGCGTGGAATCTTGCACCATTTCCCAACACTGCCTATAGAGCGCACCACAATGTTCCACCTCTTCCGTCTTTGGCCTCACCCCCGCAGCATAATACACAGTCCTTAGGGCCGTGGTAACATATTACTATGGTCATCATAGAGGTGGTGTATTCCCCTCGATTTAACCGATCTGGCGACACTATCGCCGTGACGCTGCGTCGTATCCCGACGAACAACCGCGCTAGTGGAAGAGCACCACTGGCGGCAACTCATGTCGGGCGAAGATATTTTGCTTTCTGGTTCGGTAAAACCGTCGATGTTGGAAACTTCAAAGGGGGTTTCTCAAGATAATAGTCTGCTCTATCGCGTGATTTCGATTTTACGCTGGACCGATATTTTTTGAGATAGATTCAAAAATATCCTCAAAAATTGGTGCAAAGGTGGTGTCTCTTCGTCTTTAATGATTGTTTTGTAGGCGTTGGACGAGTTTGACCGTTGGCAGCCGCCCATCGATGGCTCTCGAACGTTCCGGAATCATCGGTTGGCGGTTCGCCGTCTCGAACGTTCCAGAGTCATCGGTCTGACGGTTCTTCGTTAGCTACCGTTGCGACCCGACGGTTTTTGTTTATCTCGCGAGGACGAGGCACCGACGCGTTTTTCCAGAGAGTTCGCCGAGAGCCGTTGAACAAAAAACATTATAATTTATAATCGTGAGTCATCCGCTCTTTTTGTTAGACCGATCACACCCCTACAATTTCGGAAGCGGGATTCGACAGACTTTGGGATAGTACGCGGAAATTGTGTATTTTTTTCGCGACTATCGAACTTTAGAAATTTAGAAGTGCCTTGAGGAACGTTCGTGAATATGTTTTAGTGTAGGAGGTGACGTAGTTTAGTGAAGATCGAACTCAGTGAACGTGACCTTAAGAATTTGAACTTTCGATTTAATATTGACTTTGTGTGATTTGTGTTCGTGACTCGCGATGCCGGGAAATACAGGAAATTTGGCTAACTTGACGATTGTCCAGCTCAAGGAGCTCCTGAGATCGAGGGCTATGGCTGTATGAGGCTCAAAAGTCGAGTTAATTGCACGACTGATCAGTATTGACCCGAACATCGAGGACGCCGTTCAAATGCTTGGTGACAACGTGGATTACCATGATGCCCATGACTTGGGTGCGACGGGAATTGGGCAATCGGCACTCGAGTTTTCGCGTGTACAGGAAACAAACACGTCTCTCGCGGATAGAGAGATAGAAATTCTTCGCCGCGAGCGCGATCTGTTGCAACGTGAAGTGGATCTGTTAAGACGAGAGAGAGGATCAACAACGCAGCGATCTACGGAGATCAGCGTCTCAGTCAGGTCTACAGCCAATATTGGAACGATCGCCGATTTATTATGTGAATTCTCGGGCGCAGAAAACACATTTAAAATTTGGAAACAGCAAGTGGAGCGTTTAAAAACTATGTACAGCTTGGACGATTGCGCGACAGTCACAATAATTACGCTGCGACTTCGAGGTAAAGCCTTGAAATGGTTTCATTCGAAACCAAGTCTATTGGAATTGTCTGCGATGCAATTTCTGGAGGAGATACGGAAGATGTTCGACCATCGGGTGGACAAGTTAGCAGTGAGAAGAGAATTCGAAAAACGTGTGTGGCAAAGGAACGAGTCGTTTACGGACTACTACCATGATAAAATTACATTAGCGAATAAAATTTTGGTAGACCCGGAGGAATTGGTAGATTTGATAATCGACGGAGTTCCAGATGCACAACTCAGAGGCCAGGCGCGCATGCAGCGATTGGAGACGGCGGACGACCTACTCGACGCTTTTCGGAAAGTCTCATTGAAGAGCGATCGGGAGCACAGGGAGCCAAAACGGCTGACACCAGGGAGGTTGATGACGACGAGGGACCCCGCGCAAGGAAAGGTCGCGCGGTGTTTTAACTGCAACGAGACGGGGCATTGGAAGAAGGATTGCACGAAACCAAGGCGGGAGTGGGGCTCCTGTTCATGTGCGGGGAAAAGTCGCACCGGGTGAAGGATTGCCCGCAGCAGCCACCTCCAGCGCAGATACGACGGCAGAGGCAGGTACCTATCTACACGCCGGCCTCGACCGCACCAACAGGAACAACAACGCACTTGGTTCAACCCTATCGTCCGGAAACCTCGTTCATCGTGCCGATTACCTGCACAGCCCAGGACAGCGGCGGTGCGACGTCCAACATATCCGTCGTAGCGATTATCGACTCAGGTTCGCCCATTAGTCTAATTAGAAGAGGTACGTTACCAAGTCATTTTTATTTCGAGCGACCGGAAAACAACACATATTTTGGTATAAATTACTGACCCCTCGATATGGTAGGTACATTTGCGACAGAAGTTTATATAAATGACGCGCTCGTGCCAATTACATTTTTTGTCGTACCGGATAAAACTATGACTCATTTTGCGTTATTAGGTAGAGACTTTATTCGGTCGCCAGCGATACAGATAACGTTAGGGAGTTCCGCGGAAATCAAGGCGAGGAAAAACGAGCGTCAGGACTCGGACGTGGAAAATTTTGTCGGACAAATTCTGCAAATCGATTACTTGAAAAACCCGATCTCCGCGAGCCACCACTTAGACATTGATCCGAAATTGGATATTAGCATTGCAAAAAGATTAAAGGATATGTACTTCTGCAACGATGCTCAGGTCGGTGACAACGAGCAACGCCCAAGCGCTGTCGAAGCCGTTATTTCATTAAAAACCGAGCATCCGATTAGTTTTCGGCCGCGTCGACTAGCTTTTGCGGACAAGGAAAAATTACGGATAGTCCTTGACGATTTGTTGAGAGAGGGCATCATTGAGCCCAGCAATTCTCCTTAAGCCAGCCCGATTGTCCTGGTCAAGAAAAAGAACGGAGAAATTCGCATGTTCATAGATTATCGGGAAATAAATAAATATACGGTCAGGGATAACTATCCGGTACCGTTAATATTTTTGAACGAAATTTTTAGTGACTTAGTCAGGCAAAATAAAGTCTTACTTTACATGGACGATTTTTTGGTGGCCACGCAAACGGTTGACGAACACTTAGATATTTTAAGGGAAATATTGGCAAAACAAGCCAATTTACAGTTTAGATTAGATAAATGTTCATTTCTATACCGTCAAATAATTTGGGATATTTGATATCTGATAACGGCATCGCGCCAGCGAAGGAAAACGTCGAATCGGTTGTTGATTATCCGGCGCCGAGGAATGTGAAAGAGGTACAGCGTTTCGTAGGCCTAGCAAGCTATTTCCGCCGGTTTATAAAAGATTTCTCGCACATTGCAAGACCGCTGTACGATTTACTACGGAAAAATTCCGTTTTCCGCTTTGGACCCGAAGAAAACGAAGCGTTTGTTACGCTGAAGCAACGCCTAACAAACGATCCCGTTTTGGCAATTTATTCGCCAAAATTAGAAACAGAGCTTCATTGCGACGCAAGTAGCAGTGGATTTGGGGCAATTCTATTACAAAAACAAACTAATAGGGTTTTTCGACCAGTTTTTTATTTCAGTAAAAGAACGACCACCCAAGAGGGGAAATATCACAGCTTCGAACTTGAATGTTTAGCGGTAGTCTACGCGATCAAAAGGTTTCACATTTATTTATCAGGCATTCCGTTTAAAATATTCACGGACTGCGACAGTTTTAGGTTAACGCTTAACAAGCAAAACGTTAACCCACGAATATCTCGTTGGGCAATGTTTTTGCAAAATTACGATTATACCATTGAGCATCGTAGCGGGAGTAAAATGTTACCCGTAGACGCTCTAAGTCGAAACAACACAATCCTAATACTAGAAGCTAATTCGTTAGAAGAAATGTTAGCGATCAAACAACACCAAGACCGCACGATTCGCGAATTAAGAAACAAATTAGAACTGAGCGAGGAAAAACATTATGAGCTACGGGAAGGTTTGGTGTATAGAAAAGTTAATAATAACAGATTATTATTTTACGTACCGGCGTGTTTATAAAATAATATCATTAGAACAAGCCACGACGATCTAGGGCATTTAGGTATCGATAAAGTCGTCGACAACATAACTGAAATATATTGGTTTCAGCAAATGCGTCAAAAGATTAGGCAGTATATTAGCAATTGCCTGAAATGCATCGAATTTTCACCAGTAAGTGGTAAACAGGAGGGATACTTGCACAGCCCACACAAAGGTGACCTACTATTCCAAACGATTCACGTGAACCATTACGGTCCACTGGAAAAGTGCGGGAAGGGCTATAAATTTATTTTATCGGTGATAGATGGATTTACCAAATTTATAAGATTGTACCCTTGTAAATCGACAAAATCAGAGGAAGTAATAAAAAACTTAACAGAATATTTTAGGGCATACAGTAAACCAAGACGAATAGTTAGCGACCGAGGCACGTCATTCACCTCAAATTTATTTAAACAGTTTTTAACTAGCAAAGCCATAGAACAGGTACTGATTGCAGTAGGGACACCGTGCGCGAACGGCCAGGTTGAGCAGTTCAACAGGGTAATAGCGGCGATGTTAGCGAAATTAACGGAGTCTCCGGAAAAATGGGACCGAGTTATGGATTCGGTGGAATACCGTTTAAATAATACTGTTTGTCGGGCAACGGGAAAAAGCCCGTCTCAATTGTTGTTCGGCATGGACCAAAACGGAATTCTAACGGATAATATGCGGAAAGCCTTAGAAGTATTTAACAATCAGACAAGAGACGTTTCGACAATACGTAGGGAAGCGGCCGAGAACATTTTAAAAAGTCAACAAGCAAAAGAATACACGGATACCACACCGGGCGTTAATAAAAAATTAATACCTAAATTTAAAGGCCCGTACGTAATAAAAAAGGTTTTAGACAAGGATAGATACATCATAACAGATGTAGACGGGTACCAGGTGTCACGCGTACCATTTACGGGTGTTGTAGGCCCCGATCAAATGAAATATTGGGTCAAATCGGAAACGAAAAACGGGAACGATACCGGATAGAAATAAGGTTGTGCGAATATTATGTCACTATTCTGTGTCATCGCATTTTATGTGTGTTATGTATTTTAGTTCCAATTTTAATTTCATGCGTGTTCTGTGTATAATATTATTTTATTGTTTCATTGCTTTAATTACGCATTGTATTTCATGTTTATTTTTAAGATACATAGGTACGATATCCCAGCGGACTCTACACATGTAATGTTTTCTTGGCGTTTTTACTATGTATGTTCTGTATATTATGCGTGTGATGTATTTTGAATTCTAATTCTGTTTTAGCCATATTTTATACACTAATTATTTGAGTTCTGTAACAATCTAGTTAAGATGCGTCAGTGACCGAGGACGGTCACCGTGGTCAGGATTGGCCGAACTGTAGGCGTTGGATGCGTTTGACCGTTGGCAGCCGCTCGTCGATGGCTCTCGAACGTTCCGGAATCATCGGTTGACGGTTCGCCGTCTCGAACGTTCCAGAGTCATCGGTCTGACGGTTGTTCGTTAGCAACCGTTGCGACCCGACGGTTTTTGTTCATCTCGCGAGGACGAAGCTCCGACGCGTTTTTCCAGAGAGTTCGCCGAGAGCCGTTGAACAATAAACATTATAATTTATGATCGTAAGTCATCCGCTCTTTTTGTTAGACCGATCACCCCCCTACAGTTTAAACACGTTTAAACATTCATAATGTATTAACATTGGATATTACTATATTTGGGAAAGTCTACAGAATCTTTTGCTAAAGAACAATTCAATCTTTTATAATAACATCACAATATTTGTTTAAAGGTGAAAAATATATAATTTTTTCCAAACTCATGTTTCTCAAACACTGTGCGTCTAGGAGAAAAATTAAGGGCTGTTTCGGAATCAGCGCAAAAAACTCTATAAGAATAAACTCAACAGTAATTGTGAAACATAAAAAAGTTTTTAGTATAACATGAAAATTTTGAATGATATTATTGAACAGAGTAGTTTAAAATTTAGTCCGAATGATTGTGGAAAAAATTATGCAGTTCTCAAAGTTCTACAAATTGCATCAATAGAAACTTCAAAAAAGATCTCATTTTAAAGAAAAGTCTAGGTCACTTGCACTTTTTTTAATGGCATTATTTTGATTGCATAGCATTTTAAATGACCTAAAAACGAATTCAATGATTTAACATATTATGACATTATAAAAAAATAATTTTCTCACGGTAAAATTTGTCAAGACTTCAATGTGATTTATGTTTTTTATATATATATGAGTGCCCATTTTTATGTGATGATCGCGATCAGGACCAAATCCATTATAATATGCCATAACCTACATATAACCTTGAAAACCATAGAAAAATATAAAAAAACCTTAAAATTTAAGAAAGTATAATCTTGAAAAAATTTTTTTATTACAATAATATTTTTCATTTCGTACCAAATAATGTTTGGCTTTAATATATACATATATGTCTATTATAAAAAATGAGTGAAATATTTTAAATGATCAAGTTACGTTGTACTCCTTGTTTACATAAACTTATAGTTTTATCTTACAATATTGTAAATAACCATTACTGTATTTACATATTTCCTGAAATAACGTCATTCATACCGAATTTAATTTACATTTTTATGATCGTGCTATATTTATACACTATACATAACCACCGGAATTTGAATACCAAATATTAAAGTTGTATTCTAAAAATTTAATAAAATATCATAAAAATAAAACTGTTTAATTTATTATACAGATGATGAAATAAAATTAAACATTTTTAATTTATCTTCTTGTTTGTGAATAAACGTCTCTGCAATTGATATTTGTGATAAATTGAAGAAACTTTTTCACTCAAAATGGATGACGGTGATTGTTACGTATGAATTTTAAAAAATTGGAAACCTGTGAAAAATCTTTCTCTTTTTATTGTTCGATGAACTATTCTACCAATTAGATCGTTGAAATGCCTTGCAGTTGCTTTTAAATTTCCACAATGTCGTGATAAGATTGATATTACTATAAAATCGATGAAAATGGGAAATATTTTTCACTGTGTTTTCAGAGTACAGTACAGATAAAATGGATACAGTTATGTACACTAATGTATGTTAAGAAATGCAGTCCAAATGCAAAGCATTGATTAAGAAGGGTTGATGAAGAAGAGTAAGAATACAGATGGAGATACCTCGGTTGATTTCCTGAATTTTACATACGCTCTGCGTCCAGTTGCTTTATGAGGCATGCAAATATACAATGCAGGAACGTTGTATCTTCCTTACATTGGGCAATTGTTCTATAGTATAGATAGAGTCATGTAAAAGGTAACGCCTGAACATTTCCATGTTCTACACTGCTGTTATTTGAATATTTATTATTTGATACAAAAATATTACTGATTCATTAGGAATGATAGCCGTTCCAAATGATGTTATTGTAATTATTATAATGATGAATATCGTTATTAAATCTTGTTATTTTATAATAAAAATAAGATTGTTTCAATTGGAATATTATCCATTTCAATTAGTGTATCGTTTCGTTAATTTCTTATTTGAAATTCGATAAAAGAACTACTCTTCATAATAGTATGCCAGGCTTGGGCATTATTCAAATAAATGATTCGAAAAATGATAGTTAAGATAATATAGTATCTTATTTGATTACATGTCATTTGAAATAATGACGTGTTATTTTACATGAACAGTGAAAGAATTTTCCTATAGATTATTTAGTTATTTAGAATTTCTTTAAAATCATTTTCATTTTATTTTTTATTTAATCAAATATTGGCGCGGTGTACAAACGTAATATTTTTGAGGAAATATTACGGGACAATAAATGCGCACAAGATGATCCAACGACGATAACGATATATCTATTTTTACACCAAACATACATTACAACATTCATTACATCGCACTGTACACACTGACTATACTGCATTCATCGATTACACTGCAAACTTCAGCCAACACTAATCTACCGTTGGCAGCTATAATAAAAATAATCATCTGATATACAAAATTTAAATTATTTTTCTGATGTTTAATGTTTAGCGAAAATATCCGCCATTATTAAGTCCGTGTTTAAATAAGCAATTTTTACTATTTCCTTTTGAACTAGCTCTTGTGTATCATTGATTGTCTGCGAGGTCCACGTTTTGTATATTTCCTCTTGTTTCCTTCCGTATTGTCCATTATTTCTATCTATGGTGTATCATGTATCGAAATTGATTCTTGATCTTGTTCTTTTTCATCAATATCTTCCATATCTTGAATTACTCCGTCAAACTCTTTTTCACGTTGCCCTACATTTCCACTTAATGGGATTGGCAACGCAACTTGACCACTGTTTAATAATTTTTCTGCTTTGCTGTTTCAATTTTATTTCATGATTTGATTACAATTTATGTACCTTGTTTCTATAGCCGGTATGATTTTGATAAATTATTATACCCAACATATACAGGGTGAGTTACCTAACGTTTTCACCTCAAATATCTTTGTTGTTTTCCATGATACATTAAATGTCTTTAGGAGAAAGTTGAATGGTAAAATGTGGCGCACACGATGTAAAAAAATTATTGTTTTTATGTCATTTTTTAGGGATGTCAAGGTCACCTTCATCTTTTTAAATAGAACCAGCCCTTTTTTAAACACTTACAATGATAGTCCCCTTGACTAAGAATTCAGTGACTATAATTACTCAAGGTCATTCAAGGTCACGGACAGAGATAACGTATAAGATTTAAAATATGAAAGCAGAATACGTTTATTACCAGTGACACTTGTAATAAACATGCGCTGCGATTTATTTACTAATAGTATGTTTCCATACGCGATTCCGCTGTGTCTTACGTAAACAAGACATTAGAAAAGAATGAACAATTTAGATGCAGTCCCCACTGACAAAAATTAACTCGATTTTAAAAATCGCTTCCGTGTAATTCCTGATGTAGTGATATGTGAAACGGATGAAATTTATGTCGGACCAGAACTCGTATTATGTTACTTTGACACATTTCTGCTTCTCGGGCAATTTCTCTCGTACTCACATGTGGATTGACAGCTATAGCTGCTAAAATATTAATTTCATTGTTTTCAGTAGTCATGGGATTCTTTCGTTTACGCTTTCTTACATCTACACTTCCAGTACTTTTAAATAACTTGTAAATATTGGTAAAAGTCAGCCTAGAGGGAGTGTTTCGCTTAGGGTACCATGCTTCATAAAGCTGTCGGTGCTGCACTGCATTTTGTCTACATTTACAGTAAACCTTTATCATGTCACACCTTTCAATCATTGAGAAAGACACAGCCGAATCGCATTTGGAAACATACTGTTAGTAAATAAATCGCAGCGTAATCGGCTAGAGGATGTTTGAAAACAGTCAATAGCATTGAAGGACCTTAGCATGTTTACTACAAGTGTCACTGGTAATAAACGTATTCTGCACTCATATTTTAAATCTTATACGTTATTTCTGTCCGTGACCTTGAATGACCTTGAGTAATTATAGTCACTGAATTCGTAATCAAAGGGACTATCACTGTAGGTGTTTTAAAAAGGGTGGTTCCATTTAAAAAAATGAAGGTAACCTTGATATCTCTAAAAAAAAGTGACATAAAAACAAAAATTTTTTTGTATCGTGTGAGCCCCATTTTACCATTCAACTTTCTCCTGAAGACATTTAATGTATCTTTGAAAACAACAAAGATATTTGAGGTGAAAACGTTAGGTAATTCACCCTGTATATTCATCTCCTTTTGGTTCAAGCTTCTTACGTCTTCCCCCTTTATGTAAAGCAATTGTTTTGCTTCCGACAATGCTTCATTAACCTATATAGGGTTTCTTATTCGGCCAAACTCCCAACGGAGTTTCATTTTTTCAAGTATATGACTTAATATACTGTAAAATAAATTATTCCTTAACTCAGGCACATTAATTACATTCTTAAATTCTATTAAATTAGAATTGTGCTTATCAACTTATACCAGGGCTCGAATTTAGTTACCCGCGACGGCCGATTTTCGAGGGCCACGCCTCCTCGACCCGGCCGCGCGTCTCGCTCCCCGTGGCGGCCCTAGTGCTCGGAGCTGGTCAGGCGCGTACCATAGCACAGATAAGCACTATTCGTGGCGCATAAGGGGCGACACTCGCGTCAATAGATTTCCACATTACCATCGACGTACTATTTCGTTTTTTTTTGTTAGTGGTATCCCCTGTAGGCCTATTCCACTATCTCACACGATAATTTCGGACAACAGCTGTAGAAAATTAATTCGAGGCCGTATACATATACATTTGTTCGATGCGATTCTCGTAAGCGACACGCGGATAACTCAAGTCCACTTAAGGTTGTAAATCTTAAGCCCGGTTGTGTCGGGAACGCGTCGACACCCGCAACCACCGATTCACTACCCGTCAAATTAATCTTGATTACTGAGTTCAATGATAAGTACGATAAATGATTTGATTGAGAAAAAGCGTTTCGTCCCAGGTGTGCTAGAGGATTTGTCAGTAAGGCTAATCTAGCAGGCCTTACCGATAATCGGTTTGTCCGAAGTAGATTGGTAGACTCGAATGAATTCTGTCGAATTCCGGTCGTCTGATTGTATGAGATCTTCGAAAGAACTTGACGTCGACTTCGAGAGACTCATTGGTGTAGTTCAGGTGTGTCTTCGTTCAATTCGGTAATCTATACTTTATGAAAGCTCGATGTCGACTGACTTAGAGACAGTTTTGCCGTAAGGACCCTTCGTCGTGTCATGAAGGCGTTCCTCTATTTTGGGTGTTAATACGGTGACACCCATTGCAATGCAGAAGAAATGCACTAATTGGATGCTGCATTCCCCAATCAGTGCATCCTTGATGACACGTTAGCCTGTTTAGTTGTCCTAAGCGCGTCCTGTCCTGCAGAGAGAGTGTGGGATGGATACCTGACTGCCTCCGAGGTCGGCATTCGGCAATTTGAGAACTGTACTTGTCACTGGGAATATCCTCCGTCAGTACTAGATCTATGACGCGGTCTAACTCTGAAGGAGGCAAACAAAGTACAAGGTTTAGGAGATGGATGGACTGGTCGCCAAATGTTGTATTGATTACTTAATCCTCGAAAGTGGAGAGTCCAAAGAAAAATCCTAGAGTATGGTACCCTCGCGGCGGAATACATTTGTTTTGATATCGCGATTCAAAGATTCAAGTTTGTTTACCATATTGGACATATATTTCGTAGCCCCACTATCAAGACACCAAGTATTAGATTTAGAATCCACCACGTTACATGCAATTACCGTTATTTCATCATTGCGATTGTAGCGGCCAGCGTCGGGCAATGTTTTATGGCAGGGCAATCGCTATTGTGTCCTGGACTCGGTACGTGACTTTTGCATTTTGGCTACGGTATGGGCTTGTCACCGTTTAGTTTTTGTAAATGCAATTGCCGTGCCGCATTTTCGAACGCAGTCCCTGTCATAAAACATCTGCACATTGTATAATTTAGCTTTCCTCGACTCGGCGCGGCTGGGCGCTCAGGGCCCTAGCGCGGTATCGCTGCCAGATGCCTGGGATTTCCAGGTTTCGGTTGTCTCGGTTTTGAACACCCTGGCAGCGTCGCGAACACCACCTCACTGTGCCCGCGTGTCTGCACATTTGCACCACCCGCGCCTTGCGATTTGCTGGGCTCGTTTCCTAGTTTTAGTCTTAGTTTCCGCCCACCCTCAGTTTCCCTGGAGTAGGGACAAATTTCGGTTCAGGAAGGGAGAACCGAGGAAATAAAGAGATGACTCGCGCTCTCCCGGGGTGATTGTTGATCGGAAATTGGAAAACAACGATTTATAGCAACAAGTGATAAACTAGTGTCACCTGGTCAATCGTCGAATTATACAGGAATTTGTAACTTGTCGAAATTAAGAATAAATAGTGTTGGAGTCTCTCTTATGAAAACAGTTCATAATCGTCGTGAATTAGTCTTTCCAAAGTGGTCCTTCAGCCTAGATAATTAGCCGGCACCTCACTGTGCAAGAACATTTAAGGTCCGAACGATCGCGGGATCGACCAGGGGCGTAAACAGCGATCATTACTTTTAGTTCTTGTTAGTAATCTGCAATATTGACTCTTGTTTCCTGTCTTGCTGCGATTATAACAGCTTCCACTAAATCTTGAATTATTGTTAATCTCTATTTACTATTATGTTTCACCTGTTTATGTGGATGCGTGTATATGTTTCTGCCAATATCGTCATTCGTAATTGTCTTCTTGTCGTTTCAATCAGGCTTTCTTACGTTTCGATCACTCTGCCTCGCTTATTATTGTTTTAATTTTGTCTTGAGGTATTCGAATGTCAGTACATTATCATGAGATTCTCATATTCCGGCGGCAATGAAGCTAATAATATGAATGACTTCGGCCTATACGTTTGCAAAGCTGCCCATGGACGCAATTTGTCCTAACAAAATTTCCTTTCGTTTGCACGTATTTAATCATTCAATTACAAATCAGGAATTGTGTTAAGACTTGAGTCCATAAACTGACAAAATTGGTGCAACGTAATATATTCGAAGAAGTACAATAACTTATAATAAATATTAAAATACGGGACAAGAAATGCGTACGAGATATCGATAACGATATCTCAATTTTTAATTTGCATGCATCAATTACATTATATATTTCAGCCAACATCTATACTTATACTTATAAATATTTGTGCAGTTAGCCATGAATATTCATGTAAAAGGGAATAAACTCTTTATCTGCAATAGGTCTGAATAAAGAATATTCATTTTAATTATCATTTCTTATTCTTTTAGGACATATATTAATTTAAGTTATAATTTACGTATAATAAAAAACTGAATTAAATTTATAAGTATCAGAAAAATGATAAACGTGTTAAAATTATAACATCTACCTGTGATATTTTTCATTCCAAATTCACCAAATATTTTACTATCAATTACACAAAATTTGAATTGATCAAATGATTACTAAATTCTTTGAACAAAATGGGAAAATACAATACTCTATTGCTTTGGTTCAACTTTATTCAGGGTGAATCTAGTAACTGAGCTGGTTGATCAATTTGTACATATCGCATATAAAAACAAATTGCAATGATAAATTTGTTTCTATTGGATATTAAAAAAATTGGAATCGACAATTGGTTTCTATCGTCGATAGGCAATTTCCCTATCGTCGGGATACTAAGTTTTTATAGAAGTGCATCGGTGCAAATGCGCTTATTTTTTACATAGAACGCTATAAATTGTTTTACATTATTTGACTATCTATACCACTTTGAACAAAAAAGTACAGATATAACTTTAAATAGCTATTCTTCGAAAGAATAATATTATTGAAAGTTTTTTAGTTAAATTGATATACACGACTATAATATAGTAATATGTGCATACAAACCGCATGAATATTAATCAAATTTGCTCTTTGTTACGTCTAAGTAAGCTCGTATAAATATTACGTTTATTATTGTACATATTAAATGTATATTAATTGTACACATTATACGTTGCAAATATTAAATGTATAAACCAGACTAATATAAAACTAAATTTAAAAAATATAAATACCGTAGGAATTACAATTTGAGCAAGATACAATCGGAACGATTCCGCGTTTTAAATAACTTCAGCGGTATGCAAATGTGTGAATCGTTTAAAATGGTATATTTCGCGTGGAAGTAATATCCTTCAAGGTTGACAGACTCATCAGGAAGTTTCAGCTGCGAAATTCCTATTGAACAAATAAAAGAGGAGAACACACCTATCCACAACCCGTCGGAACTCCGGAGCAACGGAAGAAATTGGAACGGATGTCAAGCGTAAATATTTAACGGCAGTGAGGAAGGAAGCATCCCCCAAGTTGGTAGAAAACAAAGTCTCTTAGGGACATTGTTTATGTCGACGGAATGAAGAATAAATGACCGAGGAACGGGTTACATCTCGAATGATACTGCGGCACCGGAAAAATGAATGGAGACCTACATTCTTACTCGAAAACGCAATTTTATTATGAGAAACCCAAACATTGTCGATGTACCGAAAATACTAGTTACTGACACTTACAAAATACACAAAAAGGTGCTAGATTGCATACTGAAGACATGATTGTGGTTTGGATAAAAAAGGTTGGATATAATAACAAGAATATATTTGTATAGAATTCGGAATTGCACTCTTTACTCTCTCTTAGCTGACCAACTACGAACAACTAACAACGATGTTCTTGGCGCTTGCATCGCGTCGCTTCCCCGTCGGTACTCATGCAGAAAATCAATTAGAGAATCTATTGTCACAATGGATCGAATTAGAGCTGGCCACTATAATATAGAAAACTTTTGAATAAACTTGTTTGTTGAAGCACGTATTTCAATAAGCACTGTATGAAGTCTGAATAGATGCAGTCTTGTCGTCATTTCAAAACAATATGCATACATCAATCGCATTTATTACTCAGTAGTTCCAGCGCGAAACACATTATCTATCAGTGATTATTTTATAATTTTTTAAAGTACTTGGTCCATGTTAAGGATATTTGAACAGATTCTTCAACAGCAACAGCAAATTCAATCGTGAACTAACAAAATAGGTCCAATATTGCCATTTAATCATGTCCTTTGGAATAATACGTAAAAGAATATTATTATGGTTCCTTTTGATACAACACATTATTATACGGACACAATACTGTCTCTGTAGTCCCACGCTTCTTTTTGCGCAAAGCAGATTAAAAGCCAAGTAAAAATAAATAAGAAGTGCTAAAAAAAACTGCAGAATAGTCGATAAAACGTACTTCAAGAATCAACTTAATGCAAGTTAGAAACCCAAGTAAAAATTATTTATGAAGGAACCTGTTGTGTAAAAAGAGATACAAGTGTATTCTAAGTATGTATACGAGTGGATCCTTTAATTTTCGTGTTACTTATTTTATGAAAATATGAACCGCGTATTCTATTAATAGTATGTTAATGATTTCTTCATAACAGTAACATTTGATCGTTTGGTAAATTTTAAATTAAAAAATTGTCGCTTCTTAATATCACATCAATATTCGAACACTATGTGAAAAAGAAATGCTTTAAAAATAATTTTCTCAAGTATTACGGACTAATAAAATCCGGCTTTTTTTGATCAAATTTAATTTTAATAATAATTACCACTTTCTATGTTCCGCAATAATATTTAAGAACAATATTTCTATATCATTAAATATGACATTCATATTTCTATATTTGTTATTGGAGATAGTTTTAGAATTTATCGTTAATTTGTCAACGTTTCAGAGTTTGTGATATAGATATAACTGAATTTGCGCATGATACAGAATGGAAATTATTCTATCCTTTGAAATATTTTTCTAGCTGTATTTTCTGTTCTGCCTGGAAAAGCAGTGGCCCGGTGCATTTGCTCGGGTACCTGTTGGATTATAAACGGAAGAAATTTTTCACGTTTTCAGTAGTAAAGGATGACGAGTTCTACTTCGGAAGTTTTTAAAAAATGTATGTCTACACTTACGCACCAAAATAGTATAGCATAAAACGTATGTGGAATTTTACAGAATACTTTGCTGTTAATACACAATTATTATTTTAAAAGCTTTGATGAACAGAGGATAAAAAAGATACTAAATGATTTTCATAATCCTGAAAAGGATTGATCTTTAAAGTTTATTATATACAATATGGTAAACAATTTACTGATAGCGTTTGTCGTCGCAGCCAAAAGTATTTTTAAATTTCAATTACAATTTCACAACTTCCATTTTTCAAAGATTAACTCTTTTAAAGAATTTAAAAGATTTATGATTACACTGTATATAATTCTGTATAAGCACAGTAAAATGGAGTTAACTTTTTATAATGTCAAATTTATTATAATGTCAAATTTATTTCAAATTGGTTTATTATACGTAATTTATTTTTAAGATCAATTTCCGAAAGATATCTGCAAAGTTTACTACTTCAAATGGTATTGAGAGTTCAGTATAAAAATATTCGCTATTATTATCAACGCTGGAGCTTTTTAATTTACGATTATTGAAATTGTAAGGTTGAATATTCGAGGAATTGAAAAGAATTATTCAATGAACTAATTTCTTGAGACATGTATGTTAGATATTATGAATCGCGACTCTGCTCTTTCACGGTTCTGGGGTAAGTGCTGAGCGGTCTAACACAGTCCTCTTACCAGAACGCACCCCCGTGCCTTCCCCACTCCGTGGCCAGCTCCTTCAGGGCAGAGTCCCAATCTTTGTGCAACGCACTCGTCGCTCTCTCTCTCTCTCTCGCTCTCTCTCTTTCTCTGCCTCTCTCCCTCTCTCTCCCTCTCACCCCTCTCTCCCCCTCTCCCCACTCTCTCATCCCTCTCCCCCCTCTCCACCTTTCCCCCTCTCCATATCCCTCCCTCCCCCCTCTCTCTTTCTCATAAAGTCATTCCAAACTTTCACTCATCTGTTTCACACAAACATCCCCGTGACGGCCGATAGCCAGAAGACCCAGCGGAGTCGCCTGCCATCCTCCATCAACGGTTCTCTTTAGTCTCAAGCATCCCTCTTTAAGGCCTCACGCAGGCCAAGATCCTGCCATAAATCCTTCCAGGCCTAAGAGTCGCCTCGATACAAACCCTTGGCCTGGCTTAAAACACATTGACGCTAACATGTATTATCCCACATAGCCAAACCTGACATGACAGAAAACTAGCAGTCTGTTTGGCAGATTGGCAATAGACACAGGCGTCAGATTTGCAGCAGTTCTTGACCACAATCTGTTACGCCATCTAGCATTTACTGGACAATTCCTCGTAGATAGATAATTACTTTTAATATTGTTTCTGGGGGAATAAATTTAAATAATTAAGAACTTCTATAATACAAATTATGATTTGCATATATGCTAGAGGGCGTAACAGATTTTGAGCAACGTATGACGCCAAATTGGCGAAACAGATGGATATGGAATTGGTGCCTTCGTTGCGCGGTCATTTGCCGCCAATCCGATCCCAATCTGGCGGGATATTGCTTATTGGGATGTTACGAGCCGAGGGTTTCACCACTGGGTATTACATGGATTAAAGTATGGAATTTAGTATTGACTTCGCAACGTTCAAGAAATATTTGGTACACTTTGAGTGTCAAATGTGAACTGATGTGGTCACTGGAGTTTCGAAAGGATGCTGGATATGATATTAAAAGATTTTAATGTACTGAATCCTGAGTGCATATATTCTTTGTAAAATAAAGGGTCTTATACTTGTTAAGGTACCGTGTAACCGCGAGTACTAGTTTCTCTATTCTTAGTTTTGAAGCACTAAGAAATTCGGGGGTGAATTTATCTAACTTACATGACAGTATTGATACGCACTGGTTAGTCTCCTCTTTACGAACCTATTTTTTAAAAGGCAGGCGCTTTAAAATTGACGGAATTAGAATTATTTAAAGCGAACGCTGCACCGCGATATTACGGAGGCTCGCGGCCCCGAAGGCGCGCGGCACGAACAGCTGTTAGATACGCGACAAGCAAGAGAAGAAAATTTTTCGAGTCCTATGTCGGATAGTTCAAATTTGAATATGTTGTAGTCTTTAGTAGCCTATGAAGGAATCTCGAAGGATTTTTTGAAATCTTGAAAAATGTTGGATTTGCAGACGTGTAAAGAAAAGTGACAACTTTTTTTCAATAAATGATAACACTAGAACTAACGTACCGAGGAGAATGAGTTTTTAGGAGCTTGTAGTGAACACAGAAGAGTTTCTATTGAAAATATTTCGATTTGGAAAAAATGATCACTGGGGTACGGTCCGTTTATGGGGGCAGGTACGCTTGTATCCCCGAGTGACGCGCGCGGGGGATCCGCGTGTTCCAGAAAGGTGTCGCCGTAGCAGGTAATAAACGAGGAAAGCGCCTTGACTTCTTCGTTAAAACGTTTAGCATTTTATTGACCTACTGCACACATTTGGTAACCATAAGTCGAGCCATCGTCAAGGTCGAGCTTCGACACTAGGTGCTGGTTTATGGCCACGCTCGGGGGTAGAAGCGTACCTGAATGATCCCCGATTTAACATTCCATTTGAAAACACGGTTCCATCGAACAGTTGCTGAAATGAAAATCGGCAGTGTGCTGTTGAAAGGCCGTTAACCTCGTCAGCTATCCTATACTAGTCTTCCTACGATCATCAGCATGGATGGACGGCAGTCGAAACAGTCGATTTACGTGCATCAAATGTGAACTAGTTATGCGCGATATGTGGATTTCTGTGAATCATTTGTGTGGATTTCTTTCAACGTTTGTGGACCCAATGGATATATGTGAATAGTTTTATTGTGATCGTGAATAAATTAACAATGTGGGCCGGATCGTGCAGCGGGAGGACATTGACCCCTTCTGCTCGATAATTTCATAGAGCGAATAATTAAAATGCTCTTGTGAATTTAACGAGTAGGCAGGTTCAGTGTTGCACACAGAATAATTTGTGAATACAGGAATCATTTTCACCTCGCTGGGGCTCTACAGGAGAACCAAGGTAAGCAAGGTTTTAAAATAATTCTAATTCCGTCAATTTTAAAGCGCCTGCCTTTTAAAAAATAGATCCGTAAAGAGAAGACTTGGAGCTGTTACCTCGTTTTTTTCGAATTTTTAAAACAGTCCCGGCTATAGGAAAATTACATTTGTTTAAAACTTTTTCAAAATAAATGGTGAAAAAATCATTTTTTCCAAATCGAAATATTTTCAATGGATACTCTTCTGTGTTCACTACAAGCTCCTAAAAACTCATTCTCCTCGGTACGTTAGTTCTAGTGTTATCATTTATTGAAGAAAAGTTGCCACTTTTCTTTACACGTCTGCAAATCCAACATTTTTCAAGATTTCGAAAAATCCTTCGAGATTCGTTCATAGGCTACTAAAGACTACAACATATTCAAATTTGAATTATCCGACATAGGATTCGAAAAATTTTCTTCTCTTGTTTGTTCCTTGCTTTCGACCGCGGTGTATCACCATTGCTCGACTTCTGTCGAGCGCGGCCGTCTCTGCCACTCGCCTCTAGGTCGCGCTCTGATTGGTCCGTGTTTTTCGTTAATAACTCCTTAACAAATCCGAAACGGCCATTTTTGGAAAGGAAAATGTCGCTTCAAATGGCCTGAGGAACCTCCCCTTTAAAGGAAATCATACATTTTTGGGACACCCTGTATAATGGAGTATGTAATATTTTTGTTGTTGCAGTATTCTTTTAGAAATCATGATGATCAATTTCTTATATGGAATGCTATACATACATTTTGATATATCTTACTAAAGCGTGTGTGAAGACAAATTCATTCGTATGCGACACAATTTCCTTCAAAGTCATACAACGTCAGAAGTGGAAGAAACATTTTGAATATTTCACTGGTAATATTTCGTACAGATATCGTCTACGATACATCGCCCAGAGATGTAAACAACTTGACAAGCAGAAGAGCGCAATCAGTGGCGTTAGTATCTCGGACAACATTAGAAGAAACTACCAATAATGTAATTATTAGAACCGAAATATGCATTCATGCTTAAGGAAGTTATATTGAACATTTACTGTAGTCTGGTCAATAAAGTATACTTGTGAACGTATTAGTACGAAATAAATAAAATGTTACATTCATTTCTAACCTTGTATGATCGTGAAGGCATGATATAAAAAATATATAGCATTCTATTTAAGAGATTGGTCAACCTGATTTCTAAAAAAATAGGGCAACCACAAAAAAATTACATATGTCATTAGGCTGTCTCAAAAATGTTGTAAATGCTTGAAATGGGCAGTTCCTGAGGTTATTTAAAGTAACTTTTTCTTTTGCAAAAATGGCCGCCCCGATTTTGTTAAGGAGTTGTTAACGAAAAACACGGACCAATCAGAACGCGGCTCCAGCGTGCGGTGGCGGGGAGATCCTGGCAAGTGCAGAAATTGATTTTAACTAAAACTCGCCTCAACAACAGACAATTTTAAAGTTGATAAAAAAATGGTCACCCATGTATGACTGACGTGGTAGTAAAAGTGTTAAATCATCTAGGACAGTCTAAGATAATACATATTCATTGTCAGATCTCCGCAATTTCCAAGCAAATACTGTGATGATTGTATGATTAAGTGCAAACATAACAGCTTAATATTGCAATAGTGGGAGCAGCTCTGTGTAAAAACGATACTGTTAATCCAGATTCCAATTTGACACTTTCATTGCCATTTAAAGTCAAGAAATCGTTTAGAAATTAATGAGCACCATAAACCCAGACCTAACCCTGTAATATCCTCTTTCAGTGGAGTGTTATCACTGACATTCATTATTATCGAATCTGAATACGGGATTACCAGCACGTGCGGTTATAATCCGCCTAGTAAAACACGCAAAGGGAATTAGAATAACGTGGCTTAGCAACCAACGCTTCGAACGGTCTCTGTATTTTCGTACAAAGAATACAGTATTTCATCGGTAATTGTCCCAAATGTCACCGACATAATTGTCCCTGAGATATGCCCACTAGTGCGGGGTGTACCCCCTTGAGGGGCCGTGAAGCTCGAGAGGCCTCGGTCGCCGAGAAATATGACACCGTGCGGCTCGGGAATATCGGTGAGACCACATTAATCCGAATTTCCAACTTCTTTATTATTCATTATTTTTTATGGGACTTCGATGACCATATTTGTAGCATTTTTCTAATAAAACTGATACCAAATATGATATAATCCCGATGGTATTTACTTGTGTAATAGACAATTAAAGTTTCGGGTACGAGGAAGGATAGCGTATGGGAAAGAAAGAGACGCGGAGAGTCGCAATCGGCGGCACAGTTCAAAGGCTCGCGCGTCCTCACGATGTATTACCAAGGAATAACTTTTTTATTATTACTTATTTTTTTATGAGACTTGCTAATTGTTGTGACATTGTTCTGATTAAAATGATACCAAACACGATATAATTCGGATCATATACAGGTGTATGGTCATTATGTATAGGTCAGGTACATAACATCGGTGAGGCAACAGTAATGCAATGACGACACTTTTTCATTTTTAATTAATCTTTTAGGAGACTTTTACCATCATATTTGTAATATTTCTCTGATCAAAATTTTTCTGATTATACATACATATCTATTTTATTAATTGACGATGGAGTAAGTTTTGGTAACAAACAAAGAGATTAAAGGATAAAGACATTAAAGACACACTCTCCTGACTGGGACATTTCGCGACTTTGAAAACAGGCATAACCTCAGCTACATCTACCGTAGCCGTCTTGTCTTCTGTGAATTGGTCGATGATACATAGTAAGAATGCAGAGAAGGGAAAACCTAAGAAAATCCGGAAAAACCAATATCGAGGTTTTACGGTCACGGATTTACATTTTGGATTTAAGCACGTAGATGCAATTTGCAACGGAGGGCCGACAAGTGTTGTACGGTGAATTTATGGGACGGGACGTATTTTGCAATTGTTCGTATTATTCAATATATTTTCAACGAGACGATGCGACTTGCAGTGTTCCTTTCTTTACTATTTACTCTCTTTGTCTGTCACCAAAACTTACTCCATCGTCAATTAAAAAAATAGATATGTATATATAATCAGAAAAGTTTTGATCAGAGAAATATTACAAATATGATGGTAAAAGTCTCCTAAAAGATTAATTAAAAATGAAAAAGTGTCGTCATTGCATTACTGTTACCTCACCGATGTTATGTACCTGACCTATACATAATGACCATCCGAATTATATCGTGTTTGGTATCATTTTAATCAGAACAATGTTACAAATCTATTAGAAAAAGTCTCATAAAAAAATAAGTAATAATAAAAAAGTTACTCCTTGGTAATACATTGTGAGGACGCGCGAGCCTTTGAACTGTGCCGCCGACTCTCCGCGTCTCTTTCTTTCCCATACGCTATTGTTCCTCGCGCCCGAAACTTTAATCGTCGATTACACTAGTAAATATCATCGGAATTATATCATATTTGGTATCATTTTTATTAGAAAAATGCCACAAATATGGCCATCGAAGTCCCATAAAAAAATAATGATTAATAAAGAAGTTGGAAATTCGGATTAGGTATTTTTACATTTCTCGGTGACCGAGGCCTCTCGAGCTCTGCTGTCCTTCTCTACGTTCGGCAAACCTCAAACAATGATATCGCTCGCGCATAATTGTCCCTCCGCAGACCCGCGTTGTGGACAATTATCGATGAAATACTGTACTTCGTTTTGTGCCACAAAGTCAATTGAAGGAGATCTTTCACTCAAAAAGCAACGCTCAGCCAGTAAATTGGATGTATTTATTGGAACTTTATAAACTCGTTTAAAGCGTTCTCCCGTAAAGCTCTGTTCCTCTGAAATGAAGATCAATTCAGTGAAGCCTTTCAGACCCACCACTCGTTTCTTTAATGCCTCTTCACCGCTAAGTTTCCGAACCGAAGCTGACACATCGATTTTCCGCGAGACACCAACGGTTTACCGTTAATTGCCTACAGTGGTTCTCGAAAGTATGTGCAATGAAAGTTTCATAACATTGACAAATGTCGTCGGATTTGCTCCAAATTTTGTATGTATAATCTCGATACTTGTATTTTATAATAATGTAGATATAATATTATTTTCAGATCATGAATCTTTCAGTTCTCTCAATCTGTTTCAGCACATCATTGCAATGAATGGTTCATAACTTTTGCAAATTTTGTCGTATAGTTGTAATATCATTTCTCGTTTTGATATTACTTTCGCGAACCAGAGTAAAGTAATATTCTTTTCTACGAATGCATTGTGCGCGAGAGTCACGCAAACTTTAGGAACAGTTTTAATTGGACAGAGGATCCGCTTCGTGCTAAGTCCGTCAAAGATAGCCGTTTCCAGTGTGCGTGAATGTTTTGTCTCAAAATTTGTTTAAGGCACAAAACAGGAGGATTTAAAGTAAACCAATACTCTGCCATAAACACCAATATCGGAACAAACTTCAAGACCGTTCGTTTCGATATCAGGGCACTGTTCACGATATCAACGAAGGAAATAGGTTGCCCGAAGTTTTTCGTCAAAGTTTATGTAAATTGATTCTCGATTTCTCTGGCGCCACGATATTTTTTAAGTAAAAACGAATGGCAGCGGCAAAGTTTCGAAAGTCGCTTACCTCATAATTGGCAGCGACCATCACGTTAATATCGAAGGTATTGTCCCGCCAACACAACGGCGCAAACTAACTTCGCGAAACTTTCGCGGAAGCGTGGTCCGAGGAGCTATCAATACAACATTTATCTGGGGTTGCTGTCTAATATGCAGAAGTTCACACCGACGGATGCGAAAAATTAAAGTATAATTTCTTCCTCTTCCTCTCCCTCTTCACTGCTTGGGATGCCTATGGAAATCCCGTCCACGGTGCATACGAAAAATGTTATAAATGTATGATTTAAAACATCCCTTAGAATTGTGCCACTGGATAAAAAAATAATCTGTGCGAAATTTGAAATTGATCGAATAACGGGAAATCGTGCCGCATCGACTTTGAAATTTTTTAAATTTTTTTACTCGTTTTTCTCCACTGCAGTATATTAACAGTATATATGTTTATATATCGTTGAATTTGTCTTGTATATTCGATGGGTGGTAGACGTAGGAGTGTTGAGGGCATGAGCTAGATAATATGGTATATTCGCGGAGCAGCTAAGTAGTACTGACCGCATGCGCTAAATGGCACGGTATGTTTACTAGATAGGAGTCCGTGGATAAATGAAGCTGGTTTTAATATTTTTCTGCAGTTTGTTGTACACTTTATTGTTGATTTTAATTTTAATTTGTGGATTGCTGCGGAAATTTAAGAAATGTGGTCTTCATCGGTGCGATATGAAAATATACAGTATCATATACAGGATCTCAAAAAGAAGGTATAGTGCAAGTTGGTTTGGGGTTAGGTCGTCGCGTTGATTTCGTACATGTGTTATTATTACGTAAATGCTTCTGCTGCCATCTAACGGATCTGCTCGGTACTACTTAGCCGATCTTACGTGTACCACCTAGCAAATATACCAATATGGCGGCACTTTAACCTGTCAAAAAGGCTTAAAAGTGCCCCAACTTTACACGCGTATAATTTCTGAACCTGTGAACTCCTGGCAATAAGGCTTTCATTTCGGTGTTTTCTCGTCGAAATCTATAGGACTGCATAAAAAAAGTTTTAAAAAATTGGTCTTCCAAAAAAGGTTTGACCAAGGCGGCCTCACACAGCCGAACTTGCTCCTCATTTTAATACAGAGAAACAAAAATCATACTTGAATTTTTAAGGAGCCGTTATAGAGAGAAGGCTGCAATCTTCAATTCTATGGCAGTTTTATTTACGCGAAAAGAAACGTTGTTGAAAGTGTTTGGAGACGTTTGAATTTGTAGCATTATTGAGGAAAAATGGGTCTTCTAAATATACAGGGTGAATCACGAAGCATGATCAGCTGAGTTTAATCTGCTGTTAGCGGTTCGATCGGAAGATTTTTAAGCTAAAATAACATGGTTTAAGCAGAGCTTTGAGATAATTCTACCAAATTTTTTGTCAACTCTTATTTTCCATAGTTATCAAGGTAACCTTCAGTTTTTATAGGTAAATCTACAATTTTTTTTACACACATCTTTTAGGTGATACAAGGATGAATTCGGCAGGCATCATAAAAAGTATTTCTTCTTCATGTAAACCAAAGAAACGTTAAAAAAGGTTATTTACATTAATTGAATCGATGCTTAAAATTGTGTCCACTGGCAACAATACACTCACGTAAACAGTTAAGAAATGAGTGGTTAGTTCTTTCGATGACTTTTGCATTGACAGTTAAGCATGCATCTACACTCGCCCGCAGTTTCCGTAGATCAAGAGCATCTCCAAGGTACAGAACGAAATGTTTACAAATAGTACGCGAGAGATCAAATCGACAATGACTAATACTAATCTGTCAATGGCTCTGGAAAGTGTACGACAGTGTAGCTTGCTTTTCCTCTTGCGTATCCCCTAAGAGATGGGTGTAGAAAAATTGTAGGTTTACCTATAAAAAACTGAAGGTAATCTTGATAGCTCTGGAAAGAAAGGGTTGATATGAAAATTTGATACAATCGTCTTAAAGCTCTCCTTGAGCCGTTATTTTAACTAGCAAAACTTCCGGTCGAACAGCTAACAGCAGGATAATCTAAGCTGGTCACGCTTCGTGATATCACACTGATGATATAACCGAATATGAGGTGATTCTTCGTCAAAAAATAAGTCGAAAATATGCAATTTCTATAATTTGATGCCTCGTTTCCGAGAGGAACGAGTTTGAAAATGCAACGAATACGTGTGCTATTAAATAGGAATCGTCTGATGCGTCTGATCATGTTCAACCAGTTCTACGTCCTGCATATAGTATAGCACGCGAACCCGACGGATCTTTAAACTCGATTTTCTCGGAAACGACGCGTCAAATGAACAAATTTCATTCCATATTTCCGATTTATTTTTTTACGTAGTATCACCCTCTATCCAGTTGTATCAACAGTTACATGACACTCCGTATACCTTCAAGCTTTCAAATGAGTTCACGTTTATGTTTGTACTATTTGCTTTTACGAGATTATCGCAGTTTATATATCAAGAATTTTTCGAGAACCGGATCCACTGCATTTAACACACGCAGAGTTCAGTTAAGATGTTGCGTGAGTCAAATATAATTCCAATCGTGGACTAGACTCCACGTTCTGTGAGGTGCATACGCTGCAAATATACTATTAATGAGAATGCATGCATTTTCTGCTTGTCAATCAAAGAAAAAATGATCAATATTTAAATATTCTTCAAAATTTTAGGAGTCTAATGCACTTTTAGAAGAAACGAAGAATAAAAACATGTGTCCTCGTGACTCAGCCTTGTTTTCTGTCTTGGCGCTCAATGTGTTAATTGTTGTTAAGATACTGTAAACGCATGAAAATCCACAGTCCATTAATAACCGTAGAAATCTTAGAAGCTTCGGGTACTTTCGCCTTAATTATTTATTTCAGGCTGACAGTGGTCATTCATTATATCTACATATATACTATCACAGAGGTTCAGACTTCTTAAACATGTTTAAAAATTTTCAGATTTTTATTAATTCATTTCTGTTTGTAATATTAAAACAGTTTCTTAGTAGCTGATTTCATTAAAAATAGTTAAGCCTGTCGTGGTTTGCGTGAAAAATCTTGGTAATATTATATGTACTTTAGAGATGATGTTTCTTTTTCATTCCTTGGATTTTTCTTCATCCTTTCATTCTACACCTCTGGTAAAAGATATATAAGCAAAAAAGTTGAGCGTTTATTATTATAATTATTCGTAAATTTTATATGGAAAATATTTGAGAAGAAATCTTCTAAGGAAATATTAATATAAGAATATGCTTATTTTTTATAACGCACACTGATCTAATTAATCTAATTTTGAACAATATTTTCTTTACACGTAAATAAAAGAGTTATAAAAAGCGACTTTCACTACTTTATTCGCGATTCCAATCAAGTATAATGTTTTAAAAAAATTTGTTACTCATTGTTTAGTAAACTAATCCTTCTAACATCTCGAAAAAACTCAAGTAACTTGAATCATTTTTAAAACGTTAAGTCATAATTAAGTTATTCTATCTTGACAAATATACGGAGACTTTTTTTAACTCGCTGTACCTGTGTAGGTCGCGCGAACTTGGTTTCCGAGTAATTGCAAAAATGTATTTGTTAGCATACGTGATATTTGAAACGTTTGCGATACGCTTCCATTGGTTTTGATTAGGTACACGGAAGCGGAAAAACAGGAGGAGGGACAGAGAGTCTTATGCTTTTATTTTAAAATACACTTTTAGTTCAAAATACTCTATTTTTAGTTATGAAATTCAGTTAGATTTGAAACTTAACCCAGAGGTTATTTAAATCTAAACCAAACATAAACGAAACCTTCGTGTTATCGCAAAATATTGAACGTACAAATGAATTCGTAGTCCGTTCTTCGTGATGTTACCGATTCAAACCAGACGACCGAAAGACATTCGACGCTTCAAAATGATCTCTATCACTTTCTGCATCTAAGAAGTAATTAATGAACATCTAATACGACAGGTAAAAGATTTGAATTCGAAATAAACTAACAATTAATTGTGAATGCCACGAATTAATTCGTAAACCTAATGCAAACCATGGGTTAAATCTAGGTGAGAGCTATGTATATCTCGGAAACTAAGGTCTGGCAACATTCATTTATAAAGTGACTTGGTTTGTTTGTTTTTGTTAATTGGACACATTGAACAGGTTATAATTGTGTATTGTGACGTGCCGCGCAACGTGTTACATATTACTCTGGTCATCGGAGAGGTGGTAAACTGTATTCCCCTCGATTTAACCGATCTGCCGACACTGATCTGAGTAGCATGTTGTTCTCCAAACCAATACAAATACTGTAGAACCTCGATTATTCCAATATGGCGGACATATACATTAAAAATGATTAGTCGTTCGTCTCAAGAATTGTTCATCGGGATTTTAGGGGAAGCTGATTACAAATGTGGACTTTATATACAAAAAAAACATGGGGGTCCGTTTAAATTTTAATAGGAATTCACATAGTCACTACAAATCAAATTAATTAAAAAGAAAGATAACACTGTTTTTTAATACGTAGTATATACTACAATATAAATACAAATAATATAATATTATAATATAATAGAACATAAATTGGAATTAGAATATAATCATACTGTTTAAAAGTGAAAGTAAAAGCAAAGCATATTTGTGTATTGGTCGGGGATTACCTGGCCACCTCTCTACCTTCCCTCTCGCTCTTTCATATTGACCAGAACGAGGGGAAAGCCTAATTCTCGGAACAGTAAACTTTACCCTTTGTATTGTATAAAGCAGGTATTCGCACTTCATAGTTCCCAAAGAAGCATTCACGTTATTCTACATATAAAGACAGTGTTCGTCTTCGAAAAATTAAAAAAAATTTCAGATATATGATTGTTTATAAAAAATTGGGTTAAACTGTACTTTGGAGGACCAATTATTTTAACTTTTTTTGATGCGGTCCTATATATTTCGACGAGGAAACACCGAAATGAAAGCCTTATTGCCAGGAGTTCACTGGTTCAGAAATTATACGCGTGTAAAGTTGGGGCACTTTTAAGCCTTTTTGACAGGTTAAAGTGCCGCCATATTGGTATATTTGATAGGTGGTGCACGTAAGATCGGCTAAGTAGTACCGAGCAGATCCGTTAGATGACAGCACAAGCACGTACGTAATAATAACACATGTACGAAATCAAAATGCGGAACATTGTAAATTGTAAGCTTGGAAGGACCGGGCCGGGCCATAATTTAAATTTGTTCGAACCATAACTATCTTCATACTGACTAATAAACTACGTTTTTCAAAACATGCACTACATAAAAATATATGAGATGTAATTTTGATAATTATTACTTTAAAAAATCACACATACTCTTCAAATACCAATAAATATGGGTACAACATCCTAATACATAAGGTTTAATAGTTTTCTCGAAAAAAGTTTCTATAAATTCGTGCAAAAACGGCTTCGAAAACCCGAATACTCCCTCAAATACTTCTAAGCATTGACCAAAAATGTTCCTTAGGTGTAAAATCAGCATTCCAGTTATTTTCTCCGTTACCATAGTGCAGAAATGGAATGCAGGGACCAATATGAATATATGAATACATTGGGGAACCGCAGTGGGAAATATACATTGATACTCGCAGACTGAGCAATCGAATATATGCATGCGTACCTAAAGGGATTTTTGGGTTCAAAAGTCCTTGTTCAAAATGTATATGTGCCCTAGATTCTAGACTATGAAAAGCTGGATAATGTGCCGAGTTATTGACTTTAGGGTTTCAAGTACATTAGAACCTCGATTATTCGAACTAAACAGGGATACGTGAGAGTTCGTAACAATAGAACAGATACTTAAATACAATGCTCAATTCGATCTTTATTGATTTGTACATCAAATGGTGTCGCTTAAGAATTGCCCTAGATTGGGCTATATAAATTTTAGGTATGTTAAGATACTGGAGACTTCAGAAATTGGATGCTCGAATAATCGAATTTACTTTTATTGTAAAGTATGGCGGCAATGTACATTTCAAATTGTATAGTATGTATGAAGACAAGAAAATACATTCAAGTCACATAAACCGATTTTGAAATGTAGATAACGATTTCACATTAAAAGAACGAGAACAGCTCTCAAAGTTGATACTTAAAAACACATTTTTGTATATATTTCGTATTTGTATATACCTTGTATTTTTCTAAAACACTTAATTTAAATATGTATATTCGAAATCTGAATTACAAGCTAAATTACAAGGTTCACTTTGAATTCAACCGTATCTGCTCGTAATTATTGCTGCTAACATGTTGACAGTGAATTTACATTTGTTCGGAACAAAATGGAATCATCCTTTTACGTTGCCTATGAATATCAACGTATCGGTTATGAAGGTAAATCGATAATAATATCCCGTGGTGTTATGCCACCTTTTTCTTTAAAACAGCCTTTACGAGTACTAAAAATATCTTCTGGCCTGTTACGAGTCTTTGTCAATGTTCTTCTATGATACAAAAACATTATTTTCAACCGCCCATCTTGTTTATAGTCTATCATAACAATATAACATTAGCCACAGACACGAAACGGTTCAGGAAATTGTTGATAGCATTGAATATGATTGAAAAGACCAGTTTAAAGGGGATGATACTGTATATGAATTCTAAGTAAAAAGCTTCATAAAATTCAATATATATGCACACAATATGAATCATTATTAATAAAATCAGAAAGCCAAAATCTTGAAAATAATTTATTGGTTTTATATGCCTATAACAAATTACTTAAATCATTTCAATTGAAAAAATATTAATTATAGAACTTTACTCTACTATAGAATAATTAATCATTATTCTTATTTCTTATAACGTTGAATTTTTGTCTATCCATTACAGAATTGTCTCTTCGATTATAACACTGTTATATTCAGAAACGGCTTCCTGTCTCTTATAACAAATGAAATGTTCTAACTCTTGAAATAATTAACATTAAATACTTGGTAGTTTATGGAGAATACCTCATTCATCGGAAAATTGTGCATTTTTCTTAATCGATACTTCCCAAAAGCAAGCAAGTGATAAAGTTGAGGCGGGTGTGATCGCCTTCGGGAATAAATTGAGACACGTGTTAGCAGAACTTGCTTTATTACTGAGAGACGGTCGGTACAACCCGCGTAGCTCGCGACGACCGCTCTCGACGAATTCTCTTACCGAACTAGCTTACAAACTAAACGTTCGCTCGCAGATGCATTCCAACGGAAAATCATTCTTTCTCATTCTCACAGATCGCTCTCACTATAAACTAAAACCAAACGCAGTCACCCTACGAGACACTCGACCCAATCGTTCGAACATCCACTCGACGCTATCGCACAGCACGCAGCCCGGTCCATTCATTCGACACTCTTTCGACTTAAAGTAAACGCATGTCAGAGACGTGGCGCCAGCTTGTCGCCGCCACAAAGTAATTGTGTTTCCAGATTCGTATTTTCAATAAGAAACTTTGCAAAGTTTACCCAGTAGATATTACAGAGGAAAATGTATGTTGGACAATGTAATTAATACGTTAAATGGCAAACATCAACCCCAAAAATTCCTAAAGAATCAAAATAATTTAATTAATTCAACTAAAACTAGAAAGTTGAAATTTATCATAGTGGGTGCTACTTCTTGCATTTTAATTCCCTTGCATCTTAAAAATCTGAATGAAATTTAGTTTATTCAAACATATCAAAATAAAAATGAATTTCTGTGTTTAGTAAAAAATTAGTGTCTCCGAATAAGTACCAAATTGTTAGAAATGTAAAGTCATTTGCCGTTTGACAGTTTCTTGTTTCTGACATTGCACGGTTAGTGTATAAGATGAAGTGGATTATATTAAAGTTTGTTAATGAAGAGTGAAAGTTCAAATTTCTAAAATCCGCAGTCTAGTTATAACACCAAACCCAGACCTATGTATACAGGGTGGGGCATTTATCCTGGCTACCTGGAATATCTTAAAAACTAAATTCCGAAGAAAAAAATGTTTCAAATAAAAAGTATCAGTCAAGGAGTGGTTGATGCAGCAGTCATATCCATTTTTAATTTTCATCATGTTTTCAAGGTCAACTTGATTTTCTCGCATGCAATGCAAATAACATTAGAATGTTACTGAGTACTTGTTAAATTGATTTTCTTGTAATTAAGTTGCAATTCACGTGTATTATTATTAATAAAATCATTGTGTTTCCGTTTAATTGAGATTATTTTTCCCCAATAAAGTCAATATTATACAAAATAATCGGCAGAGAAAGAAACGTTTCAAATAAAAGTTATTTGTTTCAAGTCGTAGATTAAGAATCTGTAATGAAAAATATATGTTTCTATTTGAAAAAATAAAGTTGACCTTGGAATGACCTTAAAAACATGATGAAAATTAAAAATGGATATGACTGCTGCATCAGCCCCTAATTTACTTAAACATTTTATTTGAAACCTTTTTTTCCTCCGGAATTTAGTTTCTGAGATATTCCGGGTGGCCAGATTAAATGCTCCACCCTGTATACCTGTATTTCAGGTACACGTGAAATGGAGATCTCTAATACAGTATATAGTTTCCTCTGACGCGACACACGATTTTTCACTCACTTGCAGCCATCTGACAAAAAAAATGTACAACAAGAGTTGCAGGGTAAAGAGTGTACAATTGATATCGGTAGCAAAATTTTTAAAACTGTTTGTTTTCGTGGCGAAATGGAGGACACCTTGGCGTTTATAAATAGGAACACATATTTTTGACTTCATATTATAGGAGTCGATGTTAAGACGAATTTAACGACCTACTATACTTCAACCTTCAAATGAAACGCCCTTTATAGATCCAAATAAATAGCACCACCCATATTTTCCAGATTTTGGAACTTCGGAAGCATAATTCAGGAAAATCGAGTGCATGATATGAGAAATCGTGATAAGTGCACATATCTAGATGAAAGCGAGAAACATTTTAGAATCGGTGTAAAACTGTAACACGGCCTTCATTTTTAACAGACTTCAGGGTTTTTCATGTTGTATTTTTACTGCATAAGGCCCTCCGTCCACGGAACGTTGCATCAGAGACGCGTACGCCTAGCGTATGAGGCACGGTTTGATTCTGTCTACGTACGCGTAGCGTATGAGATGTGGATGCTTTCTTTTATTTACGAAGCGTAAACAGCAAGTTTTGCATCTTAAGAGAATGTTGAGTGACGATGAGAACATGCTACTTCTATATATAATTATATAGGAGAAGAAGAGGAAGAAAATTCTATCTATATACAGAGAAATAAGTCGTTGCTTTTGAAAGTGTGGCATGTCCATTTGATGTAATTACTAGATATTTTATGTTAATTTGTAATAAAAATTAGTTTTACCTATTTTTTTCACAAAATAGACTCCCCCCCCCCCTCCTTTTCAAAATGAACGACTGTAATATTGATGGCAGAACGGTTGTAGCTGCAAAAGAATTATAAGATAATATTAGGTTGTCCCATAACTTCGTGCCGCGGTTGCGTTTATACCTTCCACGGTGTGTTGTGTTAATACAGATAAATAAGCGACCAATGGGATCGCAGTTTAATGATCAAGTGCAGTCTAAAGAAGGCACTTGAAGAAAAGAGTTCATGATCCACGGAGTGTCGTGAACGGCAAGCGTGTTTGGTCTTCTATGCAGTGTAAACCACGAGTGAGACGCGTATTCATTTTAAGCCTCTCATGTTATACGAATTTTGCAAAAGAAATACAGCAACCGTTACCGCAAACAATATTTGTGCTGTTTACGGAATAAGTATTACGTCCTCCTCGTCACTCGACATTTCTGTCTGTTTTTCGTAGCTAACGTGAAGTTTGCTCTACGCTTCGTGTACAGACGATCGCGGTAGCGTATGCTACGCGTGTGACGATTACGCGACGATGACGCTTCGTGGACAGACGTCTATTATTTTACATTGGTCGCAGCATTGAAGCGTACAGCAAGCGATATTTTCTGGCGTACGCGTATCTGACGCAATGCCCCGTGGACGGAGGGCGTAAGAATCCTTGTTAGTTAATGCAAATAATATCACGTCGTGGTTACCTTAGTGAAAAAGAACAAAGCGTAATATTAACATTTAAGAAACAAAAGGTGGGAATTCGTGAAATCGGACTGAAATACAAAAAGAAAGAAAGTAAAAATTCCAAGTAATACTTTAAAGAATTGTCAAGAAATTGTAAACGAAAGCGAGCTTGATGTTTCCTGTTGAACGGTTCAATGTATTCTTAAATGCATTTCCAACATTAAAAGACAAAAACTGAGGTGTGCACCTACATTTCTAAAATGCCATAAAACAGCCAGACTAGAGTACGCTCGTGAAAACATGAATAGAAATTGGGATTATGTGAGTTCATTTTAGACATTAATAAAATTATATTCCATGTTCTCTAGTTGTTTCCTGGATTATTTTTTCCGATGAAAAGAAATTCAATCTCGACGGTCCAGATGGATTTAATTATACTACATGTAACTTCAAAAGGAACAAAAGTATTTTTACAAACGTAATTTCGGTGGAGGAACACTACTATGGTGTGCATTTTACTTTAGTAGCAAACTTGAATTAGGTTCCTCTTCTTGCAGAATGAATAGTTCAAAGTACATTGAAATACTCGAAAATCATTTGTAACCTCTTATTCATACAAGAAATCAAATGTATCAACAAAAAAAAAAAATTAGTGAGAAGCATGCCTATCAGTATTTTTGAATTAATATGTAAGGAAGGAAGTTTTACGCATTATTAAAATTCATCATTTTAAAAACTTTGTTTCGGGTTGAGGTAGATGGTTGACGTTGGTGTGAAAGATACTTTTCGAGATGCTCGCCTTCGGCAGTTAAATTAACGATCAGTGAATAGTTAGTAAAGTAGATTGGAGACAGTAGTCTTGCTGATGACTGTTTTAAGATGTATATAGGGGTTGTTTCTGTGGTTATTCTAAGAAGCTTTACCTGTTACCAAAGTGTCATACGCGGCTTCGTTTTTGAGTTATTAACGAAAAACAAGGGCCAATCAGAGCGCATCTAGAGCTGACTAATTTCGGCTCGGTGCGGCGGCCGATTCTACCGAGCGGTAGCGCTATTGACCCGCCGTGCTCAAACCATGAGCAAGAAAAAGAGTAGCAATTTATTTAAATAAAACTTTCATATTGAACCTTAAGTGCACTTGCTTCTTCGAATTTTTCTGGGTTGAAGGGCATTTGTAGGTCATATTGTGTTACATGGATGAATTCGTTATTTTGTCAGTTACGACGTTACGTTAACGAAGATATATCATTCCATTTGAAAAAACATCGATGACCTTGAAATATCATTAAAACATGACCTTGAAATTTTTTTCCCCTACACCGTTACATGTGGCCCTTCAAACAGCGTAACCTTGTCCTAAGAAGTTTTTTTGTACAACGAAAAGTAACGGAGATATTTAGGCGTTCTGTTTCTTCGGACTCACCCTGTACATATAAACTCGGACATGTGATCTTTGATCCAAAATAGGAGACACGTGTTTTGGGTTTCTTATACTTTTGCATTAAACAATAATTATGCATAATGAATGTTAGTATTGTCCCTCTTGTGGGGGATGGTATTCTGACTTGTTTTGTAGAAGTATAAGCATTTATTGTAAACGTTTATGATAATCAGAGCACTCTCTTTTCATTAGATATAATTTCGTTTTAACTTTTCTCATGTACTACTATTAACATTTGGAAATAATTATATACAGTGGATCCAAAAAGTATTTGAACATTGACTTTCTGATTTTTGATAAATTGTCAATGTTTAAACTGTGATCGTTTCGTTAAAGAAAATAGTATAACAAAAAACCTAGAGTTCTTTTAAAACTTGAAGGCTCTACTTTCATAATCAATCATTCATTTTCTGCTTACAAGGGGAAGCTGAGGTAGACGGGAACCGGATTTTCCTGAAACTTGCAGTATTTGAAGATGACGTATTCAAATGTAATTTGGCAAAGCAGTAGCGCGCGCTTCTCAAGATTTTCCGAGAAAATTGGATTTAAAAATCTCGATTCCCAGTCATAAAGAGTTCCCGGTTCACTTATGAACAAGAACCGCAGTGGACGAGGGCGCTGCGAGAAAGACTGGTAAACAGTAGATCGCTGGTTCCATTATTGCTGTCGACATTTTTTTTTCTTTTTTCCAATTTAATCCTAAAATTTATGAAATGTGCCAACGAACATTTATTTTTTTTAAATAGAAAATGCATGTTTTTTATTTGTGGGTATTGAAAAAAAATCGAACATAAAAATAATACAGAGTGTTATATTTATGTTATTATTGCACATTCTTTATTAACAAAAAAAATTATGTGTTAGTATGACACGACCCAGAATGATACTCATCACAAAAGCATGGAAAACAATAACTTTTTCGGCATCTACAGAGCATGCATTTTTCAGGACTTCTATCGGAAAACACACTTCGTTAACATTCATAAATATTTCTCTGGTATCACAGAGTTTGAACAGTTATTTTTATTTTTTAAATAGAACAAGCATGTCTTATTCTATTTATACTTCTCGGCATTGTTGGGTTTTCCTGTTGATCTTCACCTGGATGAACCGAATATTCTTTTGTTAATAAAGAATGTGCAATAATAAAATAAATATAACACTCTGTATTATTTTTTTCGATTTCTTCTTTCAATGCCCACAAATGAAAAACAGAACCGGAAACTCTTTATGACTGGGAATCGAGATTTTCAAATGCAATTTTCTCGAAAAAACTTGAGAAGCGCGGGCTACTGCTTTGCCAAATTAAATTCGAATACGTCATCTTCAAATACTGCAAGTTTCAGGAAAATCCGGTTCGCGCCTACCTCGGCTTCCCCTTGTTAGATTGTTTGTATATTATAGGCAATGAGAAACTAAATACGTGATTCTACTCGAAGGCTATGCAAACTCAAAGGTCTGTAAAAACAATAGAAAATTTTTTCGTGTACAGATCTACTGTCAATATGAAGATTCAAGCTTTCTCTTTCTAACGACATTTTAAAAATAGCTCTACGATTTTTTTTGGCCATTTCATCGAATTTTGAATGAAAGGTGTACCACTAACTTTAATGTACTATAAGCTTCACCACGACGCGACGGCTTCACACGACTGAGCAATCTCTTCCTTTCTGTTTCATAAAGTAGCAAACAAAATCGTAGATCAAGTTCTGAGGGCTCGTGGTAAACAGGAAGCTTTGTTCTCCAAATCTACGGCAGATTCAACCATGAAAACATTTTCGAAAATCTTTAAAGAATTTTTGAATTTGTATCATTCTCGAGTCACAACATTTCTCCGGTCATCCGCCCGTTATAGAGTGCAAAACTGAATGATAATTTATGGAAGTAGATGTCTCAAGCTTTAAAATGAGCCAGCATTTATCGTTGTGCTATTTTTATTTATGAAATGATCACAGTATAAATGTTGACAATTTTTTAAGAATCAGAAATTTATGTTCAAATAATGTTTGGATCCATTGTAAATGTTGAAAACTCTTGAAAATTTTAGTGATGTTATAGTTATGTTCCACGGTGTAGCCAGTAGTAAAATGTTCCTTGCAATAGGGAGCCGAGCGAAACGTCGATACAGCGGCTGATTAAAAGCAATAAGCAGGGGTTGCCCGCTAATCCATCATTATTAACTGAAATCCCCGGGAGAAATCGGAGGTTCGTTGTACCGTGATTTT